>BGNK01000605.1:28615-44228 GCA_003297005.1 Symbiodinium sp. clade A Y106
TCCTGGGCCACCTGGACGAGACGCTCCTGGACAGAGGGCCACAGAAGTAAAGGATTACGGCAAGTTTAGGGTTTTTTTCCCTCCTACCTAGCAAGGACAAAGCCCGCAAGTTTAGGGTTTAGGGTTCAGGGTTAACCCCGCAAAGTTGGAACATGGTTTTTGGAGGATTAATGCTGGGATCCCCTATACTTTACCTTAAGGCCATGAGGATATTGATGTTCCAACTTTCTGGCTTCTACTGTAAAGGATTACGGCGGTTTCGGGTTGAGGGTTTCAGGCCCCTGGGTTTAGGGTTGACGGTTTAGGGCTTAGGGTTTAGGGTTAAGGGATTAAATCGTTGCAATTCTATCTATAGCCTGTAGGGTTTAGGGAATTTTTGCCACCTGCCTGACGAGGACGAAAGGCTAGAGAAGAGCTTATGTTTAAGGGTCACCCTGAAGCTCTGAGGACTCATGCTTCATTGCCTTGAATTCTTCATTTTGGGTGTCTTTGAGGCCAAGAAGCCACGGGGTACCCTTTCCTCACGCTTCTGTACTACTACGAAATTTGAAACTTGAGGGCTTAGGATGTATATAGGATATCGCGAAGACTTTGAGGAACAAGTATAGGGGTTTAGCGTTTGGGGATGACGTTGCGCGATGTAAGGCTTGCCAGCTCGGCCCCCCTGGGTCTGAATTCCCGTCGCAAGTTAGCGACCGTTGCGCCGCAAAACCGAAAGCTCTGAAGCCTTCGGGCCCAAAGGATTCAAGTAGCAATATGGGAGTTACCGAAATTAGGGGACCCTAATTTAGTACCTTAAATAGTAGGATCCTTATTATATGGACCCCTAAAATAAGGTACCCCTAATATTCGGAAACTCCCATATAGTAGCTACCAGGACCCCCCCAAGGGCCCTTTTAATAGAGTCCTTATGGCCCGTAATAGTGGGTACTTAGGGTATGATCGAGGGTAGTTGGGGGGTGCTGGTATTTAGTATATATCTGGGCTAAACTATAGTATTATTTGGACCCTTTGGGAGGCATCCTAAACCCAACACTTCCCAAACAATCTCCAACCCCCCAAACCCTCAAACTCCCAAAAGCGCTTGAGACTGCAGCTGCACATGAACCCCCTAGACCTCCCACCCACACAACGTCAAACCCTACATCCCCTGCACCCCAAGCCCGCAACCCCATCTAAGAAAGACCTGTCTCTCACCCTGCAACACCCAAGACTACCCGAAAAATCCGAAACCCTAATAAACCCTAAACCCCACGCCCCAAACCGTAAACCCCAAGAGCCTGTTCGACAGCTGCCTGCTCCGAAGCCTGGCTCAAAGGATTTGGGGTTCTGGGGTCTGGGGAGTTTTGTGCCTTTCGGTTTCGGCGCTCACACTCGGACAATCCAGGCGAGGCATATAGGTCGGAGTCTGCTGAGTGTGCCTTTCGGTTTAAGGCTTCTCGGGTTACACGTTTCGGGCTGTTGGGGTGTATGGCCAGTTCCTAGACCCTCCATCAACCCTCTATTAGACCCTAAATGCCCCTTATTTGGGACCATATACCCCTATTTGAGGGTACAAGGAGGGTCCTGGTTGAGAGTGCATAAGTGATGGCTTCACGTTGACGAGGTAACCAATCCCAAACCCTGTAAACTAGATAGAAGCGTGTTGCCCTGTGGCCTGCGTTCTGCCACCTTGATGTATTCAAGTTTAGCGGTCGCGGGCTTACGTTTGAGGGCTTAAGGTTTAGGGTTTAGAGCTGAGACTTTTCGCGGAGCTAATGATCTGTAGAAGCTGGAGCTGGGCACTTCCGGTGAGTACAGATGCCTAGAATGGAACAAGCCGGGCTGGTACAGAACTCTGAATCCCAAATCCTAAATCGAGCTTACCTCAAGTTTTCATTAGAAGCATGATCTTCAGTTTACAGGCATGATCTCGAAGTTTATTCCTGACAAGTCACAAATTTCAGTGATTGGAGTTTGTGGTTTAGTGGTTCAGGGCTTCGGGTACCGAAGCACAACTTCGCTGTAAGAGCAGATAGGACGGACGACTCTTGACTCAGGGTTTTGGGCGTCGGGTTTCCTAGAGAGCAAGGGAACCAGTGTGTCTGTGAGTGGCGCCACTCACAGCGTCTTTCTGGAACTTAATCAGGCTACCATAATAAGGAAACCACTTTATTTGCCATAGATCCCTATTATTGGTAATTTTCATTGAGTTCAGCTCCTTTACAAGAACCCTGTTGTGATGTGTTCAGGAGCTTCACATGATGATCTAAGAGTGATCAAAGGAAAGCACACCAAAGCGGTAGAAGGCCTGCTTAAACAAAGCCTATTATCGTTTAATATGAGGGCCTGAATAAGTAGAACAACGTCTTTGGGCATGTTGTAGTCTGATTGTATGGGGACTATATGATACTGCTACCCACTATTCCGGCCCTGTATACATGCTCACACCCCGCAGGCCCAAGTGACTCTCTCTCTCTCTCTCTGCCGTGCCATTGCCCAAGTGATTGGGGCCTTGCATAAAATGCCCCGGCAGCAAGCTGGAACTTGAATCATTCATTGAGCGGTTTGAGGCTTTTGTTAGAGTCAAGAGGCTTTACGTTAGCATTGAAGCCATAGCCTTTGAGCTGAGGGTGTACGGATCTGGCTTGAGCTTTGAATCCTCCACCGAACCCTTGCCCCGGAAACGGGATCCTCGAACATCTACGTATAAACGTCTATAAATTCACACTGCGACGCCTGCAATGTTGAGTGGCAGTCGATCCACTCATTCTGCAAGGCCAGCTGCTCCGTTTTCATGCCTTTGGACTCGACTTTTGTCTCGAAGTCTTCAAGTACATGTGGATTAGCGTGCGGGATCCCCAGATGATTGAATACTATAGTGTTGTTTGCACCGATTGTCCTGAATCCTGTACACACCCCAAACCCCTAAAACGTAAGCACTACATACGGCGAGCACCTGACATTGATACAGACACTTCCACGGTGTCTGAGGATTGTCGTCAGGTCTGGAAAGCATAGACCGAATTTCCCACGTGTCCTAGGTGCATAGTACAAAGTAGGGTTTCCGTATCAGGCAACTCGGAACATTGCAGTGATTTGCGCAAGTTGCCCCCAGACCGGTCCTTCTCGTCGCATACCAACTCGTTGCAGAACATACTTTCGGACATAAATAAAAGGACATGCTGCTTACAATTAATTTCTCTGTATCCACATTCTGATAGTTTAGGCTAAATTCGTCAATACGAACATAATTTCAATAATACTCACTCAAAACTTATTTGTATGGTAACTTGAAACTCGACTCCTTAACGGCAGGGCTGGTCTAGGGTTTAGGGAACATGCCAGACAAGCACAACTCCTGGCTCTGTATCGGACCTCGAAGCTGGATATAAGGGTCTGAGTATTCCAGAAATTGCACCCAAAAAGCATGGTAGCAATTATCCCCCCAAACCCTCCTTCCAATTATGAAGGCCGCTATATCACCAGACCTGAATGGCGAGGTGCGAGACACCACGTTCAGAAGCTCGTTCTTCTTCTTGGACAACCTCAGCTCGGCAGATTCGGCTATCAAGCACCGGGGGCACCATCGTATGACCATCAAGTAACCCTGATCGCAACTCTACTAGTGTATAATCCTGAAAGCAATCCTAGTAGTCCTAGGCGTGTCCCTGATGCTGACTCTAACGTGAACCCCGACGGCAGCCCCAATGCTAACCCGAATAGACCAGACTTTCCAAAATCCCTTAATTAAGGAATATATACCTTAAATCATATTAGGGATCCTATTATATATTCCTTGATTAAGGGATTTTGGAAGGTCTGGGAGAAGCCAAACCTTAACCCCGGAGACCCGACCCAGGTCGGCTATCGGGGGGGCTTTATCCCTCCTTGAGCCCTAAATCCACGTTGGGGGAGAAGGGGGTTCTGCAGACTCTCGATATACCGGGGAACCCCAGGCGATACCAGTTCTAACTTTCACTTCAAAGCCCTTATGAAGCACTTGTAGCACCCTTTTTTCCGCACCTAAAAACCAAAAACCCTGAACGCCACTCGTCAAATATCAAAGTTTTATCGAACCCTGCAAAAGGCCACAGAAACTTTCTGAAGTCCTCACAAGCCCTATGGAACGACTTGCGCCATTCCTGCGGTCGAGAAGCTTCTCGACAACATCCAAACTTTGTCTCGCATGGAGATCGTCCACACCTTGGTCTTGGGCGAAGTCCTGCAGCAAAGGTAGATGTCAAGCTCTGAAGTGTTGAGGCTGAAGTGTTTAGACTGTGCGGCTTTCACCGCGTATGGCACATCCTGCGAAGCAAGCTTAACCTGGGGGTGTTAAGTTCTGATGCTTGAGCGATCAGTTGATGCAGCACCTAGAATTGGATCTTCAACTTCCTGTGTATCATGTCCCGTGCCAAGCGAAACTATAAGTATATGCGGGCTAGCTACGCGGGGCTTCTTACCAAACACGCGTTAGTAAGCAAAATCTGGCACGCAGCGCATGAACTGCCCCGCCTACAGAAACAGAAGCAGCAGCAGCAGCAGCTCTAGGCAAAAGCAGCAACCAACGCCATGTATTCGTCGTGGTGCTGGCCTGTTAGGTGGTAGAGCTACAGGGCTCAAAAATCTCAAAAAACATGATGCTGCCCCCTTCCCCCGCACCCCACGGTATCCCCCCGAAAGGCGGTGTGGCCTTCTTAGATCTTGCTGAGCAGCTAGCAAAGGATAACAAGATGCCTTAACAATTGGAACCTAGTTTTGGGGGTATCGTGCACTACACTTGTATTCGGGAGGGCTATATTATGACCGAGTATCCCGAACCCTACATCTATAGGTTTTTTTTTTCCCTCTCGCATGGCCCCAATCTAAGATCTATAGGGTTCAGGGTTTAGGGTTTAAACCCTAAACCCTAAACCCGCTCTTGGATCACGCCTTGGCCGGGTCCAGGACGACTGAGAGTTGGTCGAGCCTCGGCAGGGAGGATCTGAAGTTCGCGGCCATAAGCACGACAAACACAGAAATTTGTGTGCTCGTGCCAACATCAATTCTGATAGATATGTTGCGGGGCATTCCATATGCACAAATCTTCTGCCGAAGAACGAACAACACTGCAGTGTCACGTGCTGGAGTGCCCTAAGTCTCGAAGGAACATCCTACGGAGGGCCCGGTAACTCTTACCAAGGACCCCGGGTTCTCAATGTCCTTAAAGTTTGAGGGCCCGCGTGCCTTAAGGTGGATATTCCGAAATTGGGTGCTTGGGCACCCTCGGTTCATGGATTCGTAGAAACCCTGAAGAGTTATTACTATTCCTTTGCGCTGAATAACAGATATGGAAATTTAGTATACAAACCCAAGCCTATTCTAATACCCAAAGGCCCCTGTAAATTTTGATTCTATCTACAGCATAGAAATAAAAAGAAAGCAAGGATGTCAGGTTTGGCAAGGCTTAGGCTGCTGTGGCTTTAGGGTTCAGGGTCTTGGGATTACAGGACATAAGGATTTAGGGTTTAGCTTTTCGTCGTTTGGACTCATCGATGACTATTGAAACCGTTTGTCGGAGACGCTATGTGCATGCACACGCCCTGAGAAATCCCTCGAAAGCCTTGGCAAAGCATTTATATTGGATCGTAATATTAGACACGCGTTTGGGGAGAAAATTGCGCTATACTATGCTATACTGATGGGCAGTGGGTGCTTCTGTTAGTACTTATTCCGACCTTTGAATCACACCAGCATCTTTCTCACATCCAGACAAGCCTACAACTACCCTCTTTCGGATCCCCCCAACTTGAACCCCTCAACACTAACTAAACAAGACATGTCCTGAAGACACGGTAAATCGCCACCGTCGTCATCATAATCACAATCGTCGTCGCCATACAACGAAAACTCAATCAAATGGGTTTGAAACTCAGGGTGGTCCCGGCTCGAAACGCCATGCAACGAACCTGTGAGACTTGACGATGCGAGAATGCCAACAGCATCCTCACGACCCCAGGCTAACTCAATTTGTCAACCACTCATACATGAGACATCGAGGCAGGAAAACGGATCAAGACCCAAACCACTGAACCAGATTGTCGCCTCACCAGTTCCAAAGATCTGCCAATCCCCAAACCCAGAGAACGGCTTAAGCATAAGTCGAACCACATTTCATTTCAATCCGAAAGTATACATGACAAAAGCGTATAACAGGACTATATGTCACACACACACACGAAAAACTGCACTCAAACAAAACTGTATAAACCCTAAACTGTAAGCCCCTAAGCCCAAAACCTACTTGTCCAGTATCTTAGGGGAACTAAAGGTTAACCTTTGGGATCATATAGGGAGTATAGTACCCCAAAAAGGTTAAAGGTCACCTACTCTACTTCTTAGAAAACCTATTATAGTAGTTCCTTTTTAGGATTACCTTATAGCATTCTAGATCTGAACCCCAAAAAGGAACTACTATGGAGCCTATGGGTAAATAACATTATTAGGGCCCCAAAAAGGCACATAAGCAAAAATTAGGAGAGGGATATCCCATATAAACCCCCCTATAATGAAGCCCATTAAGGTAGGGATATCCCCATAAAATGCTTATGCTTATGTGCTTTTTGGGTCCCTAAATTATACAACAACTTCGAAGGGCCAAGGTTCACGTCAACCTGTGGGCCCACTCCGCTTCCCAGCTGTGCCACCTTTCGCTCGTAGTCCTCTGACGGCTGTGGGTTTGACAAGTTAGTTTAGGGTATTTCAGGGTTTAGGGCTTTGGGGTACTATGGGCTGTGGGTTTGATAGGTTAGTTTAAGGTTTAGGGTTTAGGGTGGGTTTGATAAGGGTATTTCAGGGTTTAGGGCTTAGGGGTACTATGGGCTTTGGGGCTTTTTGGGAAGGTAGGCTTTACAAGCGTAAGGAAGGGTCCAAGCGTTTAGGAGTAGGATCTAGTGGGTTTACGCTTTCGTGGGTTTGGGGATTGGAGGATTACATGAGTGTTCGGATTCTCGTTGGGTGGGCTTCTATGGTGGGGAGTTGGGGATTTTACAGGGCTCTACAGGGTCTCATAGGCTTTTGATCCTCGGGGTTGGGTGTAGTGACCACCGGGTTAGGGGTGCATAGGGTTGGGAAGTCCCATGTGCGTTCAGGTTCATAGTTCAGGGCTGGAGGTTAGGATTGCACGGGAGGTTACCATGCTTTTGCAGCTCTAACTGCCGAAGTTCAGGAAGGTTCGTTCCCCATTCTAAGCCCACAGAGTAGGGTTACAGGGATTCACGGTACAGGGCTTTAGGGGTTTTTAGGATTTAGTTTAGAGTTGAGGGTTCAGGGTTTCCCTAAACCCTAGGGATTGCTGGGTGAACCCTAGGGCTCCAGTTACCTAAATAGTAGGTTACTAACCATATATTATGTACCCCAGCAACCTACTATTTGGGGGTTTCCGAAAATTGGGGGTACCTTATTCTGGGGTCCTTATAATAAGGGTCCTACTATTTAGGGTACTATCTTAGGGTCCCCTATTTTTGGAAACTTCCATTTAGGTAACTGGAGCCCTAGGTAAGTTTTGAGGGCTTTTCGGTCTGGCCTGCACCAAGGCTGCCTCGGAGGAGACGCGGATCTTGCAAGCCGCAGCCTCGGCACTTTGAGGTCCAGGGTTTAGTGGTTTAGGGACTTAGGTGTTGAGGGTTTAGGGTTTCATTAGGGGTTTAGGGTTCAGGGGTTCAGGGTTTGAGAATTTCGGGATTTAAGTTGTGTAGGTTTGGGGTTTTTGTTTGGATTTCGGGGTTTAGGGTTTAGGGGTTTAGGGTTAGAACAGGGTTTGGGTGTCTTACTAGACGGGATTTGTATAGAGACTGTCAGGGCACACTGCTACTAAGTACTATAGGAAGCCGACGTATAGTATCAAAACACCGACTGGATTGCTTTGCTGGCCGCGTCTGGCGCGCCCTTTGCTGTTGTAGTAGGATGTAAGAGTGCATGCGCAGCATTTATATTGTTTCCTGCAAGGTAGTAGCAGCGGCATCCAGCGGTTGGTGTGCAACTTTAGTAACTAACAGATTCATAGCATGCTTCTTGTGATGCATTCCCTGCAAAGCTGGCAGCTTGCACGCATATCCTGTGCGTGGCTAGCCGGAGCACTCCTCAACCGCCCTCGCTGCATGGCACCCAATAAAATTCCCACTGCTGTAGCTCCTTCCGTTGGCTTTGCCACAAAGGCCTCGTCAGGTGGTTCCAGATCTGTGGCGGCCGCATCCATGGGATTCGGTGCTGCAGCTGGACCTGCACTTTCATGTTCAGTTTGATCTGCAGTTTGATTTGAAGATTGACTTGCAGAAAACTCAGTTCCTGCTCACTCCATCCAGTATCAACCCTCAGATTCCTGAGATTGTAACCCGAAACCCTCGATGGGATCACAGTTCGAGCCTGGAACACAACAGGCTTAATCCTTAACCCTAAGCCCTAACTTTGACCCCTTTATTGATAGAACCCCGAACTCTAAGATGTCAGCAAATGCTAGATACCATAAGCCTAAAACTCACAAATCCTGAATCCCATAACAACATGGCAGGCCCACTCCCTGGCGGGGGCGATAGCTTGGCAGATGCCAACCCATGTGCAACATAAGCAATCACAAACATATATATATACACTAGTGTATATATATATATACATATATCATGTGCCCTACCCTATACTTAAACCCGAAACCCCAAAATCCTAAAACCCCCAGTGCTTACATAAACCCTGACCGAAGCCCTACAAGCTGAAGCTTGAGCCCTAAAGCCCCAAAGCACCGAAAGCCTAAACCCTTAAACACTTAAATCCCGAATCCCCTTACCTCGGGACCGAAAAAAGCACATAAGCAAAAATAAGGACAGGGATATCCCATATAAACCCCCTTTATAATGAAGCCCATTAAGGTAGGGATATCCCCATGAAATGATTGTGCTTATGTTCTTTTGGGTCCCTAACTTACCTGGACCCCAAAAGTAAGCAGAACAATGACCCTTTCATGGGTGGTTGGGCCAGTATTTTACCTAGCTCGGAACCCTAAACCCTAAACCGTGGCTCGTATGCCCTAAGCCATTTCAAGATGCTCTCTGAATTCGGTTGTTGAGCTCCGTCGTCTCCTCGCGAAGCCTAAGAAGACAATGCACATGTCATTCCGATAATATACACCCCTAAACCCTAAACCCTAAACTCTAAACCCTAAACCAGGGCGCCTTTAAGGGTACCATAGGGGTTCAACCCTACAGTCTCCTTTGTAGTTCTATTTTTGGGGGGATGGAGACCAAATGAAATGCAAAACTAGGAGGGGTTGTGCATAAGCGATCTTTGAACGGCCGCTGCAGGGCTCCGCGGTGGTGTCCAGAAGTGTCCGTGCGGTTCTGGTGGTTTTTAAATTTACCATGAATTGAATGGGTTTCTCTCTGGGTTCTTTGGATTGGAATCTATCGGGATTTTCCAGCATAGAGGCGTTGAGAAGCCGAATGGGGTTGGGGACTGTGTTCTACTTGCCGAATATGGGGGCTACGAGGGGGTCCCTTTACGAAGTCGTTGAATGTTGTCCGTTTGTTTGGGCTCGGCGGATTGAGCCAGTGGGCGGGTCAAGGGTAATATGAGGGCCTTAATAATTAGAATAGGGTTTTCGGTCCCATTATGCAAGAATCATAATAACGAGCCCCCCAAAATTGTATTGCTAGTTATGAAGGCCCGTATATTAGATGGGTGTAGTGTAGGCTTGAAGGCTTTGAATTGGGGTCACAGGTGAATCTTCAAGTGCGGACTGTGTCGCCTTCGAGGCGTGTCGGGATCCCAGTACTACCTAGACCACCCGACTACCATCTATTATACCCCATCTACCCACTACTGAGGACCATGAGGGCTCTATTAACAGCCCCTTGGGGGTCCTGGCAGGATCCGACTACTCTGGGCTTATAGGTCACAAATTTTGTCTGAAGCTCTCATGTCGGAAGAGGCTTCAGGACTGCTTCAGTTCCCAAACGAGGGACAGAAAAGTCACCTCTAGAAAGAATCAGGTTGAGGGATGTAGGTCTTGTGGGGTTTAGGGCTCGTAGGTTAGGATTTAAGGGTTTAGGCACATCTATGCCAACTTAGGCTTAGACCTACTATGTTTCTCAGACGTCAGTGGCTTCAGGGCGATACTTAGGATTTAGAGCCTTAGGCCTTAGCTTTAATGCATGGGACGGTACACTATGGAGTGCGAGCTGAGTCGCTGGGTCAGCTGCTGGTTATCCGGTGGCTCGAGATCCTTTCCATAGTCCTGACGTGTTCTGCTCTACGGGTTCAGGATGTTCTTCCCAATGTTGATTGTTAGTTCATATGTTGCGCTTGAAGCTTTGTGATGATAGTTGTTGTCGGGTTGTCGGGATGACGGTCTCGCGGTAGCGATAGGGCCGGGCTGGGCTTGGTTTTTAACCAGGACTCATCTTAGTCTTAGGGTTCAGGTTTTCAAGCCTCCAGGACCCTCCTTGTACCCTCAAATAGGGGTATATGGTCCCAAATAAGGCGCATTTAGGGTCTAATAGAGGGTAGATGGAGGGTCTAGGCTTGTTTTGCTTGTTTCAGGGGTTTAGAACTGTCGGATTGAGGTTGCGGGGTTTTGACGCTGTAGGGCCGAGGGCTCGGGGTTTTGGGCTTCGTTCCGGCTGCTGCCTCTTCCTCAAGTGCTTGGTCGAACCCCGCTCGTCCTACAAGTGGCTGGGCAATTTCGATGGGTTCCGGCTGAGAGATTTTAGGCTTACCTTAACCCCGAATAACCTACCTTTTTAAGGAATTATATATAGAAGGAAATCATAATAAGGAACCCTAAGAAGGTAGGTTATTTGAGGGTTTAGGGGTAGGGCTCAAGATCTTAAGCCAGTGTAGGGTTCCACCGGCCAGCAGGCGGTGAGCAATGCTGGGAATCTTTACTCGGCAAAAGCTTCACCCATGGGCTCCATAGTAGTTCCTTTTTGGGATTACCTTATAGGATTCTATATATGAACCCCCAAATGGAACTACTATGGAGCCTTAGGGCATGCCCCAGTTTCTTGGAACTCATGGACACAACATTAAGTTTAGGGTTGTTGGAGTCTAGACACGGTTAAGTAGTTCGAGTTCGACAGGCAACAGTTACAGTGGCGTCAAGAAAATAACCCACAACTATACAAACTGAATCTCATGCCAACGCTACTTTGTCCTATCGCAACAAAGATAAACTACAGCGAAGTACGCCCAAAAGGTAAAATTGTGGGGTTGGCCCTACACTTGCAGGCTCACTTAAACCGATGCCTACACACTGAACCCCAAATCCTTCGAGCCCTCAACCCCCAGAACCCTAACACCCGAAAACTCCCCAATAGACACCAAGCCACAAAGGCACCCTAAACCCTGAATGTAGAGGCCTCATCATTTCGAAAGAAATACTTCGGAGTTTTCGGTAAACCTACTAGGAACCGCACTTGTAGTAAAACTTCTTCATTCAGGCCTCGGCACCACACCCTGAACCGTGCGAGCCCTACAGGCCCTAGCCTAAACCATGCAACCGAAGCATAAACCCCGAAACCTAAGCCGCCTACCACACCGACCGATCCGGAGACAGACCTCCAGTCGTTTTGCCAACATCGAGGGCCCATGAATGGCCTGCACCTCGGAACCTGGTTTGCGAAGTTTAGGGTTTGCCTTGAACTACCAAAACCCACGTTTTTGCGCATCCTTATACAGTCTCTATACTCTCTACTGGGTTTTGTGATAGGAACCTTACAAGAAAGTAGGTTGTTGTACCCTAAAGGGCCTGCAGCAAGGAAGGTGGCTGGCGGCTGACGAATTCCCTGTTTCGCTGGTCTAGGGTTCAGGGCTCCGGCACTCTACAAATCCCACAGGGCTTACGGTTTGTATAGAGCTCGTGGTCTGTAGGGTTGGACCCTGGCAACTGGCAACCCTACCCGGAACAGCTGCTGCAGAGATTCTTCGCTGCCTCCCACCTAGCTATGGGGGTGCCTAAGGTTGCACGGGGCAGCTGAACCTCCGTGTGCTCAAACGTTCAGGTGATTGCATAAGTCCTGATGCAACAAAAACGTACAAAAACGTTACACGGTTCCAAGACTCAGCGTCTTGGACTTCGAGTAGACGTGAGCACGGAAATATGGGTCCTAAAGATTCTTCAGAGCCGTTTCAAGATAAGGACTTATTTCCACATGGCAGGCATATACATCTTCATACCACCGGAAGTCGGATCCATGCGCTTCATGCCAACCACAATAACTTAAATCCTAAATTATTTGCGAGCCTTCACCCTACATGAACTCGGAAACCAACCAATATGGGACTCCGAGGGAAACGAGCCCACTGAATCCGATGAATTTGCAGTGATGCCAGACTTACAGTGGCCCTGCTAGCATGGCTTTCTGCCCACGCCGCAACTCAATGACGGTGATAGTTCGATGTCTTTTGAAACAGTTCTCGCTCTGGTTGCAAGATGTTAGTAACTGTCTACGTCCCTGGGCTCGGCGTGGTGTGTACCTTACGGCTGTCTGTCTTTAGCTGTGGAGAGTCGCACAGCTGCACAGCTAGGAACAATGTCCCTCGCCTGCCTGCCGTTGGAGTTCACGTGGGGTAGTTATCTGTGCATGGTAGTTTGCTTGCCAGTTTTCTGTTCTTTGCGGGGCTGGCAGGATGAGTAGCTTGTGGATGAGACTTCTGTGGAGCCTTGCCTGCCGTGTGCGAGAGTGAGCAAATGTCAGGGCTTTCGTTCGATCGGGTGTGGGGTGGACAGCCCTGCGGTTGCGCACTGCAACGCTTACATCGAAACTCATGGTGTGTATATACACCACCTGAAGCTGTAAGGGTTTATGGTTTTAAAGATACTAGAAAATGTAAGCCGGGAATTCCACAAATCATCGCCCGACCCCACCTCTCTCCGCCCGTTTGCCCAGCCCCCCCCACCCCCAACCCCCTCCCCAACTATGTCACTAGGGTTTAGGGTTCAGGGCTCGCCCACCCCCTCAACCAATTGAGGGTGCCTCAGAGAACCATTCCATAGCAGTTTGCTCACGATCATGCGCGCAAGGCACACTACCCAAACTCATCAAAGACAGTCAAGAGCAACACCACAAACTTATGAAGTCAACCAAAAGCCCACAAGCCATGGTGCATGCCAACAAAAACCCACCGAAACACGAGCCAAGAGGCCAAAACGTAAGAACGAAGGAAGCCACAATGCCAAGAAGCCCTGACCAAAAAGAGGCGAGAAAGCAGAAAACACCTCAGGGAAGGCGACAATATAGGGGCCTTAATAATTTTAATGGGGGTTTGGGGCCCACTATACTGCAACTCTAGTAAGGAACCCCCAACACAGTACAGGTAATTGTTGAGGCCCCTATAATAATTATTCTGAAAAAAAAACAATCGCGAAGCCACAAAGCCGAAAGCGATGAGCGGTCGGGGCGGCGGATGAGGGACCAACAAGAACACGATGCGCGAGGGAGCATATGAAGTAGGGTCTACGTTTTTGGGGTTTAGTACCTAAACCCTAAACCCTAAAAAGTTTAGAGCTTAGGTGACACAACCAGAAGTTCACCAAGAATTTGGCAAGACGCCCACTGTTTGGAAGGGCTCCCCTGCCTCTTGCACCAACGTCATTGTTGTTTCTGTAGGCCATGCCCACAGTTCAAAGAGAAACACAGATCCCAAACTTTAAATCTACCCTTTTGCAGCAGGCTTCTCTCGCCCGGAACAGCTGCCCTGTTTTTGATACCGGACTTGCTGGCTGCCACAACATGCCCTAAACCCTGAACCCCAAACCCTTCCAGACCCCTCATAGAAGCCTTGATTCCTAAACCTCAAACCCTCATAGACCCCTTATAGAACCCTAAACATCACACCCGTATAGAACAGACCGCTTATAAATAGAGACCCCTCATATAGGGGCCTTATAATAATTAGAATAGGGTTTTGGCGCCCAATATACGATACTTGTAATAAGGAACCCCCAAAATAGTATAGGTCATCATTAAGGCCCCTATGTTAATTCGCCCTAAGCCGAGCAGCGCTTCTTTTGGAGATGTTCCAAGACATGCTCAGATGGTGGTCGAAGATCCGTGGCTTTGGTGTGACCTTTTGTCTGTTAGAAGGGTTTAGAGCTTATGGTTCAGGGATTCCTTATGAAGGGTTTAGGGCGTGTATGGGTTCTAGAGGTTTTAGATTTTAGGGCTTGGGGTTTAAGGTGGTTTAGGGTTTAGGGGCTTTGGTGTGGCCTGGTTTGCGGCTTTCGTGCCGAAGGGCTTTTTGGGTGTATATTGGTTTGGGTGTGACTTTGACTTGGACTGGTTTAGAAACTGTCAGGGTTTAATTAATTACGGCGTTCAGGGTTTAAGGGTTCAGGGTCTCGGGTTCAGTGCTGTAGAAGAGCTTGATTGTGTAGCCGTTCAGGGATGCTTGGTTCAATTCCCTTGGTGTTGAGGGTTTCGGGACTGGGAGGCCAACACCGGCCTCAACTACTCTTGGTTGGGGGTTTAGGATTACACGGTGCATCCCGCTATCTTCGATCACTCAGACTCAAACCGCCTCCGGCATCTGATGGAGAATGCTGGCACTGATATTCTGCTAAGGGACACGATGCCGTAACTGCATATGAAAAAGCCCCCTGCAAAACCCGAGACCCTAAAACTCGAATTCCATGAACGGTAATCCCCTATGCGCCAGAAACCCGAAAGCCTGAACTGCTCAATGCGAGCATGTCTTGAGACTGCGGATCTCGCATGAAGACTCGTACGCATCACAAGCTTGACCCAAGGACTTTCGGTGAGTCCCCGGTGTTGAACCCTCAACATTCAAGCCCAGCAAACAACACCCGCACAAATGCTAAGCCTAAGCCCAGTCACTTCGCACGAAACTGAGAGTCTCGTAGATGAGAGCCTCCAAGCCCGAGAGAGCTTGAACCCTAACGCACTATCCCTCAGCCCTGAACTGCTAGAGCTACAACCTACTACAGCCCTACACCATAGAGCATTTGTACAAAAGAAGGTCTAGTCGCCCTCCAGACTGACCTGTTCCCACGAGACTGCAAACGTGCCAAGGTGTTGCGACAGGAACCAACCATTCAATTCTACCTGCGGCTACTATTTAGATGGGATACGGGATACGTTCAACCGGACATACAATTACGGCTTTCAACGTTGCTATGGTACTACATATGCCTTATGCTGGCATTGTTCCACTACTCCAAACACCTACCACGATTGAATTCTATGTTGCTTAGGTTTTCGCTCTGCAAGTGTACGGATTGCCGTGAGCACTGCACTGGCTCCTCTGATTCCTGTTGCTGCTTGCCGTAATGATGCCTGGCCTCCCACAAGGTCGATTGCGTGCTGGGCCGACCCGAGCTATCTTCCACAGCAAGCATCGTCGTAGGAGTAAGAGGTGGTGAACATGATTGTGGCGTAGTTTGATGACTTCGCGGTCCGCTTCGCATGCATACTAGTTAAGTTGAACAACGCATGTCATCGACTCGTGATACTGGTGCGACAAACAAAAAGAATACTAATACTACTAACGCGAGACTTCGATAGGGAGGGGTGGGGGGGTTGTTGTTCGTGGATTTGGCGAACAACAACCCCCCCCACCCCGTGAGCGGGGGCACGGGCAGGGGGGG
>BGNK01000605.1:44251-70334 GCA_003297005.1 Symbiodinium sp. clade A Y106
GGGAGGGGTTGTTGTTCTGTCAAGAAGGGGGGAACAACAAGGGGGGAGGGGGGTTGTTGTTCTCCAAAATGGAGACCCCTCTATCGAAGGGGTATGACTAACGCAGGATACCAGCGCGCAGTCCTTCATCAACCACCAACTCAAAATATCAAACTGAACCATAGCCAACGCTTCATCTAAACTGTCACTCGAAACCTCAAACAGTGAACCTAAGACTTTGCCCAAACCTCAATCTACACCTTATGACTTGGTTTAGGCTTTCATAAATCATAAAAATTTAGGGTTTAGGGCATGCTGGGTTTAGGCTTTCATAAATCATAAAGCTTTACCGCTTCGCCATCTTTATCCCCGCCTTTTGTTCTTCCAGTCTGCGAAGCTCTTCTTCTGCCACCATCCTTTGCGCTTCAGGCATATGAGTTTGGGCTTAGGGTTGGATTGTTGTTTAGGCTTCGGGTTTAGGGCTATGTTAAACATATGAGTTTGGGCTTAGGGTCGGATTTTTGTTTAGGTGTCGGGTTTAGGGCTATTTTTAGACAATTTAGGGTTCAGGGGCCCTGGGATTGAGCTGGGTTTTGGCTGAAGCATTGCGAGATGAGTCGCTGATCAGGGTATCCACAAGTCTGACAAGCAGGTTCTCTTGCAATCAACTGCTCACCTTCACTGAGTGAATACAGGCGCGGATTGAGGGCTTAAGGTTTTTTTAAACCCCTTTTTCCACCCTATGCTCCAGGCATCTGACAGAATCCGCTTAAGGTTTAGAGCTTAGGGTTTCGGATTGATGTTCAGTATTTAGGGTTTAAGTTTAGGGTGCAGGTTCCTGGTCCTCACGCCGAAAGGAGTCTAGTGATACAAAGCCACTATGGTTTTCAGTATTGTGGAATAACCCGATTCAACGCAAGTCTCCATATCGCTTCTTGTTCAGAGACGAGGTCGATCGCCTGGCAACACACAGCTTTCGAAGAGATAAATGTGCTGGTGAACCCGACATAACAAGCGTTGCCTAAAGCTTCTCGTTTTGCGTGAGGACGTGTGCAATTGCCTTTAAACCCCCCAAAACGTAAATTTCAACCCTAAGCCTTCGCTCGCTCTCTCAGTCGTTCGACGCTCTGAACATAGCCGACACATCAACTGCAATAATGCCGCCCTGGCCATGTCGTGGGTCATAAGGAGATGAGTGACCTCTTTAAGTCTTTAAGCATTCTGATAGAACGACCTCGCTTGGAAATAGGTGCCTTAAGGGGAAAGCCTGCGAAAGGGGGTCGCGGGTGCCAGGCGCATCAATGACGAGGGTTCCATACTTGTTGGGAACTCACAGCAAGGGTCCGGGAACTGGGTTTGGAGTTCTGCTAAAGGCTTTGAACACCAACAAGAACCTTGTGGGGGCGTGCTGCAGGGTTGGAATGGTCTTCTTGGGATACGTGGTGTTGGGAAACTGACGCTGTGTCGCGGTTGATGGGGTGTGTTGTAAGTCCTGAATCCTGAAATCCTACTCGCTACCCTAAACCCCGACAGATAGAAAGAAACTCTACTGCCATTCATCGAGGCCGTCCGGATGCCTGCTGTAATGGACTAGGCTCCAACTTAACCTACCAGAACCCACTGCTTCCCAGGGCTAAAGTCCCTATGAAGTTGTTTTGTATCCATGGGCCCGATGTAAAAAGTAGGTCATGGTAGGGTAATAGACACAGCAGAGAACTCGATTGACCAAAGACCTGGTGCTCGAAGTTGTTCTTGATGTACTCTATACGGGCGGCCTCAGTGTTCGTAGCGCTTCGGGTGTACGCTCTCGCAACTCGGAGGCAGCTAGACGAGGCCTCACTTTCGACCCTAACCTGGCAGCCTCTATTCAGTTCGAATCGTTCTCTGTGTGCAGTCTTGGACATGGAGCACCAAAAATGTAGATCGGAATAGGGTCACAGTAACCCTAAACCCTAAACCCAATACGGCTCTCAGCAAGGCGCAGGAGCACATCACAGCAAGAAGCAACCCAAATGCCAGGCCCCAAAGGGTCAGCTTAAGAGGTGTGGCCCAGCCTAGACATGTAAGAGTCCCTGACAAGATCTCTTTGAAGGAGTTCATAGGGTTGTATTAACGTCTTTGGGTCGAAATTAGTGCCTTGTCTGAGGTCGTATTGGGTTCATATGGAGTTCGATCTGTAGCAGGAAAGAGACCGAAACCTAGACTCTAGACAGTAGGATCCCTGTTGATCCTTACATTAGGGACCCCTAAATCAGCTACCCCTGAATTCAACATATGCCCTCTGCGGGGTTTCCGGTTTGGAATGTGCGTGAGGCCTTTGGTTGAACCGAACCCTACACTGTTTTTTTTACTACGGAGCGACCTCTAGTGCACTCGAGCAGCTGATAGGAAGCTTCCTCGCTCCTCAGCTACATGAACCGTGACAGGTCCCGCGACAAACGCATTTGCAGTTGCTTTGCATGACAGGAGCTTTCGTGCGAGAAGCCTTCAAGGGTGCCAGAAGCCCTCAAGGCCTCAAGGGTAGTCGATATGTAACTTTTATTTCCCAGGTACCCTCAGGCGCAGGTAACCGACGGTCTACAAGACGGACATATCCGGTGACTCCGGTGACTTATGGCTTTCGAAGCTGGTGCACCTACTTACTCGCCCTGTCCCCCAGGCAAAAGTATGCAACCATCCCCCTGAAGTCCAGAACCGAAACCCGAAATCCTACGTCTTGCGGCCGGCCGAAAACAAACCCGTAGCTCTGTCACGGAAATAGTCGGGAAAGAATACATGATACTAGCTGAGGACCGGACCCCCGGCTTGTAAAACACATTCCCTTAAGGATTCTGAGAGGAGTCCTTATTCTCGGTCTCTCGAGGAAGAGCGAACAGCGAACAGGAATCGGCTTCGCGGTAAACACCTGAATGCTAAAATCCCCTGCCTGAACAAGCGCCCTAGTATCCCAGTAGTGATCGACTATGGTGACCGCTATAAGGTGGAGCGAATCATCGAAGGTGTCTCTGCAGTCTGTTCTAAACCGCCATGCCAGAACGCACCGCAGTGATTAAACTCATTCGTTTCACCTGGCCATGCTTTCGCAGAAACCCATCAAGCCAATACTTGAGGTGCATTTCAGCTAATTTGAAGCCTGCTGTAAACTCTGAAATGCTGCGGTTTGTTGTTATGTCTACATATGCACATACGTAGATATCTTCACAATTATACCTGCGCTATACCCTCGGAATTGCAGGCAGCCGAAGAGCTGCGATGTTCAATGCGATGAGGACGACGTTCCGCTCCTGGATCAAAGGCTAGCTCTACTGGCGGAAGTCGAACATGCAAGCAAGGCCTGAGCCGCAAAAATGTTTATATATATATATATATGTAGATAGAGAGGAAGAGGAGAGAGAGAGAGAGAGAGAAAGAGAGAACCAAGTGTGCTGGGTCTCTATATGTGTTGCCCGATCCGGGGATGCGGTGCACTTCCGGGCCAGAAACACTCCATCACAATAGTGCTTGTCGTACCCGCCTTCTGGCTGCAAACGGTGCAGCGCCAAAGAGTTTGAGGAAAAGTTGGTATGTACACTGCTACCAGCTTTTCGCTTGCGGGGGCCATCATGAAACTAGAACACACCCTAAACCCTAAACAGTTGGAAACATACCAGACCCCACCCACCTCCAGAGCACCGGCTTGGGGATAATTAGGGTTTAGGGTTTTAGGGTTTTTTCCCTCCTACCTGGCAAGGACGAAGCCCGCATTGCAGGGAAGTTCTGGGGAACATCGGATAGCTTGACAAGTAAGCTGTGGTCTTCAAAGCTTTGCCATGGCCCCGCGTTCAGGTTTTAGGCATGTGGTTCGGGTTTAGCGTTTAGGGGTTAGGGCAGGAAGGCTGGAAAAGTGCTAGAAATAAATAACCCTAGGATTCCGGCTTAGGGTTAGTAACCTACTATTTAAGCAACTGGAGCCTCTCAGTAAATGACGATGCGAAAATGATGAACATGATGTAATGCGTTGGGTTTCAGCGCTCGTGGCTGAGGGCCCTTGAAGCAGTGCTACCAGGAAGAGCACGAGGTCATGAGGGCTCCGCAAATGTTCATTTAGGTTTAGGGCTTTGGACCTGAAAGGTGGACAAAGACATCAAATCGCCCCAGGCAAAGACATCATGGCCTATGCATGAGGCCTGCTTTACCTCCACAAAACACTTTTTCAACCGCCACATCCTACAAATACTGTATAGAAAGACAACCCAACAAACCTGCGAGACTTCGGGCTCGAACCACATGTCGCGAAGTATGGGTCAAACTGCGTCCTTCTGCCGCACTTTCTCTCCTTGGCCATGACACCACGCATGGATTTTGTAAACACATTCATTATGGTGATAATGACCGAAACCTAACAACGAGACGCTAATAAATGACAAGTAGTAGCTGTTATGATTATGTTGACATTTGGAATCGTTGTCGTAACTGTCGTCGTCGTAGGAGGAGGAGGAGGAAAAGGAGGAAGACATCACTGTCACCTACTGCTGCTATTCCGGCGACGCCTACAAGAGCTACTCTGCAAGCCGCTACACCAAGCTAGTTACACAGCTTGTGCCTTTCATTTTCTGATAATGATGCTGGCGAAACTGAAAATGGGGATCGTGCTAGTGTTGTTGGTGATGATAACGGAGAGAATCCTCAGTATCCTCATGATGATGACCATTCTCAGCGTCGTCATCATCACTATTGCCGCCGTCACCGTCGACAACAGCATGATGACAGCGACTACGGCATAGTCAGGTCTTGACTTGGTAATGACGGCAATGATCCTGAAGTCTCCTTGAGGTTTTTGACGTGTACAACAGACCACACCTACAATTGAGATCAATTGAGACCTGTTCATCAAAAAAACACATGAACTCTTGGCCTGCGTGTGACACCAAGAAGTTTGTCCCGCGACAAGCTATGCCCTCAACCCCATGTGGGGTCATGACCCCTGAAAAACAACACCTGATACATTTGACAATAATTGACTTGACAGCTTCCTAGAACCTAGTATGCCGCCAAGGTGCGCAAAATCTCTACTTCCTTTTCCATCTGCTCATCGCTGAGGGCGATAAGCCTCTGCACTTGGGCTTTGTTTCGGGGCTCTTGTAGTGAACGCCCCGGTGCTACCCGAGCAAGGGATGGTACCTGCGAGCAAGATCCACAGGTTCGAGCACCTACGCCCACTCCCTCAACCCTACTGCGGGCTGCCGTCCTGACCTTTACCTGCGCACTGGCTCAAAACCAGATATAGCCGGCCCACTACAAACCAGAGCAGCACATTTGCATACATGCATACGTACGTACGCACAGACAGAGAGACAGACAGACAGACAGACAAAAACCACACAATGTATATCTCAATATGTGTGTGTGTGTAATGCACAAAAAAATCTGGCACCGATCTCAAGCAGCAAGAGAAAATCGGGAAGGTTACTGCTTTAGCTCCAGGGCAACTGCTTGTCCTTTGGTCCCTTGGAAAGCTTTGGAATCCAAGAACAGTTGCAGCAGGAGGATTCGGGTTAAGGGTTGAGGTTGTTGTTGCCGAAGCTATCTGAAAGAAAGAACTCTCACGGAGGTGTCTCTCACTCCTCGGCATGCACACACTCCCTGCTAGCTACCGCATGACGATGGACCCAATAAGGGCACTGCTTCTTGTGGGAAAGTTTTGGATTTAAGTTTAAATGAAAGGAAGGGTGTGTGGTAGCATTGTTTTGGGTTGGCTGGAGGTCTAGCCAAGACAACAAGGCACGCAATGTCGTGAACCTAATCCTATACGCCCCGTATATGCTATGCCCAAAGACAACCAAAACCCAAAAGCCTTATACCCTAGCCTGAACCCTAAACTCCAAACCTATCCCAAACCCTAGACGCCGAAGCCCTGGTCCCTGAATCCCACTCAAGCCCTAAACTCAGGAAGCCTGGGATCAAATCGTGCCACGCTCTCTTCATCGTCGGAGTCATAGCCTAGGTCCAGGCAGAAAGCGCTTATCGAGGCCGCTGGAGTGTTACTCTAAGAATACATCTCTTAAAGGGTATTAGGATTGACGACTAGGGGAGTCGGTTGTGGCTTTGGAGTTTGCATCTTCTCTTGCGGTCTCGAGCGTTAGGGATTCAGCGCAGCATTACAGCTTGGCAGGTATGTCGTAGTAGTAGTAGTAGTAGTAGCAGCAGGAGTAGTAGTAGCAGTAGTAGTAGTAGTAGCAGCTGCAGCAGCAGCAGGAGCAGTAGTAGTAGTAGTAGTAGCAGTAGTAGTAGTTAGCAGAAGTAGTAGTAGTCGTCGTCGTCGTAGTAATAGTAGTAGCAGTAGTAGTAGTAGTAGCAGCAGTAGCAGTAGCAGTAGCAATGCCGGTAGTGGCCGGGGTAGTTGTGGTGGTCATAGTAGTAGTAGTAGTAGTAGCCGCGCGGCGATTGTTGTGGTGGTGGTGGTGTTGTACAGGAGCAGGAGCTGGAGCCGGAGCAGCAGCAGCAGCAGTATCAGGAGCATATAGTCGTCGTGGTGGTGGTGGTGCTAGCTGTGCAATTACGGAGGAGAAGCAGGAGGCGCAGGAGCAGCAGCAGCCAATAGCGGCAACAGCACAGAAGGGCACAGCACGAGCCAGCTTTCAATCAAATAGCTGCCGGCGTGGTTCTCGCGATGGGTTTGCGCCTCAGACATCAGAACAGCGGGCGTCTCAGGGCATCAGGAGTAGGGCTCAGGGTATGGGGTTGTTGCTTCACTTGAAATTGTTGGACGACCCGTGAAATTCTTTCTAGGTTGAAAGTAAATGTGTTTGGTACCATTTATAAACCAGGATTACGGGGCCTCAGATAACAGGGAAACACCGGAGCAGGTCCGTAAGTTTGGGGTTCACAGTAATGAGAATTCTTCTTGGAGAGATATCCAGCACAGCAAGGTTAGAGTGTTTAAACACCCGACATGTCGACACTTGGGTTCAGGGTTCTAGTATCTGTCTAGCTTGTTAGGGAAGTGTATGCTTATCAGGTGTTTGGACCCTCAGTGTAAGAGTATCTATCACTCATGTACTCGCCAGAATACTACATGACCTACAAAGCTACTGTCCTAAACCCAAATACCTAATTCTTTGGGTACTTTGCACACTTACAGTAAGAGGCCGTTGCCCTGGCTTCGATCCACGCGAAGCTGAAAGACGTAGGAACACTGGACAGACTGCTTCGCGACCATGCGAAAATCCAGGTTACCTTTTTCAGGGGCCTTCCGTATCTGTATCAGGCTCCCGCTTCACACTCGGCTTAGCTTGGGAAGGGAGTTGGAAGCCTTCTTGGGTTTACAGAAGCCTACGTATCCGAAACCTCATTCAGATAATATATAGGTCCGCGTACTGGTTCATGTGCAGTTTTCAGGTAAATCAGCATTTAGAGCATTGAACACCTCCGCCAAGATGTGGATCACAACATCACAACAACCCAGTCTTTTTTCCGTCAGTGACCTAACCCTACTCAATGAGGAAAAGAGGTGAACCAGGAGTGCTTCGATGGTTCACAATTCAGCATGCAACAACAAAAACTAAGTAACACTTCATTCTCTTGGCTCAACGATGAAGCAAAACGACGGCAGTATGCCCACACTGCAAGCCTAGCGGCCACGGCTTGCACGAACTGATGCACCTCACGATTGCTCTTAGGGCTTAGTGCAGGGCCTAAGTTCTTGGAGTAGTGCTTTGGGGAATATGAAAGTCTAGCTAAGACAAGGAACCATAAGGAATTTTCTGCTATTTCCGACCCTTACATTACGATGCAGGGTTTCTGGTATCGGAGGTTTGGGTGTTTCGCATTTGGTGGCTTTCAACCCAGCATTAAAGTAGTTGGTTCTATGGTTTAGGGTTTGCGGTAGCAGGACTTTTAGGTTAGCACGTAGGCGAGCTATACCTGCTGCATATTACAGTGTAATTGCACGGTAGTACTATCCAGGTGGCTTCTGTTGAGGATAATTATTAAGTAAGATTTTGCTTTTGTTGAAGCTCCTTCTCGTTACCGCAGACTAGTGAGGTTTAGGGTTTGAAGTTACTGGCTGGAGTCGAGGAGGCTACGGCAGCCCTAGGACACTACTTCAGCAGTATACGGAGAATGCTAGTGAAGTCGCAATGGTCAGGAGATTTTTTGCCAGTTAGGGCATAGGACCTAAACCTCCGAGGCAGCACCTGCTTGGAGGTATTCCTCTCCTTCTTCCGCATTGTGTCGTCCGTCGCCTTGGCTTTACCATCGGACAGATTATTGCATCTAGGCTGTGGACATGCTGCGCAAACCCAGAAGGCACCTCACAAGAAGTTAGTTGCATGAGGGAAATGAATCTAGCCAGACAGCCCAATCCCAATGGAGGAAATTGCCATAAATATACATGGTCAGAGTGCCCCTCTCTGAGTTAAACATATTTTAGTCAAGGAGTATTGGGTTTCTAGTCTAGGTTAAGCATGACAGGCCCAGCATTTCTGGAGAAAACCAAAGATTTCACAATGAAGAGGAACGCGGCATCCTGAATCTACGGTTTTGGGCATATAGGGGTGGACACGAGGGTCTTTCAACGAATGCAGATGAATACCATGAGTAGGCCTAAGGCGGCTAAGGAGCCAAAGCTGTCCATGCCCGTTCGCACTCTCGCCTGGGCTCGGCTGGCTTCCAGATTCGGGCCTACTATAGGCGCCTTAACAATTGCCTATGGGTTCCTTATTACAATGATAGTATAATGGGCCGCAAAACCCTATTCTCAATTATTAAGGCCCTGTATTAGGTACTCGGTGTGGGGCAAAGCACGTCGGTTTCGGGTTTAGAAATATATGCTGACCCCAAAAGCTATGAGACCAACCCTGTCGACTAGACTTGCCTAGGGCCTGCTTGGGTGCAATTCCCGATAACCGAAATTCCTTTTTTGCTGCTGGACTCAAGCCTAGCCAGACTACGACCTGCCATCATCTGGACCGAAATTAAAGTTCCTTTTTGCTACTGGGCTTGAGGACTAGCCAGATCCGCTCGACCTCTATCATCACGACCGAGTCCGGAAACCCAAACCGACACATCTGGAAGTGGCAGGCAGGCCTGCTCAAGAGGAAATCTGCTTGTCTACAATCACACTTCGGGGCTTTAGAACTAAGAAACCTCTGGAGACCGCTGTGGTTATCTGTCAAGGCTCCACTGCGCTGGCTAGCTCAAATGGCAAAGTCTGCCAGGGCTTCAGTGGCCCAGTGGGGGAAGGCGGACATATCGGATTGGGTGATTAAGTCTTCGATTCAGGTTGCCGACATGCACCAAACACTTGCAGGGTTGATCTCTATGAATCAGTCGCTACCTGCGTTGACTGACTACTGGAACCATGTGATCCCTCCACAACAACATGCATGGGCTGAGCATGCATTCGCATCTGGTAACCTTTCATGTACAGAATGCTTAAAAGGCATAGATGGTACAGAGGGCCCTGTAGCCCAAAACGCACACAGCTTCCGAACATAAAGAGGAGTCCAGCCCAACTAGAAACACGGAACAGATGGCACTCCAGATTTAAGCGGGCATAGATGCCGGGATCTGTAAATTCAGAAACCCCAAAACCCAGTGAAAACGCGGATCCTCAGCGACAATAAGCCCACACCCTGCACCTCATGCTGGAGGTATTCAACCTTAGGCTCTCAACTGCAAGCCCTGAAGCCCTTGACACGCAAAAAGCAACAACATCCCCCACCCCGGACCAAGTGCAAACCTTACAGCTGCAGCTGCTATCAGAGACTCCTGCTCAATAAAGACCCTTTCATTTTCGAAGGGGCCTTTCAAGTAAGCCTTATTGGTCAAGGGAGGTAGTAAAAAGCGGTCTATAGTAGAACACACTCATTGACTCATCCTGAGCCAAAGCGCTCAACCTTAAACACCTGGACTTAGACTCTAGTCTAATTAATGAAGAACCTACAACCCTCGACGACCCTAAGCCTACCCCCACTATTTAAATCTGAAAGTACTGAATCCTTAAACCCACCCGCGAAAACCATGGCTGGGGGCTGTAAGCACTCTTTGTCCGCCCTGTCAAGGATGGCAATGTCCTGTGGCCATTCGGGGTTGAGGTTGGGGGTTGAGGTTGGTGTCAAGATGTTGTGGGAGTTGGTGGTGGTGTTGGTGCTGGTTAAAGTAGAAGCCAGAAAGTTGGAACATCATTCTCCTCCTGCCCTTAAGGTAAAGTATAGGGGATCCCAGCACTAATCATCCTAAACCCATGTTCCAACTTTCTGGGATTCACAATAATTGAGGGAGAGGGGGGGGGGCATCTTCAGGTTGTTGCAATCCCGTCTGACGGGAACTCAGGCAAAACGACATGGTTTTCTCAACAACCCCTTAGAATCATAACACTGATATTGGGTACCACTACATAAAAAATCACAACAACATGTCGATTGTGGTCTGACGCTAATTTTTCGCTCTAAGGGGTTGTGGATCGCAGAAGGAACAAGGCCTTCCGGAAACTAAGGGCCCTGGAGAGAAACAGACGGTGACCCGGTGGTGGCTCCCCAAACGCGGCTGCGGCTCATGCTCCTGAGACGCAATTTGTCCGGGACATGAACTCGTGAGTTGAAGGTGGTTGTATACCAACAAGACACAAATGGTCGGAGCTGCAGACAAACATCAATCAAAAACATACGGATGCAGCCATCAAAACGAGACTACCCATGGGTCTTTCGCAACTCTAGACTCTAAACCAGGTGCGGCATCAATGCTGAAAGAGCCAGGCTGGTGTTCGTCTCCTCGCTCCATGCTCCAGATCACAAGTCGTCTCCGTTGCGCAGCAAATCTTCCGAAATCTTTTTCCACTGAGCCCATCTTCCTAAACCTTATAAACCCCAAACCCCACTGCTATCAAGTGCAAGTCCACATGGAAGCAGACATGCCCAAAGGCCTAGACCCCCTGTCTCGGAAAACGTGCTGGGCTTCGAAACCTGGAGTTTCAACTCCGCCTTGGGAGCGGGGAGGTCAAGATTCCCGTGGTATCCAACTGCTTTTGCCGCAAGGATACAGCGCACCCCTGTATTCTATGACCGATGCACCATAACCCCAAACCCTACAAATACCGGACACGCAATTCAAAACACAATCGAGCCCAAGAAGACGGGCCTTTTGTGCAGCTGGCGTGTGCCCCACAAACCAGTCACACACCTGGCTGAAGGCTCGCGGAGTAGGGGTTCGGGCATTGTAGGACTTCGGGAGTAGGGCTTTGGGAATGTGGGAGTAGTATCGGAGTATAGGTTTTACGTAGGGTTTAGGGAGTAGAACTTGAGTTTTAGGGTTTTATAGGGTTTAGGGCATTTAGAGCTTCGGGTGAATCGGTGAAAAAAATGCCAGTTCTGCATTGTCTAGCATCAGTATGCACATGTTTGGGGTGCAAGTCCATCTCCTCCATATGACTTCGCAACCTCAAGCCCAAACTCAACCGTAAATCCCGGAGCCCTCCACCTGAAGAGCTGAAGCTCGAAATCCTGAACCCGAAACCCCAAAACCCTAAGCCTCGACGTCTTGCTTTGGCAGTCTTGGCTCCTTAAGAAGCCCGAACTCCGCCTGTACACCTAGACTTTTTGTACTTTCCCCATTTTCCCCAAATAATAGCAATCTATAAAAGGGCCAGGGCTACTATTGAGGCCCTTCTAACAGGGCTACATAGGGCTACAACTGAAGCCCTACATTGTACATAGGGCCACTAGTGAGGCCCTAATACATATCTATATTACAACTATGATTCGACTGTTACTGACCTGGGTAGTAACCGTCCAAAGGCCCATGCCAGGTCAGGTCTGCTATAAGGCTTACTATGAGGGTCTAGGGTTTTAGGATTTGCGGTAATAAGGGTTGCTGTAAGGGGCTACTATAAGGGGTCTAGAGTTTTTAGGCCTTGCACCATGGGGTAATTTAGGAACGTGATTAAGAAACCTTGGGTCTTGATTTGGGCCCATTATATGTGTCCCAATAAATCCTGTAATATTGTGGATCAGGGTTTCTTGATCAGGTTCCTACGTTACATGCTAAGCGAAAGAGCAGGCCTGAGAGAGCATGTCTTTGCGATCCTGTGGGGAACTACACTGGTGACAAGACCCGATGTAGGGTTTAGCGTTGAGGGAGGAAGGGTTTAGGGTTTAAGGTTCAGGGTTTTAGGGTTGAGGGAGGGAAGGGTATGCTGGTACAGGCGGGACTAAAACTGACCATCGCACTATTGAAGCGGCGAAAACTAAACATAGCAAGAAAGGGCAGGTCTTTGCGCTACAGTCGCTGCAGCGCACTTACACACAGTTACCAAAGCGCGACCTACACAGCAAACCCTTAGCCTTACCCCCTCAACGATCTCGAAGCACGAAGGTCCTCCAAGTGCAGTGAGTCGAATAGCTCATAGAGCTTCTGACGAACTTCCTTCGGCGGTTGCTCGGTTGCTACTGCAGGGCGGGACGGTCTTGGGGGTATGGGTACAAAGTGTAGTCACCGATGTAGAGACTACAATGTGCTTAGCTCCAGTTAGGGTTTAGAGTTTAGGGCTACGGAGCCTAGTGAGACTCATTGGCTAGGCTCAGAGGTCTTCGAATCTCGGAGCCCTTGAAGGATCCCTGAAAAGGAACCCGTAAAGAATCTTTTAAAGGATCCTTTAAAGGAGCCCTTCAAGAACCCTTAACGGATGCCTTCCCTGAAAAGGAACCCTTTAAGGATCCTTCGAAGGGATCCCCTATAGGAACTTCTGAGGTCTTCGGAACTTACGAGGTCTCTTAAAAAGGATCCCTTAAAGGAACCCTAAAAGGATCCCTTAAAGGAGCCCTAACAGGATCCCTTAAAGGAACCCNTAAAGGAACCCGAAAAGGATCCCTTAGAGGAACCCTGAGTTCGAGGTCTTAGCGCCTTCCGTCGAAGAAGGGGTTCAGCCAGGGGCCAGATTTCAGGGGTCTCGGCAGCCTGGCCTTTGCAGTTCAGCCATAGTAATTCACTATAAGATACTATAATTAATATACAAAGGATACTATAGCATACTATAAGATACGGAAAGATACCATAAGATGCTATAAGATACTTTTATACACTATAGTGTTCGAAGAAAGCCTGCACCACTAGGAGCTGATGCGAATTCAGCATGGTCAAGTTCCGGGCCCAGTTTTCTGCAATACGCAGCTGTACGCCGAAACCCAGTCTTAGTCACTACTGGATCCATTAAAGGATCCCCTAAAGGATTCCTTTAAGGATCCTTTAAAGGATCCCTTAAAGCGGGCCTTGAGAGGAGCTGGCACCTACTTCGACACCTCGAATCCTCAAGTGCATTGTTTGAAATGCCACCACCATATGGGGGTTTCCGAAAATAGGGGCCCCAATATAGCACCCTAAATAGTAGGATCCTTATTATAAGGACCCCAAAATAAGGTACCCCGAATTTTCGGTAGGTATTTTCCGAAAATGATACCAGCAGGCTCTTAGCAAAATTGTGAACTCTAAGTCCTGAACCCCGAACCTAGGCCAGGAAGGACATTCAGCCAAAGAGGCTAAAGCATCTTCCGGGGACACCTGACGCTCAAAGCGAGTGGCCTGAGCGTCTCGCCAGCAAGGATTCTAGGGCTCTTTCAGGGTATATGGTGTTTCGACGCTCGCACTCGCACAAGGCATGCAGGGCAAGGGTTCAGGGTATATATTCTGTCCACGGCCTGAGGCTTGGGTTGCAACTAGGGCTCAAGAGGATTTGGCATTTGGAGTTATGATTCGCGTTTGGGGTTTACACGGTGTACAGCTAACCAAGGGGAGTGGAGTCTGGAGCTGCAGGGGCTTCGGGCAGTTTAAGGTCGCAAGTTTACGGCTTCAAGCCTGTAGTGGGCTCCGAACGCGTGCCCAAGAACTTTAGCCTGACTGTCTTCGAAGAGCTTGAACAAACATTCGGCGTATGTCAACTCACTGCCCTCCAACAGGTTGTATAAACTTGAGAAGCATCTCCACCGACAGACGGTGCAAACTGTGAACCCCAGACTGCTTGCCGCAAAGCCTACACCCTAGACCATGAACCCTAGGCGCCATTTCAAGCACTGAATAGACGGGCTTGAATAATTCAGGAAGCTTGTTTGGTATACTAAACTGCTCGCGGGGTGGTGTGCTGGGATGCGCCCCAACATATCTCTGACAGAGCAGACGAAGCTTAAAGCAAGTAACTACGATAGACTGAGGACGACTGCTCAAGCTCCGCCCTTGGAAGCACGAAAAAAAACGGCTTGTGCCAAAGCTACAGACTATACTTCTTTTCAGCCACCCTGAGGCATAGCATTCCAAATTAATCAGGCCATAGCTGCTAGTGTTGCCGAAAGATGGGCCTAGGGCTCAGGGCTGCAAAGCTTCAAGGTTCAGGGTTTACGGGGTTAGGGTCTACGGGTCGAGGGTTCAGGCTTCTCAAGGAAGAGCAGCTAAGGGGGTTTCGGTCTGTGGGTCGAGGGTTAAGGGTTCGCTTGAGATTAGGGCTTCAAGGCCGGTGAGCTTCAGGGTCTCGTTGGCTGTAGACCCTCAAAAACCCTAAACCCCTAACCCCTAAACCCTCAACATTGGACCCTACACACCTGAAGCCCGAAGCCCCCCCAAAACCCGAAGCTCGACGCCGTTTTTTTGCAAGGTCTCCTTGCATCAGATCGAGGCACTCGCAGCTATCTGCCGGAGCATGTGCAAAGCAGAGCAAGTGGGACCCCATATCTACATTGAGCCTACATGCCAATACAATTTGTCAAGTTTACCCTGAGCCTGAGGTCCAGAATGTCTAATTACTAGCAAGTTGGAAGTGTGGCAGCGAAGTAATCCGATTTGCAAGCTGTGGTCGAAAAAAAGCTGCTCCGACACGTTGATATAGGAGTGTCCTGCTCCCCATCGAAACTTACATTTCTAGGACGTACCAACGAATTCATACTCAGGCATCCTCGTAAGATAGCTTATAATTGTTCGGGCTTCAGCTAAGGTATGGGGTCTGCGGGTTATGGACTTGTTTTCATGCGCGTTGAAAGCTTTAGGACTCAGGAATGCACCCTGGGTGTCAAGAGTTTATTAGTTCAGGCTCGGGTCTCGGCTGCATATACTTTGGCCTTAAAGTAGTCCCTATTTAAGTACTTTAGGGCCAAAGTATCTACTGTTTGGGTACATGGACCCTTAGGGGAAGAGCAATCCGTCTTCCAAGTTTTTCCGCTAGAGAGGTCAAGATCACCATCGCCCTCACCCTACAAAGGCTCCGCAAATCCAAATGCATAGGATCTTGTAAAGGGTTTCAGGGCTTGAGGATAAAAGCCTGAACCCCAGACCCTATCTCCACAAGCCATAACCCAGGATTCAGAGTTTGCACATGCAATCGGCAGCATGTGTATCTCAAGCACAGGAAACGACGGGAGTTCCCTGGACAAACCTGACAGTCGCAAGCGAAATGTAGGGCAGTGTAGGGCGGCTTGCAGAAGCCAGGATACCATTACTGTTCCCCTTCCTTGAATGACATGGTATTGTCTCGTCCCCGCTCGGACTACTCCTCATCCTCCCTCTACCCACTGGTTCTGGCTCAGAGTACGCAAGGCCAAGCCAAGTGCAGACAACATCGCAATCTCCGCCTATTTCTCGTAGTCGGCGAGAGCCGGTCAACAACCACCCTCGCGCCAAACCCTACAGCAGCAAGATCACGGACCTTACCAGTAACCACAACGCTACAGATCAGACCACCCTATTAATCAGAGGAGAAAAGCCAAGCCCTAAAACTGGTTTCTAATTACGTAATTGGAGCCGCAAGGAAACCAAGACCCTCAACAACATACCAGAAAGTCAGGATCGGCTAGGAAAGCTCCTTCAAACTGCCGAAAGCAGAACACTTGGGCCTTTGCTCGATTTCCGGCCCCCTGCAACACACCCACGGGGCCTTGATAATTCGATAGGGGTAAATTATTACTAGTAGAACTATTTGCGTGCTGAAAAGGAGACAATAACCTTTTTGCAACAGGCTTCGCACTTCGCCTGGAGGTCGCCCCTGAAGCTCCTTTGCAAACCCTAAACCGTGGCTCGTATCCAAAGGAGTGCCGGCCCCAGATCAGAAGACCCCTTCCTCATGAAGCTTCAATAGGCCTAATTAAGCACTTACTATAGGTATGACGGTATGACTTCCTTCACAGGGAACAGAACGAGCATCCCATGCTTAGGGCCCTTTCAGCAATGCGGGTCCATGTAACCAGAGGTCTGGATTGAACATTAGGGTTTAGGGGCATCCTGTCAAGACTGTTCCGGATGCCCTCAAGCCTTCCGGAAGGCTCACTGGGTCCAGAGGCTTTGGAAGGCTGCTAGCGGTTTAGGATGTGGGGCGGTTTCGGGCTTGGCTTCAGCTTCACCGCACCTCTACTTATACAGGATGCCGTGATGTGAAACAGACAACAACAGAAGTACAACATCGCAACACCGCCCGTGGAACGACACCCAACATCTAAGAAATCGAAAACACTTCTAGAACTAAAGCCATGAAGCCAACGACCTCAGGAAAGACTCTTGTCAAAGCCCCTCTCGAAATTTAATGCGATATAAGCATCCTATGTAACACCCTGGTTGCGTGTCCACTATGAACGTATAAGTAAAGCAAATCCGACTAGAACAAAAAAGCACCCACCCACACAAACTCGGTAAACTGCAGGGGACCAGACGTAGAGCAAGCGACATTTGGGCCGGAGAATCCAGGTTCAACTTTGGAAGGACTGCCTTTGCTTTGCTTGCCTGCCTTCCCCGAGAGTGGGATAGTCATCCTCAAAAACAAACACCAGCAACAACAGCTACGGCCTATCATAACTGTATGGGTGCGAGCATAAAGCTGTAATTATTACATATGTGTCGGTGCGTATACGTTAGCTGAAATCATCAACGTCGTTCGGGCTCCTTCTGTTTAAGATAAGATCCTCGAGCAGCTAGACTAACATGTTGGGGTATTCGCGTTCATGAGCAGTAACTTGTCGCACAGCAGTACTGCAGGAGATGACTCTTTACTGTTCTTGTCTTTCAAGTATATTCGTTTGGGTAGATGCCTCCCGGACATGATAGCAGGATATGGGTGCACTGCGGCACCTGTATACTTCATGGCAGTAGTAGTAGTGGTCGTCGTCGTCGTAGTAGTAGTAGTAGAAGTAGTCGTCGTAGTAGTAGCAGCTAGTAGAAGTAGGAGGTGGAGGGGGAGTACGAGTTGAAATAGGAGTAGCAGTAGCGCAGTGGCAGCTGCAGTAGGAGTAGAAGTCGTACAAGAAGAGGAAGACGGGCGGCTGCCCCTCCGAACCTGGCCCCGGACTTGGCACATGGTCTGGCCTTGGGAGCACCCTGGCTCCTGAGCCTTCTGTGTTTCTTGCTTCAGGGCTGTTGGCTCGAGGGCTTTCTTATTGCTTGGGCGTTGAGGCAGGGGTTCAAAGCACAGGGCTTAGGGCACCGCATTCCAGGCATAGGGTCTCCGGAATAGGCTTTAGGGCTGCGGAATAAGCTCTATAAGACCCTAGGGCTGAAGGTTGTAAAGCCCCAGGATTTAGGACTTCGGGTTGAAATCTTGAATGCTAAGAGCAAAAAACCATTCTGGATGCCCTACTGCCACATGTGGGAGTTTCTGAAAATAGGGGACCCTAATATAGTACCCTACGTAGAGTAGGATCCTGACTATAAGGACCCCCAAATCAGGTACCTCTAATTTTCGGAAACTCCCATGTAACCCGGAACCCTTAAGACTCTAAAAAGGAGGAGGCCTCGAGCCCTGCCCTAAGGTCTTAACTTTTGCCACACTCTGCCTCTTCCTTTGAAACCTGGAGTGCGACAAGTGAGCGTTGCGTGAGCTCTAGAGACTCTGCGGTTGAGGGCTTTAGGTTTTGGGTTTAGGGTTGGGGGCGTCAGGTGTGGGTGTAATTAGGCCTAAAGGCTTAAGGTTTCGGCGTTTAGGGTTGAGTTTTAAAGGCTGCGTTGGAGGCAGACGGCCCCCAACGCTAACCCTAAACGAAACATGTCGCACTCCAAATCCCACTTTACTCTTACCTGGGTTGCGTTCCGGTCTCGTCCTACTTATGATCCATGATAGACAGGTGTCTGACGTAGGGTTTAGGGTTTAGGATTAAGAAAAACAATAGCCATCAGTAGGAGTTAGGGTTGAGATTACTATCAAAGCCCTAATTATTATACGGTTTAGGCTGAAGGGTTTTGCAAGGCATGCCCTCACCTGATAAACGCAACAGGTGTGTGCTCCAGGCTTTCTCTGTCTGCTTGGGCTTCTATGTTAGATTCCTAGTGCCTTAGGGCTTAGGGGTTTGAGGCCTCTGAATTGGGGTTTATAAAGAGTATAGGGAATGCCTGCAAACGAAGAGCTCAGTGTAGAGTTCCCTGTGGGTCCAAACTATTAAGTTGTAGTGTCGAGAACCATTCAGAGCATGGTCAATGGAACCTTAGCTCTCCACCATTAGGAGACTTGAGCCGTCTATGTCAGGATTCAGTAGATTAGTACCCCACAATAGTATTGGTAACTATTGAGGCCCCTGTAGTATGTCAATCAATCTCTTGAGACACTTGTCGGCAACCGAGGTCTCAGTCAAACTCTCTGCATGCACATGCTCCATCTCGGGTACATGCTGATGGGACGAGCGAGGTAAATGGCCCAACCAATTTGCGGGTCTAGGGTTCAACCAATACTCGAAGAATGAACTCGCCAAGTTTGGAACTGTTAAGTGCTTGCTTGGCTGTCGTAGGAGGCATACTTGCCTGACTAGTTGCAGCCTGACTCCTCAAACCACCTTGCGATGTGCGGAAAGAAAGTCCTGTAGGAACCTCGGAAGGCCTGTCAAAACCCGGTTTTTAACAAAAAATAACCCGAACCATGGTCTCTGCGACTCCAAACCCCACCCACATATCCCTGCCAGAAAGTTGGAACATCATTATCCTCAAGCCCTTAAGGTAAAGCACAAGCAATCCTAGCACTAATCATCCTAAGACCATGCTCCAACCTTTTTGGGGTTCAGTACTATAAGAGCCTTAGTAATTACCCCTTGAAAGGAACCTTCTAGTAGCTCCCCTTTCACTACCCATAGGCTCCATGGTAGTTCCTTTTAAGGATTACCTGATAGGCTTCTATATATGAAACCCAAAAAGGAACTACTATGGAGCCTCTATTCAGAGCCCAGCTGTGCTGAGTGCTTTCTTGGATTAAGGCTCTACGTGGAGTGCTAGGGCTTAAGGCTTTTCGGCGCAGAAGTTGTAGATCTTCGAGCCCTTGCCTAAGCCATAAACTCTCGTCCATAATACTCTCAACAAAAGAAAAGTCCGGAGCCCTAACCCCAGTACCAAGAGGATACCAGAAAGGGTTCCAAAAAGGGACTATAAGGACACTATATAGGGAAAAGAAAGGAATAAGGGCTCCTAGAAGGGTGCGAAAAGGCTACTACAGAGTTAAGGGCATGGGCCTAGCACTTGTCCGGCCACTTGCACCGCTGCGCTCCCGGCCCAAACTACATGGCTGAGCGGTCACATTTCAAGCAGTTGGGTTGAAGGAGGAGGTCGGTGTAGAGTTTAGGGCTCAGGGCTTAGGGGCTTAGGGTTTACGGCTCTTGTGGTCTGGGGAAAACAGTTAGGGCTTTTGGGGGTTGGAGTTTCGGGTTTAGGATGGCCTACGGCTTTTTGATGCTCATTCTCGGACTGTGCCAGGCAAGGTCTTTCTGACTTAGGGTTGAATTACAGAGCTACACCTGAACCCTGAAGCTAAACCCTGAAAAAAAATACCTGCTGAAAGACCCGGAAATCCCGGAGCAGAGCTCGAAACCCCTGACACCCTAAACCCAACGTGCAGATCCACAACCTGCTGTCCCAAGGGCTATAGGCCCTGAACCCCATTTCAATAACAACGGCAGACCATGCCGCACAGCGCAACCAAGCGATTCACCTCTTCACCCAGGGTCCCTCCGGCTGATGATAAAAATCCTGCATTACCTTAAGGACCCTAAACTATGGGAACTATGGTATATGCCTTGTTATGGGAAATGCAGGATATAATATATATATATATATATACATATGTTTTTATTTATATATTATATTATAGTACCCTGGTAGATCCCTTATAGTAACCCTTATAAACCCTTTAAAGGAACCCTATCTTCCTTATTATGGGTAATGCAGGGATATATATATATATATCCCTGAACCCTAAACCCTAAAACCCTATTAGATGTCTTGCAGCAACCCCTTAAAGGTACCCTTAAAGGAACCCCTTATGAATAAGGCAGGATATAAATATAAATAAATAAATAAATATATATATATATATATCCCAGGGTTCCTCCCTCCTCCTTGCTGTCCGGTTGGACCCCGCTTCCTGGGAACATCTGGCCGTGCCTCGCAAATATACCGCACAATACAATACCTATAATATCCTATATGATATACTATAATATACGAAAATTTACCATAATAGACTATAGTATCCTATCATATCCTATAATATCCTGTAATATACTATAATATACGATCATATGTTATAACATCCTATAATATCCTTTAACATATCTGAATGTCAGAAAATCTCCTATAATGTACCATACTAAACTACGACGCAATATAATGTAGCATAACAACATACCCTCTAAGAAAACCAGATTTAACATAATCAAGTCTTTTTATAGCAATGTGAATGTGACAACTGGAGCTTTTCATCTCGGACCTTCCCCTGGTAGCTCGCATTATGTCTGTTTCTCTTCTTCATGACGTTGTTGTTGTTGTTGTTGGTGGTGGTGGTGGTGGTGGTGGCGGCGGTGGTGTGGTGGTGGTCGTCGTCGTCGTCGTAGCAATAGTCATAGCGAAAGTAACAGTAGACTGATTCTTCGCATGGGTCTCTGACTCTAAACCCTCGAAGGAAATGCCGAATGTTAAGGTCGTGCACCGCCACATGTTCCGAGAAAGCTATTTCTTGGCTAGAATTCGGTGCCCGTCGAGGCCACGTCGTGGCACAGGCTTCGCAACTGGAACATGGCTAAAAACGTGGATCATGCTTGTTCGGAGAAGTGTCGTGTGCATCTACCGGGGTAATTCTCCTGCCGCAATATGCGCGCTTGACCCCGGCTCCAGATCTTGATGTGACCCCCAAACCCTGTACACAAAAGGCCAACACAAACCACAACTCTGTTCCAGGTGAAAAGCCGCTGTCCTTTGCAGTCCGTCTCTTTGCAACGGGTCTGACTGCACACGGACAGTGCTGTTGCTGCTTTGCTACCTGGAAGACTTAGCTGTCCTGTTTCCGGAAGGGGAAAGTTCAACAGTGAGACAGAAGAAGGTACAGACGAAGAGAGAGAGAGAGAGAGAAAGAGCGAACAACTAAAAAAAACGATGGAGAGAGAGGGGGAGTGTGCGTGTGTGCGCATGCATGGAAAACGCGCACGACCAACAACCAAAGACACGCTCCCTGGATGCTTTCCTTTGCCAGCTTCTACTAAAGTCTTCGTAGAATCCTGCCCTAGGCTCTTCACCTTAAGACATGGCCTGGTCTCGTGGTAATACTTATGCCGAGCGGGTCTGGTGCCGTTGGTATTTGTGGTGGCACTGCTGGCAGTTTTGTTGATGCATGGCAAACGTCCCTCAGCCCTGAAGCCTAAATCCGTTAATGTCGGAACCTGATTAAGAAACCTTGGGTCATTATTAGGGTTCCTTGTATGAATCCTACTATTGGGGGGTTATAGGGCCAGGGTTTCTTAATCAGGTTCCTACATTACACTCAAAACCCTACCTGCACCCTAAAACCCTAAAGCCCTAAACCCCATTCAGCAGCAACAGCATTCTGGTGCTCCCCAGTTTCCTGGGCGCCACCGAGCCAAGAAGAATGCGTTCGGACCGCACGAAGCAAAACACTTAATTGCATGCAGACATCACCCCAAATAAACCCTGAACCCTACACCCCTAAACATCGACAATAGTTTGATATCAACCCCCCAACGCCCAACAGCTAACAGGTCGGGGGGTGGCTGCGGAACACTGGCAGCCTTAGCAGGAGAACGGAACGGCACACTTTAAACCTTCTCCCTCATCCAGGGTGCGAAGCCCAAGCCACTTGTTCGTTGATTCTTGAGGATATAGTACTGGAATGAAGATAGCACCGTTCGAAATGCCGCGGCTACCCAAAACCCCAAAGCGATACTTCTATCAAACAACACGACCGGAAACCGAAAAATGAAGTCCTAAATGAGATGGTGTCTTGGTTGCCAATTAAATTGCGCGCGGCAAGTTCGCGCCCCCTCGTCAACCCTGGCCATCCGAGAGGGATGAACATCGCACGGATTGGGGTTTTTGGCTTGTTTGCATTGCCTAATTCTTGCTGTAGCAGCGAGTCAGAACTTGGCCCTACTATTGCAAGCGCTGCAAAGTGTACACCAGAAGTACAACCACGACGCTGCACACTCCCCCTGCCCCCACCTCGCCCCCGCCCCCTCACAGGGCTGTCGTCGCAGGGATCGAACCATTCTTTTCGGACGATGGGACCGTCCCGAAATGCAAGAATGCCAATCGTAGTAGGGATTGGACCTGTTGGTGTCACATTTCTCCGACTCTTTCAACTTTTTGCCATGCAACGCAAGTTTGCGTCTCAAACATGCCAACGCTAGCTGGCACGTAGTCGTCATGTGGAAGAGTGCCTCTCTGGGAAAGGGGACCACCACCACATATGGTGCAGCAACAATCCTAAGAAGGATGACAACACTTCTGACAAACGATGGCTACCTTCGTAGATGTTTGCCTGCTGCTCGGCAGCCAGGGCGGATGGGTAGGAACTCGAATGTAGTTGCAGCACGAACAGCTCCGAACAACGTGCGACGTGCAGCTTCTGCTTGGCTGCGTGTTGGAGCCAACACATCATATACAGGTTTCAAACTTGGAGAAAGGGCTGGTGTTCTTGCCTACCCCGACCCCACGAGGGCCGAAAGGTCAAGAACCCCAGCAAGAATAAGTCTACCGCAACGCCCGCCACAGGTGGGGGGAGAGGTGGGGGAGCAGATGTTGCCATGGGGGGAGTTGTTGGCGGGGCGCCAGGCCCAGGTCCTGCATCATATATAAATACGGCCAAATTTAACTTTGTACCCAGGGCATCCAAGTAGCCAACAAGCAGGCTCTCAGGTCCCGATATACTCTGAATGGGCTTTGGTAAACAAAAAGCTGCTATGTGGATCGAAGTACTTTTTCATTTTCAGTCCAGGTACCTCCTGAGACTTACCGCACGGCATCAGTTTCCGGATGCTATATTTTCTTGAGAAATCAGTATTTTTAAAGGTTTGCCTGCGTACTGACTGTTTAGGATTTGGGTTTTAGGGTGAAGCCAACTCCCTACAATGCATTGGTCTCATACTCCTGCTCATTGTGGTGGCACACGCCCAAACCCTTAACCATCAATGGAGCTTCAAGCCGAAATCATTCAACCGGAAAGCCTAGCTATCGCAGCTCAGGGTTGATCGAGAGTATTGCCGAGAAGGCATGCCGATGCCAGCACAGAAGTGTCGCAGTTCTCCGGTGCACCGCTGACCCACCCCCCAAAGGATCCTGAATACCTTTATATGGGGGACTACCCCAAACCAGAGTAGAAATTGCTACTGTAGAAACCCTAATACAGGGGCCTGAAAAACTAGAATACGGTTTTGGGGTATATTCTACTATAACTATAATAAGGACCCCCCCCAAAACATAGTATAGGTAATTATTTAGGCCTTTTTGTTGAAACCCAGCTTTCTACTGTGTAGGTACTGAGGACCAGCCCAACGCTTTCATCACAAGCCTCTCAAGACGCCCCATCCGAAACTCTAATAGGGGTCCCTTTAAAGGGATCTCTAAGGGTTACTATAAGGGCTACTATAAGGATTCTATAATATAGGGGCCTTAATAATTAGAATAGTTTTGGGGTCCATTATACTATGGGTATAACGCGCCGTCATCGTGTTCGCGCGCGCAAGGCGCGCTTGCGAGAGGATACGAAAACCCTGTGTTTTGTGGGATAGAATAGCATTGTGGCCATGTTGAAGCAAGAAAACCGTGGAAATTACAGCAGTTTTGGCCTTCAGGGTTTTCAACATATTTGGGAGTGTGACAGTTGCGAAAAACCCTGTCAAAACACTCTATCTTATCGTAAACACCGGTACGACTTCGTTCTAAATGCTGGGAAGCACAGCAGCATTGTGGCACATGGATGCTCTGCGGGAATGGATGGAGTCTGATCTGGACGTTAAAATGGTTGGCACATGGATGCTCTGCGGGAATGGATGGAGTCTGATCTGGACGTTATCATGGTTGGCACATGGATGCTCTGCGGGAATGGATGGAGTCTGATCCTGACGTTGTCATGGTTGGCACATGGATGCTCTGCGGGAATGGATGGAGTCTGATCTGGACGTTATCATGCTTGGCACATGGATGCTCTGCGGGAATGGATGGAGTCTGATCCTGACGTTGTCATGGTTGGCACATGGATGCTCTGCGGGACTGGATGGAGTCTGATCTGGACGTTATCATGCTTGGCACATGGATGCTCTGCGGGAATCGATGGAGTCTGATCTGGGGGTTATCATGGTTGGCACATGCTCTGCGGGAATGGATGGAGTCTGATCTGGACGTTGTCATGGTTGGCACATGGATGCTCTGCGGGAATGGATGGAGTCTGATCTGGACGCTAGCACGGTTGGCACATGGATGCTCTGCGGGAATGGATGGAGTCTGATCTGGACGTTATCATGGTTGGCACATGGATGCTCTGCGGGAATGGATGGAGTCTGATCTGGACGTTATCATGGTTGGCACATGGATGCTCTGCGGGAATGGATGGAGTCTGATCTGGACGTTATCATGGTTGGCACATGGACGCTCTGTTCGTGGAAAACTCAAAAAAACACTGCGTGCCTCGAAGTTTTCCGCATGTCAAATATGAGGAAGTGCGCGAAATGCCGCGCATACCAGATTTTTCGCTGTACACGAAGCAGTTCTTGCGCGTGCGAACGCGATGATGGTGAGTATAATAAGGCACCCCCAAACAGTATAGGTAATTAGTAAGGCTCCTATAATTATGAACTCTCAGCCACTTGGCTACGTGGCCTTGAGTTTTACCCTCAGTAGCCTAAGCCCCGAAACCTGCTAGAATCCGCGATATGATATGGGGATTGCTAGCATCCGCCATAAAAAGGTACACAACCTCCTGTGGTGTAAGCCTCGTGCCTACTTTATCAGGGCTTGTACCCTTCAACCTACTCACTTGGGAAACTTTACATTAGGGGCCATGGCGGCCATGGGTCTTTCTCAAAAACCGTATTCCCATCCACTACATAATGGGCCACAAGACACTATTACACTTTTCTCGAGGGTTGGGAGCCTTGGGGTCTTGGCATCTAAGCCTATAGGTTCTGTAGGGCTTACCCTAAGGACCCAATAACTGGGTAGTGGTTATGTAGGTTACTATTTTGGAGAGTATATGATAATTAGGTACGTGGACCCTTCGGGTTACTTGTGGCTTCGACCTGAAGGGTGGAGCCCTCTAGGGTTAAGGACTTGGGGGTGGAGCATTCGGTTCTTTCAGGACGCAGAGATATAGAGTTTGGGGTTTAGGGTTTAGGGCTTAGGTGGTAGCGCAGGTACTGCCAAGTACCATACCGCAACCTGACCTTGCTCATGCTGTCAATTAAAGTTTGAGGGCTCCAAGCAGTTACCTAAATAGTAGGTTACTTGCGTATATAATAGATGGTTAGTAACCTACTAATTATTTAGGTAGCCGGAGCCCTAGGTTAGGGTGAGGATCTTCTAGAGGAATATGAGGCAACCACAAACGGCACCATAACGTTTGCCTCGACCTTCCGTCTTGCTTCAGCAACATACACCCTCGACCCTCGCAGCATCGCGGGCGAGCCTACAGCGCACCAAAGACCATTTGCAGCTCTGGGCTTTTGCTTTGTCTTGTTCAGCGCGGCTGCATTTCAGGAAGCCCTGCGATCCCTGCGCCTCAAAGCCTTCTAGCCTTGCCTGGATGACATGCGGCCTACGAAATAGTACGGGTCCCTAGACTCCGCACCTACAGCCCGACATGTAGCCCCTATACTTGAAGCCTCCATTTGGAGGCCTCAAAAGG
>BGNK01000605.1:70401-86266 GCA_003297005.1 Symbiodinium sp. clade A Y106
CGCCCCTCATGACCTCCTGTCTTGGCCTGGATACCAGGCGGCCTCCGAAATAGCACCGCTCCCGAAACCCCCCCCCCCCCCCCCCCTCCCCCGCTCCCGGCCCCGGGCCCCGGGCCCCGCAAACCAGAGGGAGGGAGGACGATGGAGAATTATCCCAGCCAGTGCTTCTTCACAGGAGCGGAGAACTGCATCAGTGCAGGGACAGGGGCACCGTCTGCCAGGAGAAAAGAGCAACATCATGTTTTTGTATCGTAACGAGCACGTAACGATGACATTACTGCTAACAAGCGGCAGCAACCATGCCATATCTCTGTAGAACACACTGCCCCACACAGGCGGGGCGGGGCCAACCAAAACGACCNCCCTGCATCATATATATATATATATAATTATATATATATATATATATAATTATATATATATATATATATTATATTGCCCCTTACAACAAGAATACAGAATAGGTTCTTGGATCACGTGGGTATGAAGCTCAAGAACCCAAAGTTTGAAAGCAGGAGTTCCTGCAGGATCCGGTTGGTTTAAGGTTTCGGGTTTAGAGCGGCTCAAATATGGGAGTTTCCGAAAATAGGGGACCCTATAATATAGTACCCTGAATAGTAGGATCCTTCTTTTCAGGACCTCAAAACAAGGTGCCCCTATTTTTCGGAAATTCCCATATACGCGCCTCAGTAACTAGAACGGGGATTTGAGGGTAACGGACTGAACTTTGAGCAGGGCGTCGTGGCGCGTTGAAGCACAAGTTGGCGAATGAGGTCGCACTGCACTAGTGACGGTTCAGGGCACTGCTGGTTGACGGCGATGATGCTACAGTCTGTAGTCCTTGACTCTTGCCGTGAATATAAAAGAAAAGCCACTATGCTCGGAGCAAGTAAATTGGGAAGGGAAGCCCTAAACCTCAAAAGTCTAATCTCTAAACCTTAAACTCCTTAAACCCTACATTAGATCAGGATTTTTTGACGCTTAGCAGGGATCTTTTGGGGCCTCCTTGCAGCGAACTGGTGATAAGATGCACCATTTTCAGGTCCACGATTTCAATGGGCTTCCTATAGATCTGGAAACACCGGAAATAAAGTGTACATATGTATATGTATATGTATATGTATACGTGATTGTCGATGCCTATGCCTATGACTATGTCTGTGTATGTGTATGTGTGTACGTGTATGTGCATGTGCATGTGTGCATGTGTGTATGTGGGTATGTGGTTTGTGTATATGTGTATGTGTGTATATGTGTGTGTATGTGTGCGTGTATTGTATATGTGTATATGTGTATGCATGTATGTATGGATGTAGGCATGTATATTCGTATGTATGTATGTATGTACGTATGTACGTGTGGTTGTATGTATGTAGGTATGTAGGTAGGTAGGCATAAGTACATGTGCACATACATTCATATATATATATATATATGCATTATCACATAGCTATATTCAATGTTGGACAGTGGTGGCTTTAGATCTTCGAATGCACACCCTCGACCAATACCATGGCCCAAAGCTCAAACCTAAATTGCCCAAGCCCCAACCCCATGTCCCCATCGTAAAGCATTACACTCTCTCGCCCCAGCTCACTAAATTGTATTCTGAAACACCGAAAACTAGGTTGGCCCAAAACCCCTCTGAAAGAATTCGTAAGGCGCGATTTTTAATGAAAACACTGATGAACATGTAAAAAGACCAAGGGCCGATAAATCTCAGCAATATTACCAAAAAACCTTTCAAGAACCGGATCATCGCATAGCCGACGTCGGCGTGTAAACCCTAGCTTCAACCCTGAAACCTAGAAACAACGCTTGAAATTCGTGCTCCCGGGCTCAGTTTGTCCTCACTAAGTGCGGGCGTGGGGAGTCGGACCATCCGTGTGAACCTTAGCGTTGGGCGAAGCGGCTTTGGGCTCAGTATTGTAGTATATTGTAGTATAGTAAAGTATAGTGTAGTATAGTATAGTATATTGTAGTATAGTATAGTATAGTATTAGTATAGTATAGTATAGGGTTTGTGGCTAGGGTTCGGCGCTCACCCTCAGACAGAGGGTTCGGGGCTTAGGGATCATAGATTTTGTGGCCTCATGTCTGCAAGTGTATGTGCCTTCTCGGCTTTAGGCGAGTGGTGCTTGTTCTGCATCTATAGGTACTATAGGTCTTTGATACATCGACGAACTCGTTATGAACCCTAAATAGTTTGGGTTTCGGTAGGCAGAGAGGCCAAGAGTCCCCGCAATTTGCCTGGCCTATTGGAGTATTGAACGGGACTATGAACTCATAAGGCGACTCCGTCTCTCCCTCTCTGTTTCTTTCTCACTCTCTCTCTCTCTCTCTTCTCTCCCCCTCCCTCTCCCGCTCTCTCCCTCTCTCTCTATCTGTCCCTTTCTCTCTCTCCCCTTTCTCTCTCTCCCCTATCTCTCTCTCTCTCTGTCCCTTTCTCTCTCTCCCCTATCTCTCTCTCTCTCTCTATCTCTCTCTCCCTCTCTCCTCCCTCCCTCTCTCTCTCTCTCTGTCTAACTGTCCCTTTCTCTCTCTCCCCTATCTCTCTCTCTCTCTATCTCTCTCTCTCTCTATCTCTCTCTCTCCCTCTCTCCTCCCTCCCTCTCTCTCTCTCTCTCCGTCTCTCTCTCTCTCTCCTCTCTCCTCTCTCCTCTCTCCTCTCTCCTCTCTCCTCTCTCCTCTNCTCAACTCCGAAATCACTTTCCTCCTCTCTCCTCTCTCCTCCCTCCTCTCTCCTCTCTCCTCTCTCCTCTCTCTCTCTCTCTCTCTGTCTCTCTTCGTCTACTGATACCCCAAAGTGCCCTCAAAGCATGATCCTTTTGCAGGCTAGGGTTCAAGGGTAGTCACGGCATCGAGCCATATAGTGCCTATGTGAGAGGCCTTTGGGATGAACCCTGGCCCTCCGGTCAAGGACCACTTAATGTACCCTGCGTAAAACACAAGCCTGACCAAAGAATCAACCCTAATCCCCGAACCCCGAAACCCCTCCATGACCCCCCAAGGGCCCCTAAATAGAGCACTTATGGCCCTTCATAGTGGGTATTTGGGGTATCATAGAGTGTAGTTGGGGGGTCGAGGCTTAACCCCAAATGGTTTTAGGGTTCGACCCCCAGGGCGGTCAGCAGGATGCTTTTGACCAGAAGGCCTCAAGCGCAATTACGTGTCCAGAAACTCGACAAAGCTGTAAGTAAGGCCTTAGGCTTTGGAGCAATTTAAGGATTCAAGTATATGAGCACCTACTCTGTACATATTTAGCACAGAATCAGATCGCGCAGTCGAAGGGACTGCGCTCCCGCAAGCGATGCTGACCTCCATTCTTGGCGCGTTCTCCTACACAGCCGAGAAGGGTTGTGTTTGGGGCTGAGGGATCTGAAGTGTGGTTGGACAGAGTGCGCGGGTTTACGATGTTTCCGGGTACGGGTAAGAGCTTCTAAGGTTTAACAATCCAATTTAGCAAGCCTCACGGTTTAGCGATTGCAGAATTTCCTTCAGCAACTGTACTGTGTTCCGCGTCCTATGCTATCCAGGAGCACGCACATATCACCAGGCTAGACATCATTGGGCTCAAGCTACCAGAGTAACATGACGGCAAATGTCCAAACCTGGCCCGAAATTAGAAACACCTAGTTAGTTTGACCAGGCGTGATGCCAAAATGTTCTGGTAAAAGAGCTTGACCAAACCTCCGGGAACGGCTTCAAGCATGCGGACGTCACGTGTGCCCGGACCCTAGACCTCACACTCTTCACATGTAGTGTGAAGCGTTTGCCTATCCAGCTTCTGGCACCAGAAGATAGAGCATGGAAATCAAGAAACCCTCTCAAGCAGTCCTTCTCTGAGCATGCTCCAATAGAGATCAGTTGGAACCATGGTTGTCGCATCAATGCGGACCTGGCTGCAGGGAGCCCCAAACCATTCGCACCAGCAATTGCTCGGTGCACCTTCCAAACATTCACAGATTGTCGTTGTATGATACCCTTTTCAGTATGGGCTTGGATTGTGTGCCAGCAAACACTCCTCAACAGCAGTGCCTTCTAAACCCTAAACAGTGGCTCTCGATGTGGAGTTTCCGAAAATAGGGGATCCCAATATAGTACGCCAAATAGTAGGATCCTTAAACAGTGGCTCTCTATGTGGCTACATAGCCCCTAAGACCACGGTTAGGCCGTGTGGGAAGGCGGAAGGTAGCGACTGGGGGGTCTTCTTCTTCATTCCGAGCAACAGGCATAAAGCTTAAGCCACTTAAGCACTATAAACCACGCTCGCTAGAATCGCCAGTTCAAGTACTTTGACAAAAAAATTCTTGCTTGTTCGGCGCGGGGGATGAGCCTCCTTGGTGCGGCGCGTCGTAGTGCTCCTCAACTTCACTTTCCAAAGCGGCACTTACGATTCAGAGGTTTGGGGTTTGGGGTTAGTTAGTTAGTTAGTTAGGGAATGCTAGGGGTTAAGAGTCTGCATAGGTCTTAAAGACCAAAGCCTATAACCCTGAAGAAGCGCTCTGCATTCCTACCGCGCCCTCAAGTGCAGCTTGTCTGACGCAGCAAATTCGAGTTCAAGGTTTGGGGCTCAGCAACCCGGACCTGTTGACCTGAACGAGTGCCAACCAGAATCGGGTTCTTCAAGGAGCAGGATGCAGCTCTGGGTTGTATAACATACGAATACGGGCGGGTCTTCTAGACTCCAGAGCTTGAAATCGGGATTCGAAAAAAAGCCAGGTGGTGAAAAGTATTATACACTATTGCCCGTGACCAGGAACTTGCTTGACCCAGCCCACTTCCCGGAGAGCCCGGAGCTCTCGGCACTTTCAACTTGTGGGGCTTACAGGATTAGGGTTTAGGGTACAGGGTTTATTGTTCAGCCATCTGGTATAGCATAAGCGGATATTTGGCATGCAGGGATACAAGGTTTTGTAGCAAGTCCTCTGACATGTCACGACAGCACTCCGAGCCCTGACTTTCAACGCCCTCGACCCCGAGTCTACAATCCCAGAAAACCTCAAGGTCAAGTGATAGCTGCAAGCAAACTGAAACAGCTGTAGAATCCTCATTCGGAAATTTTTGCCCAAAGCCCTACACCTCCAGATTTTGGAGAAGCCCAAATCACCTAAGCTGAGCTCCCTTCGTTCCCGAACTCCTAGCCTCAAACCCCCAGCCTCCGTGCTACCACAAAAAACCACATATCCTGTGAAACCCAAAACCCAACTTTACCTTGGAGTTACCCTAAGGGCTCATGAACCTGTATAGTATAAGACGTAGGCTTCCAAGGGGCTCCTTCGTAGGTACTTCAGGGCTTCAGGGCCAAACAAAAGGCAAGATGGGCACATGGACTAGGGTTACAAGAAGACTTTGTAGAACTCCCGACAAACACTTGTTAGTCACTTAATGTAAATCCCTCATACCCTAAACCCAGACCCTTTTCGCATCCCTTATAGACCTGAAAGGAGTCTACAAGGAAGCCTTTGAAGATTTGGGAGTTTCCGAAAATAGGGGACGCTAGTGTAGTACCCTAAATAATAGGATCCTTATTATAGGGACCCCAAAATAAGGTACCCTAATTTTCGGAAACTCCCATTTTTTGAAGAGGCCATTGCATTCCCGAGCCGCTTCTCGGGCTTCGAGGGCTCAGGCTTGGCTTCAACCTGGATGCTTGGGCTTTAGGGTTTGGGGGTTTAGGGGTTAGGGTTCAGGGGTTTAGGGGTTAGGGTTTAGGGGTTTAGGGGTTAGAGTTTAGGGGTTTAGGGGTTAGGGTTTAGGGGTTTAGGGGTTAGGGTTTTTAGGGGTTTAGGGTTTGTCTCCGGGCTCACGTTTTAGGGCCCTCGGTCCAAAAACCAGACTGAAGAGAGCTTTTTCTAACCTCGGAAACTACGCAAGGCTTAAAGCGATGAATTCTGCAGCGTCTTGTTTTTGAGCATTCTGTGACAGGCACGGAAGCGACACCACAGAAGGGACCAACACGGCTTACTGTGAATCTTGGTGTGCTATGGTTTACGCAGCCAAGGGGCAACAATGTGTCAGGCTACGTTGCGGTTTAAGCGGGGTTTCCTGCAAAATCAAGCCGTCTATCCTTCTACCCAGAATCTCAAGAGGAGGATTGTATAAACTAACCCTCAACCCTAAATCCTCAAAATCTTAAATCAAATCCTCAAAACCCCAGAAACTCTAAAACCATCAATAACCTAAGCCCTCACAACCCTCAACCCCGAAAGTGCATCGTACCAGAAAGTCAGCCTCGGCCGTGTCGGAAGACTTGGGCTTCGCGAAGGCCACCTTCGACTCCTGGTTTCAGGGCATAGGTTAGGGTTTAGGGTTTAGGGTTGAGGATAGGTTGGTTTTGCGGGATTTAGGGCTTTTTGGAAGATTTAGGGTTTGGGGCTTAGGATTTAGGAGTTACTCAGGGTCTAGGGTTGGGGTTTCTCTCCCCTCCCTCGCTCTCTCTCTCTCTCTCGGGTTTAAGCTTTAAGCACAAAGCCCAGAAGACCGGTTACCGCTATAATAGTAGGCTAAGCTGACTCTCTCTGACACATCATACACTACCCTCTAAATGTTGATAACTTGGCTTCTGGCGGCAGACGTTTTTGCATAGGAGAAGTCTATGCCCCGGAACACGCCCCGTTCACCTGGCACAACCCCTAAAACTCTAAACCCTAATCCCTCAAACTCTAAGCAGTTCAGAGTCCACACTTACGTGCTGTAAGTGGTCTTGGAGGCAATGGCCGGGCCTGACGGTGCCCGGTTTAGCCTTCGTGAACCCTGTAATTCTTCAAGTTCCGGAGAAGCTTTGGAGGATGGGTGTGTGTTTGGGGCTCTTGGGGCAGTTTGAGTAGCAAGATGGGAGAATTTTATTGACAGCTTGGCGTAGTCGAGGCTTGGGGACTTCTGTGTGTGGGATCTAACGAGGCCCAGGGGGTCACGACCAGAGCTTTTCTTCAGCATCTACTGCTCCATGAGGCTCTCAGATGTCAGAGGCCCAACAGAAACTGACATCGGGCCATACTCGAACACAGGCAGTGGTTCTCTTTCTCTCTCTCACGCACACTAAAAGCTCGGACCTGCGACATCTCTGCAGGTGTGGAGCTAAGCGAAGCTTGCAAAAACTCGCGTGGTGTGAGTCGAATGCGAAACTCGGAACCGGCACGTTTGAGGCATAGCAGTAGCAGCATGGACGCCTCAGTACGGGTAGCAACACTTAGCGGTTGTAGGGCCAGTACGTCTTTGGAGCCGTAGGTCTCAGGTCAACAAAGGACCACACAAGTACGAACAAGTCTGCAGCGAAGAATAATAACTATGGCTCATAATGCACCATTGGTGGTCTTTAAGGCAGGCACGCCTTGTACATGTTCGCGGGATGGTTCTCGCCGCTGTTACCCCAAACGCGTGCCATAAGCCGGGAGATTGGCGCCAAAGCCTGTCCTCCAGGAACAAGAAACGCTGAACCCTCAACTTTCCTAAAAAAGGAGTTTGAGGAGGTGCGGCTGAGGGCTCAGGACTGTGAGTTGTTATTGATTTGGTGCTCCGTACCTATATGTACATGTATATCTAGCCATACGTTTGTATGTGTGTATATATATACACACATACCTGCATACAACACAAGTGCATGCGCATATGTAGAGATGTGTATTGTATAGGCACTTAAGATCTGTGATTAAAACGGGAGAGCTTCTGAGATTCTGCCCATAGGAAATAGCCAACACCCCGAATGCAAGCATAATCACACGGCTCCGGTTCCGGGTTTAACCGGCCAACACATCACCCCCAAATGCACCCAAGGATCCCGGCTAGACCCCACCTATATACGAGCAATCAGGGGTCTAAGGCATTTTGCAAACTCCTAAGGCTCTCTGTCCGAAAAAAATGGCTGATTGATTGCTCCTATAAGGCTCCACCACAAGGCCAAACGGGAGACCCCGTGCCAAAGTCACTGACTGTGGATCCAACAGCCTACTGCTTTTTTGGTGTAGACAGGGCAGCGGCTCTACCCTATGATCAAGTAAGGGGTCAGAACAGTACTTATTCTTTTGCGCGTTGGTTTGGGCAGGTGGGCTCTACGGAATTCTGTGAGCTTTAGAGCTTCGGTCACGTTCAACACCTCAAACCGAGCCTTCGAAAACCCCCAAGCCAGGGCCCTCAAATCTCACAGGAGCCACCGAGAAAACTTAGCTTCCCCAACTGCTCCGAAAGAAAAGAAGCACAAGCAAAGAACACAACCCTGCTTCGAGTCATCCTTCGAAAACCCTTACGGTTTAGGGTCTTCGGGTTTAGGGCTTCGGGGCTACGGCTTCAGGGCTGGCATATGCTCCCACACTGACAGAACAGTTTTGGCATAAGCAACAAATATGTAGGCGGACGCTATGGGCATAATCCAAGGCTTTTTAAGCTCAAACATGCACGCCGCCTGGCACATTGACGCAAGCCATGTTTCTGGAAGGCCCTTTGGGTCAGAAAGGGTCGCCGCAGGCAGTTCCTTGGCTGTCGAAAGGCAAATTCTAGTCCAAACATGAAAAGGCCTTGAAAACGAAACCACACACACCCTAAATCATTGAACCAGCTATAGCTAAAGTATACCAGACCTCCAAAACTCTATTTTAGCCACTAAGCGAAGATCTGACCTCTAGGACCTATATACACCCCTCCAAAAAGCCTTTTGAACCAGGAGCTTGACCCCCCCCTAAACCCTAAAATCCTAAATCCCCACAGATGGACAGAGTTTTATCAACTATGAGTTTTCGAATTAGAAGGAGTCAGGGGTTCAGGGAAGGGTCCTTTGAAGGGTTCCTTGTAGGCTTCTGGGGGTCCGTTAAGGGTCTCTTTAATTTGAGGGCTCCTGTAAGGCTTCCTATAAGGCTTCTGCAATAGGAGGGTTTGGGGTCTCAGGTTCAGGGGTTAATATCGCAGCCGGATCCATGCAGCCATGTACTGTCAAAGAAACTTTGGCCACAAAGTAAAGGGCTCCATACACGTACTTTAGGGTTCATGTGCGTATTGTATACCCCTCAACCCAGACTGTATCTGTACCTGAGGGTCTGCTTTGGGGAGTCTCAACACGTCAACTGCAGGTAAGGCCCAAACACAACTCAATCCTATGAGGTATTCCAGGCAGGACTGGAGATTTCACAAGTCGGGCTCAGCACAGTTATATCTAGGACTCGTCCAAGAACCGTACTTATCACCGAGCTGTTTTGCTCTATAAGGGTGAACCGCACTGCTACGACGACTACTACTACTGCTACTACTACTGCTACTCCTACTACCACTACTCCTACCACCACTACTACTCCTACTACTACTACTACTACTACGACTACTACTACTACTACGACTACCACTACTGCTACTGCTAGCTTATTTATGAGGAACACTAGGAAGGTAGGGCCCAACCACCCAGCCTCGGAATTGGGGTTCCGGGCTTAAGGCCATGTGGTAGGGTTCCGCAGTCTCGGGGTTTTAGGTGTATTACTGGGTTCTTGTGCAGGGATTTGATTCAAGTTATATAGGGAAACCATATTCTTTACTATAGATCCATGTTATGGTAACTTACATCAAATTCCTAAACAAAAATCCAGATTCTCTTATTTTGGAATTAGGGTCCCGAATAGGGATTCTTTTGGGACCTAATTCCATACTGGTAGTATATGTGGACCCTCTGGATAATACGCCCTGGACCCTAAATAAAAGAACCTTATACAGTAGAAGCCAGAAAGTTGGAACATGGCTTTAGGAGGATTAGTGCTAGGATCCCATTATACTTTACCTCAAGGGCATGAAGATAGTGATGTTCCAACTTTCTGGGTTCTACTGCAAACGGAACAGGTCATTTTGGCATATATGGACCCTCTCGGTAACAAACAACACCAACAAGCCCGAGGTGCGTAGCACTCCTCTCGGATGCACAGAGGACTAGGGCTTTGAGCCAAATCTCCAGTGCAAGCCTTTGGGTCTGTAGGGGTTTAGGGATTTAGTAATTAGGGCTTTAAGGTTTAGGGTTTAGGATTTTGGGCTTTGAGTTCAAGGATTAGGGTTTAAGGTAGCCATATCCCCTCATGGCTCGATTTCTTCCACGAAGCTCAAGCCCTGAGGTGTTAGCGCCTATGGCTTCCTTAAGCCCTCAAAGGCTCGAAGCCCTGGAGCCTTGACTGGGTTCTTGTTAAAGGATTTAGGGTTTAGGGGTTTAGGGTTTAATTTACGTCGCCATGATGAGGAAACCAATCATGTACAATGGATCCCTATTCAGGTAACTTACATATCTTAACAAGAGCCCATTTAACCCCAAAAGCCCGAACCTCCCATCACGTCAAACCATTGCAAGTAGGGCTTGGGTTGGCAGTGTCAGGTTGACCTGCCTAGGGTTTTGGGAGATCAAGTTGTAGTTCCTAGAGGTCCTGGATGTTCTAACATGCCCGAAAGAAGGAACACGGTCACAATACACGCATGTTTCCCCCGCTATCCCTCGGCCCCAATGGTCCATGTACCTGCATAGTACATACTTAGTACACAGACTCGGCCACACATGTATGTGCCAATGACAATGCACATCCAAAGCTAGACATGCCTCCGGTCCCAAAACCCTAAACGCTGTGCTATCCCTAAACACCTAAATGCTAAGTCTCCTGATTCGCCCAGCAAGTCCTAAAGACCTGTCAGCAAGTAAGCCCTAGACAAACTGAAACAATACCGTGCCCTTGTGATATACCTGAACAGCTTGTTGAGGGGATCGCGAACACCAGTAGAGATGAAACTCATTGTGGGTGACATGAATCCGAATCTACAGTCGGGAATTCGAACCGGGGTCACCGAGCAGGATAAAGGTAAAAGCGAACTGAGTCTAAGATCGTATTGTCGTCATTGAGTGCATAGTAAATCAAGCAGGACCATGTACCAGGCCCCCCTCGTAACTACCCCAGGCATTACGAGGAGACACCCTTCATGCACCTGCAGGTCTAGGACTTGATACTGTCCGGCGCTTCGGTGACCCTAAACCCTCAGCTGACTGGGATCGTAGCAGCGTTCGAGATGCTCTTGCGAACAGCTTTCTCCTGCTGCTTCTCCTCCTGGTCTCATCATCACAGCTTGGCGACCCGACGGTCAGGGTTTAGAGTCTAGGGCTTCCGGCCTTAATGCGAAGTAAGAAGTATGAGCTCCTGAGAATGTGCCAGCAGCATAAGCACAAAAAGGTGGGGAGGTGCAAAAGATGTTAACCTTAGCATTGCTCTTTTTATTCCAGGAATGCAGGGCAATTCCCAAGTACGGGCTCGGTGCAAAACTCAAAAGGGCACCCAAAGGCAAACATCTCCTTTGCTTCCCTTGTATCACACGCAATCACGGCGCAAACTTTCAGAGAAATTCTAGGTAGGCCCCAAGAACCCAACAGTCTTGAACCGGAAGGGTCATGGCGGGTTTAGGGTACTGATACGTATAGCTTACCAGTGCTGCGCAGTAGTGCGATTGGGGTTAAGGACCGAAGCGGCCCGAAAGAAAACTGGTTACCTGCGCCAGGTACTGTGGCCTCCGCAGAACCGCTGTCAGTGCTTGAAACTGTACAGGACATGGCTCCTTAACACACGGATCATCACGTCGTCTCTAGGTGGGATCCTATGCACCTCCTTCACAGGGCCCGATGAGCCTGTACATGGTGGTCCCTCCTTCGTAAGGCCTGATTGTCGCGAATACTCTCTGCAAACATATAGAGGTTTACTCTTGCATCGGGTTTTTCATTGAACAACTCCCTAGTTGGTGTTCAATATATGTGAATAGAAGGGTGGGAACAACTGGCAATCCCCGACATTTATTCCCACCATTCAAACCCGAGTATTACACCCTAACAAAATGCGGGACAAAACCCTGCTACTAAGCTTTCCCAATTACGAAGTAAGACCCCTTTTCGCAAAGGAACCTCGTTGAAGTTCTTGAGCAGCTCAAAGATTCCTCGGATGTGGTTCTATAGGGCTACCATAAAGGTTTAGGGCGGAGGGCTCCAGAGGGCTACAATAAAACCACTCTATGGGTTTAGGGATCTTTATAGGGTTACGATAAGGGCTGGGGGTTCAGGGTTTGGCTTCTTCAAGGGCTATACTCGAACCGTTTCGACTTGGTATACTTCTCGATTTGTGCGTGTCATCCTTGCGCAGTCTACTGTAGAGTGACTCTAAGGGTTTAAGGCTACGATAAGGGCCACTCTAAAGGTTTAAGGTTCTGGGTTCTATAGGTTTGGGCTGGGGGTTTACGGTTTAGGAATCTATAGGGCTCTCGGGGCTGCTCCAACGGTTCAAGGTGTTGGCTTCTCTAAGGGGTGCTCTAAGGGCTTAGGGACAACGCTGGACTCCTTCCTTAGCCAGCCAGGATCCCCAGCCACCCATCACCTCACACAGCTCTTCCTCTCTAGAGTACGCCGGGAAGATTTCCACGTACAGGCTCGTTCAGTAGCATTCCTTGTTCTACACTGTTCCGAGACCTGATCTCGCAGCCTTCAACAAAGCAGTCACCTTTCGGTAGCTCTTGAGCTTGTAAACTGCAGCCCGCTTCCTCGGGCGAATGAGTCAGTTGAGGCATTCTGTAGGGCTTAGGGCTTAGGGCTACGGTTCAGAGCAACTCTGAGGGCTGCTATAAGCGCTACTATAGGAGTTCAACAAGTTACTGAAGGCTTTCTAAGAGATTCTATGAGCGATACCATGAGGGTAAGGGTTGACCCGGCTTCAAGGTTTAATTTTAGGGTCTGATGGGCCGCTACCAGGGTTACATTATTGGGATGGCGGCTATCAGAGTTACAAACAATGCGAGAGGTTGTACATTGCAGTGTAGGGCTCGGAAGGCTTTTAATTTCAGCGCCACATAAGGTCATCGTGAATAGGTACACCTCATGGTACCCATGTAGAAATTGAGGGGAAGGAAACAACTTTGCCAACATGCCACCCAGCTCAGTAATTCAAGTTGGACTGGAAACGGCCGGTGCGACATCTCAGCTTGCCGGTAACGTGACATACGGGTTCTTCTACAGTAATATAGGGGCCTAGATAATTACCAATATTACTTTGGGGCTCCTTAACGGCCCCTTGCAGGGCATTGAAGCCCGTGCCTCTCCTTTCTTAGGAACATTAGAGTAGAAGCTAGAAAGTTGGAGCGTCATTAGCCTCATGCCCTTAAAGTAAGGTATAGGGAATCCCAGCATGAATCATCCTAAATCTATTTTCCAACTTTCTGAGGTTCACTGTAATTTGAAGAGATTCACCGCCGGAACACATTGAATCCCCAAAAACCCCCGCGCCCCAGAGTTGAGCCCTAACCCGGAAACCTCAAAGCCTAAATCCCTAAAACCCCTAAAATCGAAACAGCCACACACCCAGAATCCTAAACCGAAGTTATAGATTCCTTATAGTAAGCCAGCCTTATAGAACCCCTGAGCCCTAAACCCTAAAATCCTAAGCCGAACACGACAAGAAGGCGAGGCACGATCTTTCGTCTCGTGGAGCTCTGCTTTGTGCCTTGCGGAGGATGCGAGGGCGTACTTGGTTCTTGTGAAGGGGTTTGATTTAAGATACCATAATAGGGATCTATAGTCTATAGTACAAAGAGTTGCCTTGTTAAGGCAACTTAAATTAAATTCCGGAAGCCGAAGCCGTACAGCCAGCCGGGCATTCACAGCAACAAGAAGCAAACCCGCAGAGAAGGGGTACTTAGCATGGTTCGTGGTTTAGGGATTTAGGGCTTAGGAGTTTAGAGGTTAGGGTTTAGGGTTAGGACTAATTATAGGGTTTAGGGTACGACGCGGCGGAGGAAGCGAAATTTTCCATGTCAGGAACGAGGTCGCCCTAGACGGGGTCCCAAGTAAACATCCGGGTGGATCTTGGGGGTAGTTTATAAGTCGACGAACGAACAAAGCCAATACCCGACACGAATTAACACAAGGAGAAATCTGGCCGTTTCTGAAAGCAGGGCCGAGTAGAGCTTGGGATTCTGATTCGCTCTGGAACTTCCAAAATCGTGCTAGAAGTGACTTAAGCTCCCCTTTCTACGAAATGATCCTAAACCCCTAGCTTAAGCCACACGAAACCCCTTAAACCCTGGAACCCTCTCAAACCTTTTTGGAAACCCCCCTAGAACCCTACAAGTAGTGTGGCACCTATACATGCTTGAACTCTATGAACTCCGACCCTAGACCCCGAAACCTTAAAACCTTGTTGCTGACAGGCCATGCAGTTTAACAGCCCAGCTGTCAGGAAATATGGCACTCGAGACAACAAACGAAAACGGTGTAGACGCTAGGTCGTGACATTCATGAAGGTCACACAGCAGTACGCGTCGTGAAACCATTGCGGGCCGACGAAGGATATCTGCGAGCGATTTATTTCTCAGAGCACAAGGGCAGGAATGCTAGGCAATGCTTGAGCCGTAGCCAAACCTTTTTGCAGCCAGGCCTCCTGAGGTGTTGCCGGGTTTACAGTGCGAGTCGCATTGAAGAACCTTAAAACCCTAAACCCTGAGCCATAAATCCTCAACCCCGGCCCTTAAAACTTTAATTGCTGAATCCTAAACCCTAAACCGAAACCCTAAACCCTGAACCGAAACCCTAAACCGAAACCCTAAACCGAAACCCCAGACCCTATCCTAAACCCTAAAGCCTCAGGATCTCCACCCCATACGCCGGCATGGCGGCACTGGGGGGTGAAACGCTACTCTATTTTAGGGGCCTTAATAATTAGAATAGGGCTCCTTTTAAGGGGTCTATAAGGGATCTAATACAAGGGCCTTAACATCTAGAATAGGGTTCCCTTTAAGGGGTCTATAAGGGTTACTATAAGGTATAAGGGGCACGTTGCTTTTAAGGGTCTATATAAGGGTTGCTATAAGGGTTCTAGAAAAAGGGGCCTCAATAATTGGAACAGGCTCTTTGGGCCCACTATACTGTACTTGTAACCAGGAACACCCAAAATCGTATAGGTAATTATTAAGGCTCCTATATACTCTGCAGTTTCCGTGGTGTCGGCGAGGGTCTTGCTGTTTGAGGGAGGGGGGGCGGGGTGGGCCGATGGTGAAGGAGTTTGGGGGTGTAGAGGCTCAGGATATAAAGGCTCGCTCTGCCCCGAAAGAGCTATGATGTCTGGAATCGCTGCAAGCATCCATGGCAGCATAGGGGCCGTAGGAATTGGAATAGGGCTTGAGGGTATGTTACAATGTAATTTCATAGGGACTGTAAAGGGATACAGATACCAAGTCAACCCTCAATCCTAGACCCCTAAACTCTAAACCCCAAGTTAAAGGGATACAGGTACTGGCTATTACCCTCAATCCTAAACCCTAAACTCTATACTCTAAAGCCTAAGTTACAAGCTGTATGACATCATATTCTTGGGGATCTTGAACCTGAGGCGCGGAGAGCCACCCCAAAAAACCCAGAGCTCCGACCCTAAACCCTAAACCCTAGAGCTCCGACCCTTAACCCTAAACCCTAGAGCTCCGACCCTGAACCCGAAAAACCCTAGAGCTCCGACCCTTAACCCGAAAAACCCTAGAGCTCCGACCCTAAAGCCGAAAAACCCTAGAGCTCCGACCCTTAACTCCAAAAACCCTAGAGCTCCGACCCTTAACCCGAAAAACCCTAGAGCTCCGACCCTTAACCCGAAAAACCCTAGGCTCCGACCCTAAAGCCGAAAAACCCTAGAGCTCCGACCCTTAACCCGAAAAACCCTAGAGCTCCGACCCTAAAGCCGAAAAAAACCTAGAGCTCCGACCCTAAAGCCGAAAAACCCTAGAGCTCCGACCCTTAACCCGAAAAACCCTAGAGCTCCGACCCTTAACCCGAAAAACCCAAGAGCGCCGACCCTTACCCCGAAAAACCCAAGAGCGACGACCCTTGAGCCGACAAACC
>BGNK01000605.1:90248-225209 GCA_003297005.1 Symbiodinium sp. clade A Y106
GGCTGGGCTGGCTGGGCTGGCTCTTAGGTTTGGATTTTAGCTTTTTAGTTTAGCTTTTTAGGTTTTGGTGGGCTGGCTGGGCTGGCCTGGGCTGGCTGGTTCGGGTTTAGGGCTGGGGCTGTTTAAGAGTTTAGTCTTCAGGTGTTTAAGGTTTGGGGGCCCTCCAAAATCAGAGGGGCCTTGATAATGAGGATAAGCTTGCGGGCTCAAGGGTTTAGGGTTTAGGGCTTCAGGGGGCTTTGGGCCGTTCGGGTTAAGGGGTTTAGGTTCAGGGCTTAACGGTTTAAAATTTAGGGTTTAAGGGTTTCGACTTTTGCACTCGCATGCGGCAGGCAAGGATTCGCGATCTCAGGTTAAGGGTTTAGGGTTCCGGGGCTAGTAGTCAGAAGCGGGTTTGCGGTGTATATTATGGCACAAGTATCACAATAGGGGCCCAAACGAGCATTGTTATAGATATCCGAAACTTTGCAAGAGCTACAAAACACTAACACTGAGTTGAAATCCACAGGGTTCTGGCTGCCACGAAACGCTAAGCCACCACCGCAGCCCCAAGCAACAATCCAGTTAGACTCCTGTGGTGCTGGCAAGCCCCGGCCCATGACTCAATGACTGCCCGACAGCCGCGTCAAGAGGACGTGGGGATGGAATGTACAACAGAAAATGCACAAACACCAGTAATTGGGTTGGGTATACAGGCTGTCGGCTTTAGGGTGAGGCTTGGGGCAAGTACACACACAAACAAACACGCACACACACACACACATACACACGCACACAAACACACACCCGCACGCGCACACACACAGACACACACACACACACGCACAGGCTCCCCACTGTGGGATTCAGGGAGGTTAGTTGTTTGGGTTGCCGGAAACGGATTCTTGCACTTGTCCACGCCATGGTGCTTTGTGTAAGGTTTCTGTCCAAAGCTTCAAACATACATCAATTCAGGTATATGCCTTAAACTCTGAGCAAAGTACATGACATGAACCACATGGTGTACGTACAAAAACAGCTGCAACCCCCAAAACCCATGAATGCCTAGCAAAGCCTGCACAAACCATGCAAACTCCCAGCACCCCGCATAAAACTCTAACTCTAGAGAACCTGCAACAGCTGCCTGATTATCCCCCAATAGAATCGTACACACCTGGGTTACACGAAAGCTCGCCGTTTACCGAGAAACCGGCGCCACCTGCAATGAATCCAACCTCACGGCGGGTTTTCCAAATGTTTCATGTATCCGGTTGGCATGGGGTTTAGGCCCTAGAGTTTATGCTTTGTAATTCGGACCTGAATCCCAAGTATAGGAACCCGTTTCAGGTAAAATGTTTATACTGCATGAGTACATGAGCGTGCGGGTTTAAGCCCTGTGTGAAGCTTAGGGCTTAGGGTTCTAAAGGTTGATGTTATAGTGCATCGGGCTTTGTGAACTGCGTGTGTGGATGGGAGTTTATCGCATTCCGTCCAACACTCTGAACCCCTTTGACAATAGTAGACTTCATACTTTTAACATGGTGTGGTGTACTATATTACGCCACGCCTCAAAACAATCCTGAATAAAGAACCCCAAGAATACTCTTGGTAATTTTACTCACATAAACCCTAAACCCTAAACCGAAGCCGCGGCTTTACTTGTTGCGTGACTGGAAGATGATCCTAACCCTAAACCCTAAACCCTAACACCCTCAAGCTCGAACCTCGAAAATTTTCATCCTAACTACTCGGCTCTAAGCTCCTGCACGCCAGTTCTGCTTAAATCCAGGAAGCTCACTAGCTTCCTTACAATTTCCAGTAAGCCCTGAACCTTCCGACTTCAAGCTACCGAAACCTGCTTCTGTGGCAGCGTCTTAAGACGACATCCAACCTACCATCTACGGGGACCCCCCGATCAAAAGCAAAAACCACTAGGATCGGGCGTTTTCCGGGTTAGCTGTTGAACCCAAACAATCTGAGCCTCCACCCTGAACCACAAGTTTTAAGCCTGGCCCCTTCTGTGACTCCAGAATAACCTCCCCGTTTAAGTTTTCAGGGCTCTTAGATGGAAAACGAAATACAGAACCCTAAAACAGCGGGTTTACAATTTAGAAGGTTCAGGTGGGAGTTTCCGAAAGTTAGGAGTACCATTTTGGGGGTCCTTATAGTAAGGATCCTACAATTTAGGGTACTATATTAGGGTCCCCTATTTTCGGAAACTCCCAGGTAGACCCTGAACACACCGTAAACCCTGAACCCCCAAGCCTACAATCTCAGCACTCGAGGCGCCGACACTCGCCACCGTGAGGAGCCTACCTCCTCTGCTGGCACAGGGATCCGAAGCATCGACCATGGCGGTACCTGCTTTGGGGTCTGTGGTTTAGGGCTAGGGCTGAGGTAATCGGATCAGGGGTTAGGGGTTTAGGGTGTAGGCTTTGGGGTCAGGGTACTCGGACGAGCCAGGCGAGGTTCTTGGTTCGTGGGGTGCTCGGGGTTTCGCCATTCACTCTCGTGCGCAGCACGGGGTGTAGGGTTTGGGGCTTGGAGTTTAAGGCTTTTGGTGGTTTAGGTTTTGCTTGAAAGGTGTAGGGTTGAGTTTTTGTGAAGGTTTAGGGCTTACGGGTTACAGGTCTCAAGTGTTCCGGCCTATAAAGAAGGAGGGGGCTACATTCTCAGTCTTTCGGGGCTTGTTGGCTTCGGGCGTGAGTGTATCCGTAGCCAACCCTAAACTCCTAAACCCTAAACCTAAACCCTAAACCCTAAACCCTACACCCTAAACCCTAAACCCTAAACCCCAATCAGCCTACATTACTTCACTGTTCAGAAGCCTCTCTGTGCAGGTGCTTCGGGGCACAGCCTCTGATAACCTAGAAAGAGTGCAATACCCCGAGGAACTGCGTCCTAAATCAATCCAATATAAGCCCTGAAACCCTAAACCCTAAACCCTATGTAAGCCCTGAAACCCTAAACACCTGACCAACGTACCTGGAAAAGGGAAAAGGCCCGACAACAAGAGGTAAATTCCTGTTGTGAGTGCACGTAGGAGCCAGAACAGATTTGCGAAGAGCTTGAGATTCCCTGATGAGAGTCGAACCACCCTGAACTCTACAAGCACTAAGCCCTACACTCTCATTTGCTGAAACACCCACAGGCTTCCTATGATGTTGGAGACTTATCAATTAGAAGATTGGGTTGGGTGAGCATATTTTAATAACAAAAAGAACAAGGAACAATATGATCTATTCAGGCCCTCATATGGGAGTTTCCCAAAATAGGGGACCCTAATATAGCACCCTAAATAGTGGCATCCTTATGATAAGGACCCCAAAGTAAGGTACCCCTAATTTTCCGAAACTCCCATGTTGACATCACTTTGGACGGTCGAGGAAGATCTTCCACCCTTTCATTCTGAACTCCTGCGTCCTATCAAAGCACTGAAGTTCGATCTCACTGTTTTGGGCTCAAGGTTTACTGTATTTAGGCTTTCTTGGCTTGCGGCTAGAAGGCTTACGGATCAAAGGCGTTCTGGAATTCGAAGTCTAGGGTTAAGGGTTTAGGGCTTGGGGATTCGCCGGTTTTACGGTCTGTAGGTCTATCTTTTCTGCAGACCTACATTTTTAGGACTGCTTGTGCTTTATGATGTCCTGGTTGATGTGCTGCAGGAGATTAAGCTAGAAACCCGAAAAGGTTAAAGGTTACCTACTCAGCTAGGAAGATTCCCTTCTAGGACCTCTAATAGATCCCTTAAAGGAGCCCCTTATAGCACCCTAAACCACGTAAAAGTTACCTACTCAGCTACAAAGCTTCGGGAGTAGCATCGCCTAAATTCGGGACCTAAACCCTAAACGCCTAAACCGAGTAGCATCGCCTGTGTCCTGTGCCGCCGACAGCAGCAGCAAGGACAAGACGAAGAACAAGGACCTCAGGATGAAAAGGGTTTGGGGTTTAGGGTTTAGGGGTTTCGGCGCTCACACTCGGACAATCCAGGCGAGGCATGTGGTTCGAGGTCTGAAGACTGAAACTACACTAACAGGGACCATGTCACGATATCGAAGCAATTGAGGGGTTTAGGGTTTAGGGGTTTGGGGGGATTTAGGGGTTTGGGTTTTGAGGGTCCAGGGTTTAGGGGTTTAGGGTTTAGGGGTCTAGGGTTTAAGGGTTTAGGGGTTAAGGGGTTTAGGAAGCCGATTGCTCAAGGGTCCCGAACATGATTCTGGCTAGTGGAGATTGCTCCAAAGAACATGGGGTGCGTGTAAAGATAAACTTCACTGCGAAGAGGTACTTGACTTTCCGAATGGCGGCAACCCTGAACCCTCAACCCTTGCTGGCAGTGCCTGAAGAAGGACATGGTGGGCGTACGGCTTCGCCTGGGAACGGGGGGTTTCTGTATGTGGGGTTTGAAGGTTACTGTAGGGTTTAGGGAATTTGGGGGGCGGCTTTAGATCTTTTTGGGCTCGTCTTCAGGTTCAGGATTTTGCGAACGTTCAAGGTGCGGGGTGCCGGACATGTCCGTGCCGCAGGCACAGCAGCTGCATGGTGCTCAATGCAAAAAACCTTGAACGTACAGGTTAAGGCTATAACAGTGTGGATGACTGAGGGGTTCCTAAACATCCGAAGACCCTGAGTTGAGAGAGCAACAGCAACTGTTGCTGAACCAAGGCCTCAGGGGCCTGCACCCAGAGTCGATCGTGAAACTCCAACCCTTTACCGGGGGCAATCTAGCTTCCCGAACCGAACCGAACATCTCGCTTGGTGAACAGATCTTGTGACAGCCTTCCCTAAAGGCTTCAAGATACCTGGTTTGTGGATCAAAGCGTATACATGGCATCCCGTTGGTGCGAGTTACATGGGGAGTGTTTGGGTGCACGATGCAAGCTGGCCACACCCAGGCTATGCGAACGTCGGTGCAAGGGATTGCATACCTAACCCAGGAAAGTGGAACTTAAGCCTCATTTCCAAAACATTGCTGAACGCACAAACCCCTCGAGATGCAACTCCTGAACCCCAAGGTGAGGGTCCATGTAGCCCCATAGCATATATCACATTGCCCTGGAACGGCCATGTAGAACCAACATAGCAAGCCCGGTAAACCCTGAGTCTATACTATACTATACTAAACTAAACTATACTATACTGAACACTATACATGCAACATCCATCCATCCATCCATGCATGCATCCCTCCCTCCCTCCCTCCGTCCATCCGTCCATCCATCCATCCATCGATCCATCCATCCATTCAAGTACATGGGCCCACGAAAATCCGATAGTCAACCCTGGCCCTAGAAAGAGCCGTTAGACGAACCCTGACAGGATTACACGGAATCTAGGGGCCTTAATAACTAGAAGAAGGTTTGGGCAATTATTCCCCTAATTAAACCCTAAAGCCCTAAAACCCTAAACCCTTGGTACATATGCCCGCAAGGGAAGAGACTACGACTGAGGGGCGCGCACCACCGAGGAGCTGTGAACTGAACGACAAAGGGATGGTTGTCAGGGTGTCTAGGGATTGAGGGGTTTGTGGTTTAGGGTCTTTCAGGCGCTTAGATTTGTTGTTGGCATTGGTTCTTTTGGTTTTAAGACTCAGCCTAGCAGTTTATTGCATTCTTACTCTTACGGATTGAGCTCTGAGATTTAGGGCATAATGTTTCGGGATGCAGGTCTGGAAGTAGGCTCAATGATCGTGAAACCCCCGCAAACCTAAACTTGGACCTAAACCCTGAACACCCGAAGCACGAATTCCCCAAACAACCCGAACCCGAATTTCGAGGTCTGAATATACTTGGCAATAGTATCCGATTCTAGTCTTTCTTTGTAGATATGCTATGTTACTATATCAGAGGATTTCGACTCACACACTCGCACATTTTAGGGCTGTGGACTTCAAGCACGTGGTTTCAGGGTTTGGGCTTTGGAATCAAAAGGGCGAGAGTTTTGGTTGCAAGTACTGGAGATGTGAGGTGGGGCTTCAGGTCTTTGGAAATACAACAACGGATTGTAGAAGCTCAGGATTTGCTACGCTCGAGTCTTAGCCCGAAACTCTGCGTCGCAACAAGCAAGCATAAAAGGATAAACGGAGCCCCAAAGATCCGTTCGAAAAAGAGCTACTCTCTCTCTCTCTCTCTGCTCAAGGCATCTCTCTCTCTCTCTCTTGTCTTTTCTTCACGTGGGGGAAATTCCCAGTCGCACGATCTCACCCTTCCTTGAGGGTTTCAGGTTTAGCGCCCGAACTCCTCCTGCGCCCGAAACCTTCAACTCAAAAATGTACGTGTATATATATATATATATGTGTGTGTATAATGTATAGATCTAGGAGCATCTTGGAGGCCTAAGTATATACTATATAGGGCACATGCAGCCTTAAGAAAGCGCCTAGTCAAGAGTAGTAGATCAAGGCTCGCGTGGAAGACCTCGACCTCCCAAGCGAGGTCCGGGTTTGGGTTTAGAGTTTACGTATAGTCTCCGTTGTAGCTCCTTTTTAGGGTTACCTTATAGGATCCTAATTGTATATTTGGTTAAACCACAAAAAGGAACTACAATGGAGACTGTGTATTTAAACCCTAAACCCTGAACCCTAAACCCAGAGGTAGGGGTTAAGTTTAGGGTTTACGGCTTGGGTCTCTTGGAGTTTGAGCTTCAGGTCTGGAACTAAGCTGGGCGTGCTAACCTTTGGCTGTCCTAATGTAGGAACCTGATTATGAAACCTTGCGCCTTTACTAGGGTTCCTTTAAAGGGGTCTATAAGGGTTACTTTCAGGGATCCATAAGGGTACTATAATAATGTACGAACCTGATTCATAAGAAACCTTGGGCCTTTATTCGGGTTCCTTATATGAATCCTACTAATCAGGTTCCTACATTAGCTTTGGAAGGGGTGGTCAAAGAAATTCAGGTGAGCATACGACGTGTCATGCGTAAGAAGACCGGCTTTAGAAACTCATCTCACAGATTTCTTGTATGCAGTGTATGCTATAGGTCCTAGGCTACCAAGCAACACTTTAAACTCTTAAACCTTCCAGCGCCCTTTTCCTACTATCCAAAATTGACAGGGGCACCCCAGATTAAACGAGTATTGAAGGGTAGTGCAGGACCTTTGAGAAGACATCTAAGCCAACCCAAAACCATCTAATATCCGACCGCATAACTGGCAAGAGCATTGCCTTAGTCGTCCCTGTATATCCGCACGTAGGGTTTAAGGTTCTAGTTCACTAAGCCCCCTAAGCGCTAAACCCCTAAACCTTTATCCCCACATATATCGATCCCAAGACCCAGAAAACCCAGGCAATCTGAGCCCAGAAGAGGCGAAACCGTCCAAAGTCCGAAGCAAACCGTAAACACCAAAACCCTAAGCGCACGACAACACACCCCAAGCAGGCTTGGACTTTATGGGTCCTCAAGTTTCGGTGCGGGGCTGCTCACGGCGTAAGGGTCTTGAGATGCTTTGGGGACGTAGAGGTTTACAGAAGCTTCGGGAGGGCTGTAGGTTTTCGGTAAAGGTCCTAAAGGTCGAACGGCTCAGCTTCCGCTTCAGTGCTTAGGGCGTTTAAGGCCGAAGGGGAGGATGAGTTTAGCCACTATAAGGTGCAGCCAGGACCCCTGATGAATACACCTCCGCCCTACAAAAACAAAGGCATCCTCTATCCTACCTCTCACTTCTAAAGGGGAACCTGAAAAGATTGGGAACTGGAGTAGAAAGGCCACCAACAACATTTACGGTACTTAATGACAATTGAAAACCGCAGCTTGAAATTTGGGCCTTACTATTTTCTATCGGATATAGAAACTATCATGGGGATAGTCTTCTGGAGTATGCAGGCTCCTGAAGCAAAAAAAATGCTGGCTAAACCCCAAACCCTGAAGCCAAATAAACTCCAAGTCATATTCAGCCCCATATCCTAAACCCTGAAACCCTAAAACCCTAAACCCTAAACCCTAAACCCTAAAACCCTAAACCCTAAATCCCAAAACCCTAAACCCTAACCGGTTCTGCATGCGCCAGAGGGCAGGTCCAGGCCTGTTGCAAATGCGTGAGATGACCTTGCACAAAGGCAAGCTGACGTGAGTCTTGGGCTTCAAGGGTTGAGGGCTTGGGCTCGGGTGCTTAGGGCTTCTAGGGGTCTCGGGCGAGTCTTGGTTTAAGCTTTACGGGGTTGAGGGTTTCAGTTGAGTCTTGGGGATTTTGCGGCTCGAGGGCCTACGGTGGTCAAACCCTGGGCGAGCTTTCGCAGCACCTTTTGGCTTCTGCATTGAGTTGGTATTAACTTATTGTTCCCCCCTGTCGCTGTTTAGAACCGCTTAAAACATGTGTAGGGTGTAGAGTTCAGGGACAGACTCGCTCTGTCCAAATTCTGAGGAACCCCCGAGCTTCTGGGTCCTACCTATAGTCTCCATTGTAGTTCTTTTTTTGGTTAACCAAAAATCCATGGTTAGGATCCTATAATATAGTTTTTGGTTAACCAAAAAAAGGAACTACAATGGAGACTATAGGTGGGTCCCCAGCATCTAAAACTTTGTAGAACTCCCCACCGCCCTGGTCATGAACCCAGGGGGACCCTAGGCATTAAAAGCATTGAACACTCAAAGAGACAACTCTTCATTCTCAACTCGACAAATCCGACACCCGGAAACACACGAACACCTTCTCGGGCGATAAAATCGCGACAGGTTCGCCAACACACCTGAACATGAACAGAGCTGGACGAACTCAGCCCTATATTTCCTAGCATCCAGAAGCCCTCAAAATCGAACCCCGAAAACCAAAACGTCCTAGACGCAAAAGTCCCTGAAGCACCCCGAAGGTCGTCCCACACCCGACGACCTGTAGGCCGACAGAAAACGCCACGGCTAAGGATTCATGATTTTGTCGAAGCTATACTATGAACCCCCAGAAATCTTCTCCTAATGGCGAGGACTAGAGCCACATGCTCTAGGACTCTAGGAACTCTCACACACTCAATCCTAAGGTAGACCACTGAACCTCCCCAAATAAGGGCGATATTCGGGATCCTAGTACAAAGGCCCAAAGGGAAGGAAGGAGCTGTATAAGCGAGGGGTACGCAGTATGTTAGCTTGGCACCGTCAACTCCAAAAAAGCCTTGAATCCTACAAGCCCCAACCCAACCGAAAATCTAAACTCTACACGCTGAGTGTAGGGAGCCAGGGGCCCCCGAAACTCTAACTCTGACAGACACCCTCAAGCCTGATAGGATATAGGATAGGCTTTAGCGTTTGGGGTAGAGTGTCGAGTTGGGTAGGGTTCAGGGATGTTCGGGGCCGGGTGTTAAGTTTACCATCAAGGTTCCCTGAAAGGAGCCCTAAACCCCAATCCCCAGCACGAGCTCCGAGCTTTCTTTTGGATGGAGGGACGGGGACCCCTGTTTGGTACTGCAGCGGTGTCGGTCCCTTTGAGCCACACGGCAGTGTCAGTAGGACGGCGGCTCAGAGCTTAGGGGCTCATCATGGCGCACTTTTTGCACTACATGCCCGCCTCATGAAACCCTTTAATTAGCCCTACTAAACTCCCTAAACCCCTACGAAGGGGATGATGCTACAGGCCTGGGGTCTAACAAGCTCTTAAGGGTTTGGGGCTGAAGGCCCTCGGGCTGGGTTTGAACGGTTTGAAGGTTCGGACTAACAAAGGTAGGTGGATCTTTTTCCTACTTAGCAAGGACGAGGCCCGCATAGGTGGGTTTAGGGTTGAGGGTTGTCAGGAGCGGAGGTTTGCGTGGCTCTGATTCCGCGCACCATTCAGGTGATGTACACGACCAGGAGACTAGGATTTGGTTTCGGGTGAACGATGGTATGGGCAAGGGCTCCTGTTTAGGGCTTGCGCAGTTTGGCCCCCAGTAATTAGCCCTCAGCGATCCGCAGCACCAAAAGTCGTTAACTCGTAGGGCATGCGGCATGCATCCATGATCTTCCTCAGCCTCCACCCACAACCTTCAGACCCTCCGGAGACTGCTGTGTTTAGGGTTAGCCGTTAGCGGTTTATAGGGGTTTACTTGAAGTGGCACGGGACTTAGTAAGTTGGTTATAAGTAGGGTTATAGTTAGGGTAACTCCATATAGGGCACTTATAGCTCTACTTATAACCTACTTACTAAGTCCCCTGCCCCTTCAAGTAGGGTGTTAGAGGCTTGGGGTTTGGGAAGCTGGGACCACAACCACATCGCTCTGATTTTGCTCGTGAGCCGAAGGCCGATGCGGTCAACGCGGGCGAAAAGAAGCTAAACTGAAGCTTCCGCGCATGGGTTTGGGGATTTATAGGGCTTATGCGGTTTATAGTTTTAGGCTTTCAGGGCTTAGGGTTTTAGGCTTTCAGGGCTTAGGGATTAAGAACTCACTGATTTTAAGAGTTTCGTTTGGTGCGGCATGCAGATGTTGCTTGTTTGTGCAACAGGCTTCCTCCATCCGGTATTCGTACAAGAAGATTTTATAATGCCCTAAATCAGGGCATATCCATATCTAAAGATGTGTACATAAATATGTATGTATGTAGGTATGTAGGTATGTAGATGTGCATGTATGTATCTATGCATGTATGTATGGATGTATGTATATACAGATACATGTGTATATGTGTGTATATACATATATATATATAGAGAGAGAGAGGTGTACGTGTATATACATACGCATGCATGTATGCAGTCATGCAGGGTTACGTATATGCATACATGCATACACACACATATATATATGTATATATATATATATATATTAATATATATATATATGTATATATGTAATATTATTTGGCTCCCGCATGGCTGATCCGAAGAACGCAGGCAGGTGACGAGTGGACACTAGGCGCGGGGATATGCGTTCAGCTCACTACTACCCCCACCAGGACCTGTAAGACGGGCTCGCAACACCAATAATGATACAGCCAAGCATACACCCCATAACAACCATAACATACGACATGCCCAAGCCTGCATCCCTAACAGGTCCCAGCTTACAAGGGCTCAAGGTTTTCCCTCATCACAGGACGGCACACAAACTAGCCCAACAGTAAAGACAGTGCCATTGAGTTCAGACGAGGGACGCGCTACCCAGTTGCACATCCACGCACCTGCACACTAGTGACCCCCCAATATGTAATATTATATATATATATATATATAAAGAGAGAGAGAGAGAGAGAGACAAAAGCGCACTCTCACAGTATCCGGTTGTGTGTGTATATATATATATGCGCTTGTGCGTGTGTGCGTGTGTCAATGTATGTATGTGTATCCATCTATCTAGATATATGTATATATATATACACAAATACATATATATATATATACACATGTGTGTGCGCGCTATATTGTGTGATGTCGGGAGGGGGTTATCTGCATGTATATGTGCTCATGTGCAGGCCAACCCCCGTCTCCTCCCCAACCTCCGTTCATGGCTTCGTATTGCTACACAGCTTTGTATTCGTGTCTATGGCAGGATCCGGATATACTCATATCTGCTGAATCTGTGGCAGTAATTACAGGGCAGCTGGGCTGGAGGGCCCCGTTCTGGTCGCGAAAATTGCGCAGGAACCCTGGATTTCAACGCTCACACTCGAGCTGCCAGACAGAACGGAGGGCCTGAGGCTTTCAAGCGATAAGCGAAGCCGAGACTAATGTCGATGGAAGCGACCATCTCTAAAGAATTAGAACTGAACACCTGGATGCTCGAGCATAGCTCCCGTGTGAAGGATGAACCGATACACCACAAAGGTCCTATCACGTTCGGTTTGAATACCTAGGACGGGACCTGCACAGGAGCGCACAGGTGCAGGAAGCACAGCAGGCGCTGGGTGTGCCTCCAACAGGAATCCTAAAGTCCTAAACCCTCGACTATAGGGAATCCCAGAAAGTTGGAACATGGGTTTAGGAGGATTGGTGCTGGATTTCCCTTCTCTTTTGTATAAGGGACTTAGGATACTGATGTTCCAACTTTCTGGAGTTTACTGTAANCTATAGGGAATCCCAGAAAGTTGGAACATGGGTTTAGGAGGATTGGTGCTGGATTTCCCTTCTCTTTTGTATAAGGGACTTAGGATACTGATGTTCCAACTTTCTGGAGTTTACTGTAAACCCTAAACCCTCTGTTGTGCTGAAACCGATACCTGTCCTACAATTCGACGATATCCAAGCTAGACCCGAACAAATTCATGAACCCCTCACACAGAGTTCATTTCAGCGGCTTTCCATCCACGGTCACCTTCTTCCTTAGCACTCAGCTTCCGGTTCTAAACGGACCGCTTGTGGGGTTAAAAGATGCTTTGGATTTATGGTTTCAGGCCCCCTTCCATCGCAAATGCGTTCTCGTAGGTCCTAAACCGTACAAAATAATGCACCTGACGGGCCTTATCTCGAAAATGTTCTCCTCGGGCTTCGACGGTGTAGAAAGTTAGAGATGCCACAAGAAGGCCATCTTCCCCCGGCAGTCTACTTACTAGGATGTACGCGGCCCGCTGAGAATCTGGGTCGGCCTGTGAGTGGAACGACAGGATGAAACGAGCCTTCCCGGAAAACCAGGCATCCCTGGAAAGGTTTAGGGGTTTAGGGGTTCGTGGGTTAGGGGTTTAGGGGTTCGTGGGTTAGGGGTTTAGGGGGCTTCTAAAAGTCCTATCCTAAGTTTAGATTCAGACTCCTGGCTCACGAAATGCAGAACAGCCTCCCATCGAAACGAAGCATGTTGCGGGCACCGCAGACGACAGGCAAGCCTCCCTCCGTGTCCTCGAAAACGGGCTTCCTAATCCTGTGCTTCTGAAGCCTTCTTGTTTATGGGTTTGGGCCTGCGGGTTTATAGCATTCAAAGTTCAGGGGCCTTCACGATTGATGCGGCCTCTCTCTCTCTCTCCCTCCCTCCCTCCCTCGCTCTCTCTCTGTCTCTGTCTCTGTCTCTCTCTCTCTCTATACATATATATATATATCTCTCTCTCTCTCTCTCTTTTTCTCTCCGCATCATGCCGTCCACGTAAGGCACAGCCAGGCAAACCCTACCTGAACCTCCTAGTTCTACATGTTTGGGGTATCGTAACATAAAACCTTGTATGGACACATGCAGATATTTGTAGGGGCTTTGCAAGACCGTGTAGCATTCCCCGAGCGCCCGAAACCTTCACTATAGTGAACTGCTTCTGAAAGCACGCACAAAAGAACCGAGCGGCAGTGAGAATGAGGTGCATCGAGTACTTGAGAGCATCCTGGCAGAAAGACATGTTGCCACGACTCACTTGATACTCTAATGACTCTAATGTTCTCGCTCAAGGCACTTGGAGACGTAGTGAAACCGTACAGAACCCGTGTAGTATGCCTACAATACCTCATAGCATCCTCGCAGAACCCTTATCATACCACCCAAAAAGAAGCTTGTTGGACCTTGGTTAAAGGACCCTGATAAATAGTAAAACTTGTATGCACGTTCAAGAACCAGTTGCTGCGCAGTTGTTGCAAGGCTTCAGGATTCGGGTTCTTGAATTCAGCGTCGCTGCTGTCAAAGGCTGCTCTCAATCCTTACTCCATGTGACCCCCAGTCCAAGCAATATGGGAGCCTTTAAGTTTGAACAAAGTACAGAATAAGTGATAAGGCAAAGTGCCAGTAAATCTTCAAACCCATATATTGCCTAAATATTTTGGGTGCCTGGACCCTTTGGGGAATGTTCCCTTAAACCACTGAACGGTCCGGAAAGTGTGCATCCAAGTGCAGATACACGTTGTCGCGCGTCACCGCGGGCCATGGGCTTGCCCCTTTCGCCTCAAGGTTATCTTAAGGCTGGGAGGTCAGGTTAGGGTTTGAGCTTTAGGAGGGTTTAGGGCTTCCATAGATTTTGATGCTAAGGTTAACTTTGGGCTTGTAGCGTAGAGCTTGTGGAGTCGTGGCGCTCGTCCAGGTTCTACGTCTATACGTGGGCCTGGACTTGAGCACCGCGTTGGGGTTTGTTCAATGACATGGTCCAGACTGTAGAAAGCATAACGGGGGCAAGCATGTAATGTGAAATGTTCAGAGGAATTTAGGCTTGGGGTGTGGGAATTGATGTTACTGTGAGAGTTCCAGTTCAGATTGGCTGAGTGTCGATGGCTGGCGTCAATTCCGACGAGCTGTTGTCGTCAAGACGTGTCGTTGGTCCGCCTCTTCGCTTGTGCTTTTATATTCTGTTACCACCTGAAACGAGCTCATCCAGACTCAACCCTCTGCGGTCGTCTTGTTCGTCGTCCCTGCCATCTTGAGGTGTCTACAGGCAACGGCACCAATCTTGCAACCATGCAGGGGTTTCAGTCCATGGTGCCCTGCTCCTAGGTTGCTAAAGCAGACACAGGACAAAGTGCAAAATCAAAACCCATGAATTCCTACATCGTAAGCCCGAGGCCCCATTGCCTTCACATAGAACAATCGTGCAAAACCCATCCCAAGATGACGGATGTCGGCGCAAAAAGCCCGTGCAGAACCTGACAACCCTTATAAAACCTCTTATGCCTGTAATCCAAAACCCGACAATATACGCTTGTATGATCCCATTTGCGTACCGCACAACAATAAATAAAACGACAAGATTGTGGATCCCCAGGTACGAGTATAAACTGAACCCTAAACCCTAAACCCCTCAGCCCTGAACCCTAAACCCGAAACCGCAGCCTTGTTGTGCCTAGCGCGCTCCTTCTCCGTGGGAGCCCAGCCTGTTCCACAGGTTTAGGTAGCTATGTAGGGTACTATTATGGAGAGTGTATGATAGTTATGTACTGGGACCCTTAGGGTAAGGTATTCAAAATTTTCTTCGATTGGAACCCTGCCCAAAAAGGGTCTGCAACGTTTCTTTGTAGAAGCTTTGCGGCTAGGGTTGCAGGGCTTACGAATCCTTGAGTTTTGAAGGTGCTTTGGCTTTTAGGCTCTATAGGCTTTCAGGGAAAAGGATGCTTGGGCCCGGTGTAGGTTTAGGCTCGCAAACTCGCACAAAGGCAGGCTAGGGTTTGCAAGAACTTAGCAGTTCTGGCTGACTCGCACCGTGAACGTACACCAGCAAGCCGAAGAGCGGAGCTCTTAGCACATCGATCCAGGGACGACAGCTGTCCGACAGCAGCGACTCTCGGACAGAACTATGAGCGCCGGTGACGCTGGTGCTCCATAACCAAGATGCAAGATGCGTAGAGCTTGCTACGGATTGGTGGATGCACCACTGGAGTGGTACAGAACAGTGCGTTTCTGAATATTTTGAGGAATTGGGATTGGAAAGGCCATGGTCCGACGCCTGCATGTGGGCATGGAGAGTCAACGGGAAGCGTGTGGCCTTATCACAGGTCACGTAGACGATGTCTTGTTTGCCGGAGCGGAGAGTGGCAAGGAGCGGCAAGCTATTCTTCAGAAAATAAAAGAAAGATTCAAGTGGGAAGATTGGGAACGGGACGACTTCATTCAGTGTGGTGTTCGTATACAACAGAATGGGCAAGGGTTCCAGCTTTCTCAGTCCCGGTACGTGGAGGAAATCCCTGAAATTCCTTTGTGCAGCTCCCGGCGAAAGGCCCGACAACAACCCACTACAGCCTGGGAAAAGACGAAGTTACTCTGCTCCGGGCGGTTTCCTGGCACGCCCGACAGGTCGCCCCCCACTTGGCGGCCGAAGTGGGCTTACTCTTATCCGAGGTGAACGAGAGTACAATAGCCACTGTCTCTTCAAAGCGCTAAAGCCCGGAAACACCTTACCGTTCCAGTTGGGCTTCAGTGCTGAGGCTAGCACATGGACTTTGATGACCGGAAACGGATTTGACGGATAATTTCTGCTAGCTATGTGCACAGCCAGCGAATGATGCGTAGATACACTCTTCAGCCCCGACACTAGATATTCGCCCCAGGTGCTAGTACGGCATGTTCGGCTGTTCACGCTTCAGCAAATCACCCCGCAATCGCTGTCTGATTGCTCTACGGACAATCGAACAAACTAACTCAAAGCCAACAACCCTAAACCCTAAAGTTTGCCGGTGTATTCGCGGGCAAGGGCTGCTAGATCTGCAGAGGGGACATGCGTAAGATGGTCGCTCCGCCGTGTGCGCAGCACGAACCGTCATGCCTATGCCCTACACCAGGCCATGAAGCCTTCAAGGGATCCTCCCAGCAACCTTCCCACGCCCAATATAAATCGATTGGAATCCCACCTAGTTGCAGGGCATAGCGGTAGACATGGGTGTCCTTGGCCAGGGGAAGGAAGCAGGATTGCTGCGAACTTAGGGAGGGTGGAGTGCCCTGGCGTGTTTTCACCGACTTTTCGCCAAATAAATTCAATCACTGTAACATTTCTGCAGGTCTCTCTCAGCTGTTCGGTACCTTCCTATTGGTTTTACTATAAGGCTGCTTTGAACTTACGGCCTCTTCTGAAGTGCCGTTTTTGGGGTAGAGCAGCTGGCAACTGCTGCAGAACAAATACCAAACTAAGTATGACCGGCCGAGCTGGCGGCACTGTTGGGAGAGCTTCAGGAAAAAAGCACCCTGACAGTGTAATGGAAAGCCCCGAAACTAGACCCCTGACTTAGGGTTTCAGTAGGTCATGCAAAAGCAAGCCGGAGCCTAGCAAACACAAACATAAGAGACGGCCTTGATGACTACAACAGGGAATGTGGGGTATGCCATGCTGTATGCTTTTATCATACACTTGTAGACAAGGAAAAAACAATGATTTTTTCGGCCTCTACACTATCGGAAAAGATGCTGCCAACTCTTGTGTCCAAAGCTCCAGCACAGCCGTCAGCCCATTAACTACAACCCTGCAACCTTAAAGCCCCAGATCCGAAACCGCGCAACCCACACCTTTCTTCATGGCTCCATGTATCATTCTATCGTCCACTCTGTAGACTATGGCCCAGAAGCCCTGATGCAGAAGCCCCCCCCCCCGCCCCTCCTTTTGCCCTACAAATCCATCATAGATCCCTTCTTTCAAGCAACGTTACAGGAGCCCTTACAGGTACATGGGAGTTTCCGAAAATAGGGGGCCCTAATATAGCACCCTAAATAGTAGGATCGTTAAGGGCCCCAAAATAAGGTACCCCCAATTTTCGGAAACTCCCATATAGTAGCTACCAGGACCCCCCAAGGGCCCTTTAATAGAGTCCTTATGGCCCTTAATAGTGGGTACTTAGGGTATGATCGATGGAGCCCCTGAAGTGGCAATCCAGGGTCGACTGCCATGTCAGGGTTGTCACAGTCGAAGCAGTTGATGATCGCCTGACATGCATCGGGTAATTTCTAGGGGCTGTGACAACCGGGACTGAGGAGTGCCCTGTTAAGTAAGAACCCCCTAAACCCTAAACCTGCGATTAGCTTGCCACTCTCCCCTCAAGCTTTGCATCTTCGGGTCTCCGTTAAGACCAAGGTGTAGAGGGCTTGGGGTTCGTCAAACTATCGCAGGTTCAGTGCATATGTCCTGCTGTTGCTGCCGCTGCCACAACCAATACCACCACGACCACCACCGCGACGACGACGACTACTACTACTGCTACTACTAGTACTAGTGTTACAACTGCTACTGCAGTACTGCAGCCTACTTTGCTTTTGCCAGGACACACTGGTCTTCTTGCCGATGCCTTGGAATCCTTAGGAGTTCAAGGCTCGAGGGCTTCCAGTTTCCGGACTCTACAGCTTGCCTTGCGTATTTCCGTTTTGGGGTTTAAGAGTTCAGGGATAATGGTTTTGGTTTTATTTTGAAAGTGCACTGCACCCTTTCTCTATACTTATCTAGATGAACGAGAAGCAGCAAATAGTTAATGATGTATGATGTTTTTTTCGATCCGGCTTCGGGAGCAAATCCAGAACACTAGCGGATGCACGCAACAAGGACAAACCTATAACAATGGGAGATATTAACGAGTTTTTTGAAAGAATGTTGAGCAAAGTAGAAAGCCGGAAGGTCGAAACAGTTTCATCGCCCCCGCCAATTCCGCCTATGAACTTCAGATGGATTTGTTTCTTAACAAACGATTTGAAAGAACAACATTTTAAGGTAGAGGTGTTGATGATTGATGTATTTGATAAGTTTATGCACGTAGTGCCGATAACAATAACTAGCAAACGAGAAGGAGACGTAGCAAGTGGAATGATTGAGTGTTTAAACAAGATGGATAACAAGCCCCGAATAATCTATACAGATGATGAAGGCGCATGGAACAAGGAGGCGATACACAAGTATTTGAGGGATGAGAACATAGAACGTCATAGAACGAAGGAACCGAATCTTAGCGAAAGAGCCATCCGCACCTCTAAAGATATGTTGTATAGGAGTTGAAGCGGATGAAAACAGGAAAACAGAACATCCAATGGCCAGATTCGGCCGGATTACATGTTAGAAAGTTTATTGACCTATAATCATCAAATGAAGCACTCGGCCACGGGATTTACGCCAAAAGATGCCCGAAACCCAGTAATCAATTCAAGGCGAAGTTAATTTTTACGATGAAGGGTAAGAAGAACCGCGTATATCCTGATTTAGATGTAGGCGACGAAATTAAAAGAATGAAAAAGAAAGGGTGAGCAACTGGTCTCAGAACAATTATACAATAGAAAATATTGAAAATAAAACAGGTCAGCATTATAATGGAGTAGAAGGTATTGCTAGGCAGTATCTGAGATTTGAACTGCTGCAGGTTTGAGGGTAAGCACTCGCTAGCCTACGCTAGCGGCCGCTAGCGTTTTCTGCATGACCAGCGGTTGGGCACATCACACACCCCTAGACAGTCGCCAAACCAGTGTGAACTTGGCCCTCTGAGAATGCCAAGACTGGTCCAAAATATTCTAGCACGTTAGGTCCCAAATCTTCTGGCACCTCACACTGCCCATAGCTGTTGTCTCCAAAGCAGACGAGCTGACCATCTGCGCAAGTGTGAAAATTGCCAACTGAGACTGCCCAAACTGGTTCCAAATCTGCTGGCACGTCACACTGTCCAGAACCGTTGTTTCCAAAGCAGACGAGCTGACCATCTACCCGCACTGCGCAAGTGTGAAAATTGCCCGCTGAGACTGCCAAAACTGGTCCCAAATCTTCTGGCACGTCCCAGATCCGTTCTCTCCAAAGCAGACGAGCTGACCATCTGCCCGCACTGCACAAGTGTGAAAATTGCCCGCTGAGACTGCCAANCTTCTGGCACGTCCCAGATCCGTTCTCTCCAAAGCAGACGAGCTGACCATCTGCCCGCACTGCACAAGTGTGAAAATTGCCCGCTGAGACTGCCAAAACTTGTTCCAAATCTGCTGGCACGTCACACTGCCCAGAACCGTTGTTTCCAAAGCAGACGAGCTGACCATCTACCCGCACTGCACAAGTGTGAAAATTGCCCGCTGGGACTGCCAAAACTGGTCCCAAATCTTCTGGCACGTCCCAGATCCGTTCTCTCCAAAGCAGACGAGCTGACCATCTGCCCGCACTGCACAAGTGTGAAAATTGCCCGCTGAGACTGCCAANCTTCTGGCACGTCCCAGATCCGTTCTCTCCAAAGCAGACGAGCTGACCATCTGCCCGCACTGCACAAGTGTGAAAATTGCCCGCTGAGACTGCCAAAACTTGTTCCAAATCTGCTGGCAAGTCACACTTCCCATAGCTGCTGTCTCCAAAGCAGACGAGCTGACCATCTACCCGCACTGCGCAAGTGTGAACATGGCCCGCTGAGACTGCCCAAACTGGTTCCAAATCTGCTGGCACGTCACACTGCCCAGAACATCTGCCCGCACTGCACAAGTGTGAAAATTGCCTGCTGAGACTGCCAAAACTGGTCCTGAATCTGCTTGCACGTCACACTGCCCATAGCTGTTAAGTGTCTCAATGCAAAGCATACGAGCTGACCATCTCCCCGCACCGCACAGGTATGAAAATTGCCCGCTGAGACTTCCCAAAGTCCCACATCTTCTGGGGGAACACGTTGCGCATGTTCGCCCCCCTTTTTCATTATAGCATGGCTGGAAATTTGAACACGTCCGAAACGTGGTGAGAGTGCCGAAGTCCGAATCAGTCTGTGAATAAAGCCGGAAAAGCACCCGACACGTTGAGGCCGTGGCCGCGTGCAACGTGGCTGACCTCGCGTAGGAACGCACCAGGAGCCAGGACGGATTGCAAGAAACGATTGGACTGCAGTCCTCCGCATCCAGAAGAGCGTGGCAAGTGTCAGGCCAGCTTTCATGGCCATTAATTAAGTGATGGCTGTAGGAAGTAATGCAGAGAGGGCGAGGTTAAGGCCGAAAGACGGGAATCTAGACAAGCAGGTCATTCTATATGCCATAAGTATCGTTCTAGCACATACGACCTGAATCCTATAACCCTGTTGCAACTGGCTTAGGATTCCGTAAACCCTAAACCCTTATAGACTTTTTTCCTAGTAAAAATTCACGGGAGCGGGGAATGCTATGGGGTTGACTATGCTATTTTGTATGGGATTATGCGTGGTTCCATAGTACGAGCTTTCATCCTAGGGGTCTTCCTCTGAAATATCCAGAGCCCCTGAAGCCCTAAGATACCCAATGCTGCCGCTTAAAATTCGTAGGAACCTGATTAAGAAACCTTGGGCCTTTATTAGGATCCTACTATTTTGGGGGTTATAGGCCCAGGGTTTCTTAATCAGGTTCCTACATTAATCGGAATACGTTTTTGGGGGTATCTATATATAGTATACCCATTCATAATAAATAGCGAACCCAAATGAGAAATAGTATGGCAAATCCCTTCGACCTCTATGTTAGCTACAAGAAACCCGCAAGAAGCTCAACGGCCCTCTTCCACAAGAATATTGCTTTCCGAGGGCCTCCCAAATAGTAGGGTCCCTGCTGTAAGGACAGCCTGAGGCCCTCTTCAAAAAAGAAAACGCAAAATACAAAATTAAAACAAACTAGCCGGTTGAAGCCTCTGAAACATATTCGTAGAAAAGATCCTCTGAAGCCCAATAAGGGAAGGTTCCTATAAGGATTACTAGAAGGGTAGTATAAGGGGTTTAGGGTTTAGGAGTTTAGGGTTTCGGGTTTTGTCCCAACGGCCTACCTTCAAACGATGTTTCTCCCGAGAGTCTCTCCAGCTCCTCATGGACCGACTCTTTCGATGCCTTCCTGCAAGCTGCTAGAGGTCAAAGGGTTTAGGGGTGTAGGGTCTGGAGGTTTAGAGGTTTAGTAGGGGTCCAGGGTTTACAGGTCTAGGCGTTTAGTGTTCAAGGGTTTGGGGGTTGGGGGTTTGGGGCTTAGGGTTCAAAGGGGCTTTGCAAACGGTTGGGTTCAAAATTTGTGACATTTCACGTACCAAGGGCTTTTTACATTAGGTCAGTAGATGCGTTGCAGCCAATCTTTTAAGGGGTACGCTACATGGTTCGTAAGCCGCTCAAGACGGTCCTGTCTCTAAGTTGGAAGATTTCTTTTCGGCAGGATGCTGCAAGGCCCTATGTCAGCGCAAGACATCTGGCGGCTGCTCTGGCAACTCTACTCACACTCGTCGGGAACCAGCTGGCAAGCAACACAGTCCTCAGGAATTCCATGGACGTCTTGCCTCGCTCCTGCATGGGGTTCTTAGGGTGCAGGGTATACGGCTGAACCAATGAACCCTGAACCCCAAACCGTGCAAGGCTTGAGCATGTAGTTTGGAGGTCCAAGTAGCTAGAAACAACGTCCCGTCACAGTGCTTGTCCACCTATTCTATAGCAGTACACCCCAAGGCCCAGGCCTTGTTCCAATTGTATCACGCCCCTAGACTACACATCACACGGGCAAACAATGGTGCTATAAGCACAAGGCCTAAGGCTCTCAGGCACCAAACTCCCCACAAACCGTTGCCGACCAGAACCCCTAATATGAGAATCGGAGCTCTTCAAGGCGAGAGTAGATACTCTGTGGTACATGCAGCCGGTGGGTTTCGATTCCATACCCTGCAACACAAGAGGCCCATGACACCCGTACTGACATTCCCAGACTGAAACCTTAACCCGGCATCCCTTCAACATGCCCACAAGAACGAATACTGCAATGTTACAATAATGAGACCATGTCATAGTATATGTATATATGTATATATATATACAGACAGGAACCAATGCTTAAAAGAAGCAAAAGTAGCCCGACATGCTGCCCCAAGATGGACCCGTCACTAGGACCAAGGGATTTGGTAGCCAGGCTATCCGCGGCGCAACTGCTCATAACGTACTTACAAACCCAAAGATTCTCTGACGAACAGGGTGTTCGTGGTTCTCCTTACATGACCCCCTATTAAGGCTATCGGGTCCAAGCGCGGACTTTACAGGTGCAGGGAGGCTTTGGCGCACCGCGTCTCGCATGCTCTACTTGAAGGGTTAGGGGACTTACTAATAAGTAGTTCTTTTCTAGAGTTATAAGTGCCATAACCCCAATTAGGATCCCTGTTAGGGTATATACTTATAACTCCACTTATGATCGACTTACTAAGTCCCCCGACCCTGCAAGTGAAGAAGCTGCCTTGTGAAGAGTCTTGAGGATACTTTGGATCCACTTGGTCTTCCTCGGTACTCACGGCAGCTTCGGGGGTGAGTCGTTCCGGGCGGAATGACCTTAAAACTGTTCTCCGAACCCTATAAAGCTCTTGAGCTGCGCAGCTGAAGGTGGTGAGGATGCAGGGGTTAGGGTGTTTGATTCAGGGTTGGGTTGGGAGGGTCAGAGTCTTGGAATAGGTGTTAAAGCTTATTAGGGCCTGGGAGCTTCGGCCAAGGTGCTCTTTCAGGGATGTGCTCCACCGGAGATGGAACAAAAGATGTCCAAACCCGACCCACCCTCCGTGTACCTATAAGTTTTCCCTTGAGGGGATCTATAGGTATAGGGTGTTGTAGTATGATATGGAAAGGGGTTGTCTGTTGTGTGTAGGCATGTGCAGACTACATAGGTTCGTAGAGCCTTTGGGCGACTCAAGCACTGCAACAAAAAGCCCTCAAACGTTGATTTCAAAAGAGTTGTACCGCCTGAAAAGTAAGTAAAGCCGGCAGGCGAAACCACCAACTCCAAAACCCTGAGTCCCTATAAGGTTCATGTGGGTGGTTGTCAAAGTTAGGGTCCCTTTTTGGGCACCCTAGATAATTGGTGCCGTACCATGATAATAGGTACCTTAACGGGGACCATATTCTTGACAACCACCCATGTACCAGTTGTAGCACATACAGTCGCCTCAAAGGGGCTCGCAGAAACGCAGTGCAGGGCCACCGTTTAGGGTTTTGGGGTTTGGAGACAGGGACCCTGCGGGTTACACCACAACCCACAACCCTGAGACCCCTTCCAGTTCCCTCACTACCTAGTTTCTTTTTGGGTTCATATTTGGAATCCTATAAGGGTAATCCCAAGAAGGAACTACTATGGGGCCTATGGGTATAGCTCCTTTCTAGCTCTTTGAACCGAGACTCCGCCGATATCCCGTGAACCCGACAGGCTGAAGCCTACATAGATCCCGAGACCCTGACCTTGAACCCCAAGCCCCAAATGGGAGTTTCCGAAAATTAGGGGTACCTTCTTTTGGGGTCCTTTTTATAAGGATCCTACTATTTGGGGTACTGTATTGGGGTCCCCTATTTTCGGAAACCCCCAAATAGATCCCTAAGCCCTAAACCCAGGTAGATGCGTGCATGGCACTTCGGGGCGAGTCCGCCGCAGCGGATTGCAGCCTTGAGTGTAGATTTGGGTAAAGGCTTTATAGGGCTTCATAGCTGTAGGCTTTAGAGCCTCATGGGTTTAAGGGTGGTCTCTCGTAAGGGGGTTGTAAGCGTTCTTACGGTTGTGGTTTTTGCTTAGGGTTCATGTGGGTTTTGGGTTGCGACCCTCGCCATCGCACGTCGCAGACGAGACTACACAATATGGTCTTTGACGCCTACTCAAGAGAAAACGGATGTAGACAAGTCACCCTCTGACAATAAAACTTCAAACGCCATTCTGATTGACGATCCCCTACATCCCAGGCACTTTGTATGCATTGCCACGCTGTGGCCCTCGCTCCACTTCCACATGTCGGGCAAAACCACCATGTACCCACACCCCGACAGGATCCAACCATCTCTGGAAGCAGGGAAGGTAAGGGCAAGACAACATGCCCTGATAGCAGATGGTTCAGGGTTTAGGGAGGGGGAGAGAGAGAGAGAGAGAGAGAAGCGAGATATGCCAGCAACAGACCTGCTCCCTCGGGGATTTGCAGTTCTTTCAACCGGTAGAACACACACCCGACCATATACTGTCATGTGATCATGAAGATCATGGATCGCGGAGCCCGTAGAAGACACCTATGTAAAGCTTATTCAACTTATTCAAACTAAGTGAGGACACACCTAACCTCCACCTGCCGTGCCTACTGTGCAATCCAAGAACTCACAGTGTTCAGGGTTATACCCAATCAGTATTTCTAGGGTCATAACCTACTATTTTGAAGGGACTGGCTGCACAGGTCAACTCGCAGCCGTAAACAAGCTGCCTGCACTGAACGTGGAGCGGCTGTTCTCACAGAGTCCCACGATGGGTAACCTTGGAGGAGCACTGGCGCTTTGGAAAGGGTCAGGAGCAGAAGTCGCACTGACCTCGCATACTGCCGGAAGAACGGAGGCATAAAATATCTGGCGGTCTAGGGCTGTCATCGAAGGGCTTCTGGTCAACTTTGTCTGACTCTGTCTCTGTCCCTGTCCCATCTCTCTTTCGCTCTCTCTCTGGCTGTCTCTCTGTCTCTCTGTCTCTCTGTGCCTCTGTCTCTCTGTTTCTCTGTCTCTCGGTCTCCCTGTGACTCTGTGTCTCTGTCTCTGGGTCTCTCTGTCTCTCTGTCTCTGTGTCTCTCAGTCTCTCAGTCTCTCTGTCTCTCTGTCCCTCTGTCCCTCGGTGTCTCGGTGTCTCGGTGTCTCTTTGTCTCTCTGTCTCTCCTCTCTCTCTCTCTCTCTCTCGCTCTCCGTCTCTCGCTCTCGCTCTCGCTCTCTCTCTCTCTCTCTCTCACACATAGTACCATTGATTCCGGAGATTCCCGCGATTCGGGTGGGCTCGAGGAGAGTTGGTGTGTTAGGCCGTGGGGGTTTGGGAAAGTGCTTGGGGTTTAGAGTTTAGGGGTCGAGGGCGTGGGGTTTTATAGGGCATCAGGGTTCAAGGGTCTAGGGTTTACACATTGATTATGAAAGGTCACAAAGTAAACCAGCGATGGCACTCAGTGGTTACATGGCCCAAGCACGCTGGAAATTACTCGTCGCCGGATCAGCCGCCCCACTCGACCCTGAGACCCCACACACCAAATATCACCAAATAAACAAGAAGCCTCAACCAACACTGCCGGAAATCATGTGAAACCTGAAATCCCTCAACTTTCAATCAGATTGATAGAAAGGACTCTCACTACTGGAACAGGGACCGTTCATGTCTTGTGACAGAGCAGCACTATAAGGTTTACCAACGGTGTTCGGGCCAGGGTGTGATTGCAATCGACCTGAACCGATCAACGTCACGCAGCTTTTAATGCCTACTTACGGCATGTAATGATATGCAATGTATCCTGCATGTGACCAAATGCCAGCGATCATTAAATCCTGAATCCCTACTATAGTCCCTATAAGTCCGGACAAATCCACTTGCAACACAATATCCTCGCCCAGCACCCTTGCCCCTAAATGCTCATGCAAGCTGCTCTTCTTCAGCTGGCGGAAAGCTCGATGGGAGTTTGTGTTGGTTGTGTTCTGTGACCTCACATCTGACGATTGTGGGGGCAGATAAGCTACCCATAGGCCCCATAGTACTTCCTGTTCGGGGTTACCTTATAGGATTCTAAACATGAAACCCCAAAAGGAACTACTATGGGGCCTATGTGTAGGGGCCTTCTTTCCGTCTAAGGTGTCCCGTAACATACCATAACCGACTTTTTGTAGATTCTCATCATACACCCTAATAATCATTATGGAAGTCATTGGGGCCCTACAACCAGGTCGGTTTTGGTAGGTCACGTTGGAGCTGCTTTGAAACGGATTCCTACACAGGCACCTCTCTTTGAAATGCAGGGACTCAAGAAAATGTCGCACGATGTACCGAAGAACCACTCTCCCGTCTTTATACGGCGTATAGAGTATAGAACCTATAGTCTCCATTGTAGTTCCTTTTTGGGGTCATCTTGTAGGATCCTAATCATATATTTGGTTAAACCAAAAAAAGGAACTACAATGGAGCCTATAGGCAGGGTGAGGGATCTATAGGGCCCATTGGAGTTATTTTTGCCTCCTGCATGGCTGAGCGAGTCGCGAAGCAGGGTTCCTCCCAGCATGCTGGGAAAGTCCTCTCATCCCCATAGTTTCTCAGTGGAGTTGGGGTGCAGGGTTGGGGGCTCGTTCTTAAAGGTGGGTATGCAAAAGCTCCTTGTGTGTTTGAAATGAGGTACTCTGATCGGGAACAGGGCCAACTCAGGGCACTGAACATTGGAACATGGGCGGTGCGGTGAGGGTCTACGCTCTCACAACTCGGGCATGCCTCATCGTTTAGGGTGCAGGGTCCAGTGTGACACTCGCATGGTACTGATACCGCTCTGCGCATGCATTGGAAAAGGAACTGTCTCGTGAGTGACCACTGGTGAGCGCAGAGCCAGGGTCTTTTGGCACACTCCCCTGAAGGCCCACTTTTTGTCCGGCCTGAAAAGGGTTTCCAATCTACTATCTCCTCCTAAATACCGAGGCCCAAAAGCGCCATGGAATCCCATCCTGACCAGCTGAAGTTTGACGTGGTTGCTTCCTGAATGCAAAGCTGGCGGCAGGATCGTTCCAACCACAGTGTCCAGAATTGGTCGCCGCGTCTTGCCTGGCTGATAAATTCGCGGAGTTCTCGTTTTTTGACGGCAGTATAGGGTTCCTTTAGGGTCGATGTTGACCGAGATCCCATGCACCGTAAACTCTAAAGCTTGCGCCGTCAGCCCCAAAAAACCCGAAGACCCCCAATCCCTCCCACAACCCCAACCCCGAAAGCTTCAACCCTACGAGGGTTTAGTGTTTTTTGCCTCCTACCTAGCAAGAACGAGCCCTTATTGCAGGGCCACTCCGAAGCACGGTTCACTAGGTGGCGACAACAGCTTCACTCGAGCGGCGTTTGGCATCAAGGACCCTGCTGATGCGGCTACATCATGATCCTTTCCTCATGAAGGACTGGACTGTTTAGGATATGGTGTACTGTACCTGTAGCCTCCATTGTAGTTCCTTCTTTTGGTTTAACCAATCATATATTCAGGATCCTATAAGGTAACCCCCAAAAGGAACTACAATGGAGACTATAGGTACGTTACAAGGAGGAACCCCAGAAAGAGTTCAACTAACTTTAAAGGCCCCTACATTCGTGCGAAACGGACAAGTAGACCAAGCCTCAGGGATTGGGATTGAAGGTGAAGATCTTATAGACCCTAGCAGAATGCTGTTTAGGGATTTAGGGATTTTCGGGTTTGGGGTTTAGGGTAGGTTCTAATATCGGTTTAAGGGTTTAGGGTTTAGGGTAGGTTCTGGTACCGGTTTTAGTCGAGGCTTGCTGCGCCTGGCACCCGTTCACCAAAGCTTCGTGCCAAGGCAGTGTGCAAGCGACGCACCTGCCGCGTGGTCAGGACTTAGCCGGAAATTTGGGGCACCTAGGGCTGAAGGCTACGTGTCTTGGAAATTGCGAATGCTTGATCTTAAGATATGCTGGTTTCAGGCTTAGGATTTAGCGGCTTGGGGGTTTGGGGTTCCGGTGCCTGTCTGAACATCAGGAATGGGGTTTGCCGTTGTCGATGTCGATTTTTGTTCGTTGGACGGCCTGCGAAACGGCCGTCGCATCTGAAAGCAACGGCAGAAGACTACACAGGTGGAGCATTACCTTTGGCAGCGCGCCTTCTCTAGTGGGCTGCAAGTATGTAAATCCTGCTTGTCCAGTAGTAGCCTAGGGGAACTAATCGTTAACCGTTGAATTTCAGGTTGTATAATGTCATGTAGGGATTATAGTACCCCGAAAAGACTGAAGGCTACCTTCTCTACTAATTATCATGAACCTTTAAGGTGGTATAATGTCATACAGGGACTATGGTACCCCGACAACATTGAAGGCTACCTTCTCTACTACATGCACAACTTAGGGCTGAAGGGGCCCTGCAGCCAAGGCTAACGGCTTTTCAGATCCCGCAGGTGGACGTGCTTTACCTATAGTCTCCATTGTAGTTCCTTTTTGGGGCTACCTTATAGGATCCATAATAATATGATTGGTTAAACCCTAAACCCTAAGCCGAAAAAAGGAACTACAATGCAGACTATAGGTAGGCTCGAAGAAGCAGCGGCAACCATCGCAAAGCTCGGTGAAAGCCCTTTGAAAGCCTTGCAAAACATCTCACAACGTATGACAACCCTAAACCTTGAACCTGTTGACTTAAAGCCTTACACAATCTGATAAATCGCTAATATTATAGGGGCCGTAATAAGTAGAGCAGGGTTTTGGGGCCCATTACACAATAATTCATAGGTAAAATTATTTAGGCCCCTAGAGTATTAGGCGCTTATAAAATCCACTTGACATTCCCCAGTTGCCTCGGCAGCGGTTGGCCTCTGGAAGCCCGGGAAAGGCGAAGAACCCGGGGACCTCCGCGGGAAAGTCTCCCTTGTAGTTCTTTTTGGGCTAATTTCTGGATATTTATATGGTCTGTGAGACTTTTTTTTTCTCGCGATTTTTTCCAACTGCACGAGCTGGAAAGCGTGTCACGCCTATTGGGGTTTAGGGTGGGAAGAATCTCCCTTGTAGTTCTTTTTGTGGACTTAAACAAATTTAAATTCAGGCCATTGTGGTTCCTTTCTGATTAGTTTGTGGACTTCAAAACAGACGATAGGCTGGGTTAAACCAGAAAGGGAACTGCAATGGAGACTCTATAGGTAGGGCTAGATCAGGTTCAAATACAGTTTTGCAGGGGTCTACAAGCGTATTGATACGGCTGTGTACTGCTCTTTTTGGGGAGTTGAATTCGAGTTACACTATCAATTACACAACGTTAGAAAACCAGAACCCGCCGGAGTTTATGAACGGTACTCCGGAGATCAAGGTTACGGGTTTGAGACTTGCCTGTGGCTCCACTCACCCAGTGGTTCAATTTACTGGGTTTCAGACCAGTATTCCAACTTCCTAGCTGTTGCCGCACAGCAATGTAGGGTTTAGGGTGCTGGTGCTGGTTTGGGATTTAGGTTGGCTGGTTGGCTTAGGGATTAAGGTTTTGGGTTTTGGGCACAGCACCTGTGACCGTGACGGTGGCCACACCCTCAGCGTTCCCACTGCAATGGTAACAACAATGCTGAATGCGGTAGTGAGCACTATTACTATGATGACAAAATAGTATAGGTAATTATCAAAGCCTCCATAGTACCCGCATAGAAAGGGACATGGCAGACTACGGTTGCTTGTATAAATCCTGCAGTACCTTAATGACCCTAGACCATGGGAATTATGGCATATTCCTTATTATGGGTAATGCAGGGTTTATATCATCAACCGTAGGACTGGGATCTCGGCTGCTTCTTGGGTCGGGGAGCCGCATGCTTGCCAGCTGCAACCTCGGGCTGGGCTTCGGGGGTACTTGGCTTTGTTTACTTGGAATGTACACACACACACACACACATATATATATATATATATATATACATATGTCTGTATATGCATACATACAACATGTATACACACATACATATATACATATTGTCTGTATACATATATACGCATATGTGTGTGTGTGCGTTTGCATATAGATATACACAGAAGGTTAGATAAATAGGTAGATAGATGAATAAGTAGATAAAGGGTGCTTGGGGCTTCGGGAAGAACTATTAGGACAGTATCAGGCATTGCTCCTCTTGTGTTCATTACCACAATACGCGCAGGCCTGAAAGGCAATACCTACAGCTATGACAAAGCAAGCATTAGGAGCACACGAGAGAAACGATGATATCAGCAATAGCAATAGGAGTAAGACTGTTATAGCAGTCATAGCAGCAATAGAACCATTAGACATGGGAGTATGATAGATAAGAGCGGTCGTAATCGCAATGCCACATACAAGTACTGATAACAGTGACGGCAGCACTAACAGCAACAGCAGGAATAAATCAATAACATACCCCCGGCTCCCTGCCCCCCGGCCTGTCTTATCATTAACCACATAGAACATCATAGGACAAGGTGCCTTGATCCCGTGCGAGAAGCCGGCGGTGGACCTGGTTGACCTTCCATGCATTCGGTAGAATGGAACATGCAGACAGCAGAGTGTCAGGGTGTGTGGGGCCGTATCTGCCACTTCCAATGACATGCAACATCAATGTTTCTGAAGCTCTAAAGACCACGCCCTGCGTCGGTTTTTCACTACGCAGCTACTAAACAGATGACCCGCTTCCTTTAGTGGCCCTGGAATGAACCAGAGGCTCGGATCACGACAAGCTCGGGGGCTGGGGCTAATTTGGGTTTGGGAATTCAATTTGCGTCTCAAGTTTCGACTGGTGAGCGCGTTCGACAAGCCTGGACAGCTTCTTGTGCTTCTTCATGACCTGCAACAGGAATAACTGCTCCCTCTTCTACGCGGGTAGAGTAGCCCGGTAACACAACCTACGACCGTGGCCCAAATATGCCCAAGTCTGCAACAAACCGCACCCTAAACCCCTAAACCCCTAAATCCTAACTCAGACCGCAAGCGAACCGAAACCCTGAAACCTAATCTGGATCGCCTTACGCTGCGAGGAACCTGGGTTTTAGGAATCATTTTTTTGACACTCACACTCGGACAAGCCTGGCAAGGTCTGCTGAAGTAGGTTCGTTTAGGATTTCGGGTCTACAGGGCTTCGGGTTTAGTCCAGAGAGGGTCCAGGGTGGAGAACCTAAATTAAAGTGTTGCGGTTTATGGCACAAATCACCAGTGGGTATTCCCAATTTTACTCAGGGACAATCACATATACCTTCTCAGAAAAAGCAGAAAAAGGCTAAAGTGTTTAACGACTGCCTCAGAGGCTCCGGGCTTCGTATCACTTCATTCCAGGTTCCGGGTTTAGGGTTAGGATTTAGTCTCGCATGATTCAGGAGTCAAGGGGTTCAAGCCCCAGGCCCAAAACCCTGGTATCAAGACTTCCTTGCGCCCTGAAGCTCTGGCAGGCTCGTGACAGAGTTTCAGGTACAACTGATGGAACCCCTAAGCCCTAGCCTTGCTTGACAGCTGTCGGCCAGGAGCTCCTAATGATAAGCTCTCACCCTTATGTACCTTCGATTAGTGGAACATAAACCCGCAGCCCTCTCAAAGACACGGGAGGGAGTGAAAACTTAGCGGCGCTCCTAACAGCTACAAGCACGTCAGCTGTCCGAAGAGTTCTAGGGTTCGATCTTGTTAAAGTCTACGGCTGCATCTGGGAACACAAGAGGCAGTCTGTGGTCGAGATGTCAGGACAGCGGGCTTAGGAACAAAAAACCCTAAACCCTAAACCCTAAACCCAAGCCAGAAACTGGCCCGTGGTCTCTTCGCTAGCCTTCCGAAGCACACACCCAAACTTAAAAGTACCAAATAAAAACTACCCCGTGCCTCTACACTCTAAACGCTAATCGAGGGGCCTTCATCATAAGCATAGGATTTGATGCTTGCTATAGTATGGGAACCCTGCAGCCTGCGGAGCAACATTGCTTATAGTTCCGAGCCCTACATTGCACCCCTCGAGCGCCCTTTTTGGTTCAAAGGCTAAGGAGCCTTTCCACTCCGGCCAGCAGCCGCATGGCGAGAGACAGCCATGGTTGAAGGAAAGAGATCAGCAGGAAAGGCAACAGTCTAACAGTCACCAAAACGCCAGAAGGGAAGGAGCTGGAATAGCCAGATGGAGCATTTCGGGAGATGCTCTTCAGATCTGACTCCGGTGTCGGGATTCGGGGTTATTTTGCTGGCATCCAAACTTCTATTTGCACGCATGGTCAAAGCATGACTGCAGAAGCTGAAATCAGTCTCGCAGGCGTCGCAAAAAGGCTTATATCCTGTTCCCTCGAAGGTGGGCGCTCATCTGTTGCAGGGGCTGCAGTCTCAGCTTGTTGCTTGAGGGAAGGTCTAACATGCTCAACTGATGGAGCCAATCGGCAGCCCAGCATTGTCAACACTTCAACGATCCAACCTGTGTGGCACCGTATCTCGTTCAAAGTGCCCAAAGTTGGCAAGCAGCTGGCAAACTGGCGACACCCTGCCCGTGTTGCCTGTGCTTTGATTCATGTTCTGTTGCCATGACGAAGATGGGTGCATGATGATGAAATCAACTATGCCCCTGCTTGTTCTACGATGCTTCCATGCCAAAAAAGCAAGCCAGCATTACATACCAAGCTCGGCTACCACCACTGCTACCATTCTCTATTTCCGAAGGGGGCAAGTCTTTAAACCCAGCTGCCTAAGGCCTAAACTCACTGGTGCCCGTGGGCCCGGGGGCCCCTCGCATCTTATTGTAGTTCGACATGATTACATCTTAAGTCTCTTGCTCGAGCTGACATCCAGAGTTTAGGATTTTGGGAAGTAGTCGCGGCCTTCTGTTTTGCGTTATCTTCGCTGCAGTCCCAAAATCTCTTCGCACCACGGCCTTCAGGACCACTCCAGCTGAACGCTCTTCGGGAATGCTATTCCAAATTGTCATATATAGCCCTGAGAAGCCCCAAAGCACTAAATAGTCAACAAAAAATAGGCCTCTTCGGCGGCCATTTTTTTTCACAGGCCGCACGGGGTCACCGTCATTTTGCAGTGCAGACGTGCCGCTGTGCTGGGATGAATGGCTTTTTGAGGAAATTTGAACTGTCGGGATGTCACATGTTTGGGGCTAAGTGTTCAGGGTCCGTATAATGCGGATCCTACTGTGTTCTGGGTTCGCGGGTTGTGCAGCAACGCTGAGCAGACTGCCAAAACGTTTCCCCTCCGAGTCTCCATATTAATCTAGTATAACATTCCCCAGTTCTCTATTCTCTTTGATTACGAACCCCCGGCTTGGCCTTGATAAGGTCTTGTGGTGCCGCGAAGGGCTACACTTCGCGGTTTCAGTGTAGAGTTTACGGCTTTCTTTCACACTTTCATGCCCAGTGCTTTAAGCTTTCGGGACTTTGAGGCTCAGGGTTCGGGCTTGAGGATGCATGATTTTCGCCATCCATGCCTGCAGTCCTTTGCTGATGCTGTGCTCAGGAGTGGCAGTCCTGAAGCAAAGGTTGTTGTGTGGGGGCTTCTTGGTAGCTACAAGGGAAACTACCGCTGCCGATATGGCTATCTCCCTCCTGCTCACCATCGCTTGCGACACACTGCCAGTGCGGACGGCGATTGCTACAACGACCAGGACGACATCAAGAAGAGTATTTTCATGCTACGAGTATTGCTGTTATGACTAGCTTGACTGGAAGTGGCACGACCACGGTACCGCAGGCTGCTGCTGCTGCTGCTGCTGCTGCTGCAAGCACGACCACCACGACGACACCACCTCCACTACAACCATCACGACGACACGTGCTAGCTACTACTAAAGTATTACTCGCGTCGGGGCAGCGTGCGGTCACCCGGTGTATCATAAGACTCGTGTCCCACCATCACTACCTCCCCGGCTCTGGGCTTCTCCAACACCGCCACTGCCACTGGTTCCACTGGGATGTTCTCTTGACAAACTGGGCAATGGGGCTTCTATGGGGGCCCGGGTAATCATAGCCTCGTAGTTTCGCGTCCTGAAACCCGCAGAATCAGCTTCGCTTTCCATGATTCTGAATGGAACGACATAGATTGTACTTCCTTAACATGGGGGCCTTAATGATCAGGCCCGGTGTTAGGGTAGATTTTGCCTTATTCATGACACGCAGCCCGAGGTAACAAGATTGGTTGTTTTTGCAGCCCCCCCCCCCCATTTACTACGGATGGAACTGGGTATTTTGGGGTAGCAGGTAGAACCTCATGCAGTGACATGCACTTTGTTGCACCCTGCGCTCTCATACCTTAGTCCCCACGAAACCTTAAGCCCCTGCATGCTAGAAATGACACCTGGTCAGCCGAACAGCCCAACCCCTGGACGAACCCCAAAGCCCAAATGTAACCCTGACCCCCTTTACAGAACCAGGCAAAGTCTACAAAACCCCTAAAGGAAGCCTAATAGAAATCGGTCAGGAAACCCCTTAAAACAGAACCCTCTAAACAACCCATACAGGAATCCTAAACCGATCCGGAGCTCCCAAACCCCTTGAACAGGGAATGTACCTCAAATTGGGGTTTAGGATTTAGGGTTACTGCGGGTCCTACCATAGTTTAAGGGATATTCCTGAATAAAGGGGTTTTTTGGAGGAATCCAACCCTGCTCCTATAAGGAGTGGTCACTGCGGTTGAAAGTCGAAAAACTTACCTTTGGTTAGTAGGGAATGGAGGAATGGGGTACACTTACATATAACTACGATTACTCCCATTCTTCCATTCCCTACTAACCAAAGGTAGGAAAAAAGTCCTAAAAGGAGTGGTCCCTGCCCCCCGGGATTCCTCGGCTGGCGCTCCGTCGCCGAGGCCCGCTTCCTTGGAGTCTCAGGGGCTTAGGCTTTTGTTGAAGGGGGAAGGTAGGGTTTATAGGGTTTAGGGTTTATAGGGCTTAGGGTTTAGGGTGGGTTTCAATCTTTCGGCTTTGGTGTTTTTGGTGTAGGGTCTTGAGGTTTAGGATTCAGCGTCTTAGGGTTTGGGGGCTTCGGGTCTCAGTGTGCATCCAGGGAGTTCCCCGGACCCTATATTCCGGCCACCGTGGTATAAAGATTCCCCAAAAAAACTTTTTCAGGCACCCGCCTAGAGGCAGTACCGGGGTTTCGGCTTTTGGGATAGCTTGGGCCAGGTTTTGGTCAAGTGGGGCGCTAGGCTTGGAGACGGGCATTTTAAAGTGGAGAACTTAACCTGAGGCTTTGAAAGCTACACTTATGGGATATGTCCGGTTAACACAAGGAGCGATGGCTGGGTCTGGGGATTACCGCCGGGTTTAAGGAATCCTGCTTGCAGTTGGGGCTTTCTGCATGACAGCAACTGTGTCCTTGCTTAAAAGCTCCTGCAGCAGGACCGAGTCTTGGAGGACTCCTTTCAGCAACTTCTACTTGTCATGGACCATCCAGAACCTTGAAACTACTGGACTCAAGTCCAGCCGCCTGGCCTAAACTCTAAAACTCTAAAACCCTAAAGCCTTAAACTTCCTTTGGATTCATCCGGGCCAAGGATCCCCTGAAAAGGGCATCGTTCCTCGGCAGTTTTTCCCCATGCGCTTGGGCGAGAACAACAGGGCAAACCCCATACGCCTCAATTATGAGGACTAAGCACCTTTTGCTTGCAGCAGGCCTCGTTGTCCAGCAGCCCGAAACACTGCAATCCTCATTCTCCCAATGGGAGTTTCCGAACATAGGGGACCCGAATATAGTACCCTAACTAGTAGGATACCCCAAAATAAGGCACCCCTAAATTTCGGCCCCAAAACCTTAAACCCTATAGATCCCTTATAGGAACCCTTATAGATCCCTTTAAAGGAGCCCTAGTTATGGGTGTACAAGGGCACCTTGGCAGCGGTCTGCGCTGCCAGCGCTACCTTTCCGAGCCTTTGGAGAATGCAGGGCGCAGGTCTTTGCAGCGGCTGCAAGGGATGTCATCTTTTTCAGCATTGTATTGTGATATAGGGCTTTATGGTTAACTATATGGGTTCCAGCACTGTATTATGAAATTTCTTATAACGTATAGGGCTTTATGGTTCTGCGGGTTTGATTTCTTGGTTTGTATCGTCCAGACTTTTGTAGATTGAAGGCTTAGGAAGCACGCGCAGACATCACGAAATGGAATCATGCAGGTCGAGCGGTACCTGGTAGCTGTTCGAGCTGTAGACTGTAGACTTAGATGGTCCGTCGAACAACAACCACCTATAAAAGCAGAAGCTGCCTTTTATGACTCTCTTTCTCTCTCCCTCTGTCTCTGTCTCTCTATCGCTCTCTCTTCTCTTCCGGTGACCTCAGTCGTGTCGAGCGATACAACTACAATTACAACCACTACTAGTACTAGTACTAGTACTAGTACTAGTACTACTACTCCTACCACTACCACTACCACTACTACTACTACTACTACTACTCCTGGCCACCCCCCCNGAATTCGCTCGATTCTCAAGAGATTAGAATACGCAGTTTGGTGGCCTCCTCCTGCCCCCCCAGCGGCCCTTGCCCCCTGGCCCCTGGCCCCCCCCGACCCTGGCGCCTCAACCCATCGTCATCGTCATCATCAACGAAAATGACAGCTGCAGAAGATGCAGGGGCTCAGGCCCCCTATCTGTGACAGCTGCAAAAGTTGCCGATGCTCACCTGCCTTAACTGTCACGGATGCAGGGGCTGAGGCTCCCTATATGTGACAACGGCATAAGTTCCCGAGGCTCACTTGCCTCAACTGTCACGGCCGGTGAAGTTGCAGAGGCTCAAGCCCCAAATGACGCTGTCGTTGACCTCAACGTTTAAGCTGCCCCTTCTTTGACGGTTACCACAGGTGGTCGGATAGTACGAAAACACTGTAAATACCGTGGAACACGCAGGTGCTGCCAAGAAGGTTCAAACACTCCCAAAACCTGGAGCACAACATCTTCTAAACATCAAAAACAAAGATGCCAGCTGTACATGGGAGAGGCTCTCCAACACCGTTAAAGCCCAGACCTCAGCGTAGGAGGGTTTGTCTTTGAAGTGGTGCGTGGTGTTCGAGAAGCTGCCCGTACGTCATCATGCCCCTCTGCACCCCCCCCCGAAAGCAACAATGCTGCTAAAGAACGGTGGGCAGCAATGGACTACGACATGACCTAAGTACTTTAAATACCGTAAAACAAAAACAAGCTTCCCCCCAACCAATTTCGAGTTTTCGCGGAAAGCCCTCGCAAAGCCCAATGTCGAGTTCGCAAAGTCCAGAGTGCAATTGGTGACTATAAGAGAAGGTCCGACATCACGACAGTACTGTAAATACCGAGTAAAACGGCTCTTGTGGTGACACGTTTGGTGTGTTTGCGTAACACTGTCGTCATCATCCCCCACCACCCCCCCACCCCCCAAAAGCCAGTCCAGAATCGGAAGCTGGATTTTGCAAAAACGCAAGTGAATTTTCAAGCTTCAGAAGATGTTCCTACATGACGAAAGTGCTGTAAATACCGAGTAAAACGGATGTGTGCAAAAAAAGTATGTAAGAGGGGTGGTTGGTAGGGGGGGCGCCTACTGCTACTACTACTACTACTGCTGCTGCTGCTGCTTCTGCTGCTACTACTAGTACTACTTCTACGGCGGCGACGACGACTACTACCACTGCTACTACCTACTCCTACCCCTACTCCTACGCCTACTCCTACACTTACACCTTCCTAATCCTGCTCCCACTCCTATTCCCAGCCCGAGTCCTACTCCTACTCCTCCTACCACACAAGCACTGCTACTACTGCTGCTAGTGCTGCTACTGCTGCTGCTGCTGCTAGTGCTGCTACTGCTGCTAGTGCTACTGCAGCTGCTGGTGGAAGTTGCATCTGATGAAGTCGCGAGGAAATCTACAGTCCTTTTTCGTCGCAAGACTGCATCCTTCGCTTCAGCCCATTCCTTCCAAGATGATGATCGGTAAGGGCTAGAGGGTATATCATAGTATAGTATAGCTTACACAAGGATTATGGGGGGACCTTATTACACAAATTACTCAGGCCTAGGCCCTGTAGAATTCCTGACATTCGTTCCCAGCGGCTGAGGACCTGGCGCCATGAAGCTGCTTGGAGTTGCCTCCACAGACCCAGCCATCTCCGAATCGTACGTTACGGCCTTGCAATACCTGCCAGAGGCGCAAGGAAGAATGGTCGAGATGTGTCAGGGTGAAAAGGACTGTACTAGGCCCTGTTCAGCCTGGGAGGAGACTCGGGGTAGCCGTGACCACATTCTATCCCCACTTGCTAGAGGCGAGATATGTGATACATTTTGGCAGATGCAAAATACCGACTTCTGACCTCGCTTACAGACATCGCATCATTACAATGATACAATATTCATCGTGGTAGTACTAACAAATACTCAGACTATTACTTATGATAATAACAACAACAATAAGAGCAAGAAAAAGAAAAACAACAATAACAATAAGACTAAACATTTAAACTATGTATATATATATATATATTATATTTATACAAATAATATCATAAAATATATATATATATATATATAAAGAGAGAGAGAGAGAGAGAGAGACAGACAGACAGACAGACAGACAGAGAGAGAGAGACAGACAGACAGACAGACAGACAGACAGATAGACAGACAGTTATAGGGCTCAAGAAGGGTTTCGGAACAGGAACAATCCTACGTCCCAGTCGATCAGAGACTCGAAGAACCTAGCACTGCTGAACGGAGATCTTATGTCAATATGGGCACTACTGTCAGCTGTGGCCGATGTGATTACCCTGTCTGGGAGTTTGATATGAAGTGGGTCTCAGGTGCTTCGTGCAACAGCTTAGCTCACAAGAGCATCTCACTGAAGCTACAAGCCATGCGACGGCTTCATAAACAGGTGTACCTCATCTAGGGGTCCTTAACCTCAGGATTTTGTTATTTAGCAAGGTCTACAGCTCGGGCCCCTATTCTCTGAGACTCCCATGTTTCAACTGGGTTTACGGCTTAGGGTTTCGACTCGATTCGTGCAACTAGGCATGGGATATAACATTCTGAGCGCCTCCAGCCTCAACCATTCATTGTAGCCGTCAGTGCACATGTGGGTAAACATAGTTATTTCAAGAGCATGCAATACATGCTGCTGATATACATGAGTACATGAATGTGTACGTGTTTGCGTATATATGTATATAATTCCTGTTTTTGTGTATTATATATATATATATATATCTTACATGATTATACTTCTGTATGTATGTATATATATATACGTACACATACGCTTGATCATGCATGAACATACTTGTATGTGTTTGTGTGTGTGCGCGCACGTAAGACCTGTGCGAGTGCACAGGCAACATTAACATGTAAGCAACCTCAATCCTGCCATTCACCACTCTACAAACACATACACACACACACATGGTTGGAACTCAACATGGCAGTGCTCCTCGCGATTTTCTGCGAGACGCGGATTCTGGCCATGTGGTGAGGTGCTTCGTTGGGGATCCCACTTGAAACTTTAAAACCTGCACTTACTGCTCAACACTAGCTAGTCTGTAGCATACAGGGCTCAAAGCTCCAGAGGGTGAGGGTTCAGGGTGCCAGGTTTAGAGCTTAGGGTTTAGGGTGTCTGAGACTCAGGACTTAGGTGAATGTGGCTGGCATGCCGCCTCTACCTTGTAATTACACCTCGGCCCCTGGCAACCAAAAACACCTACTTTTACGGCCAATCGTAGACCGTAGTCTCGAGCACAAACAAAGCTCGGCATCGGGGCGTTCCCTAAACCCAACCCGTCATCTTACAATTGTATGAAACCCTGCATACATACATGCATACATACTTACATACATACATACGCACATACATTCACACATACACTGTAATCATGTGTGTGTATGTATGTATGTAACATACCTCCGTATACATACTCACCTAGAATGTACACACGTACATACAGTCTGTCAATGTGTCATTGGCAGGAAGCGGTGTGCCTCGGGCACGAAAGCCAGTAGATAGTGTCTCTAGCGATTACGTCTCCTTTGCAGGAGATGGGGTGGACTGGAAAAAGTGGTGATCCGATCCCCTTTCATGGGTCTACGACATTGCATCCCATGAGATGCGCTCATCTTGCGACGACTTGGACGGGAAACTTGTGGATGCTACTGCAACGAATTTTCGGAATTTGGGTCAAGTCTTTGTTAGGCCTTGCTGAAGCAACCGCTATTTAGAGGGGTCTGAGACTTTGGAGCTCGGGCATGAGTGCCTGGTCTGCGCCGTCTTTGACGATTTCTTATTCAAGATCAAAACCGAACCCCTAATGATGTAACTACTATTAAGGCCCAGCCCAGAAACGACTCTAACCAACCACATGCGATTCTTTCATGTAATAGGTTATCGATACACTCGGGACCTCTTTGCACAACCCTTACGTGAATCCATGGAAAGCCCGTCTCGGACTTTGTAAATTTAACCTTCCGTGCAGAACCCTAAAAAACCCTCAAAGACCCAGGGTTTGGGTTGCGAGGACCAGCTCTAGTTCATTCCATCTAGGATCCCACATAAGGTCTAGACTACACTACACTCTAGACTAGACTGGCGGGCACCCCCCAAAAAAACAATAACGAAGGCACTAGCTTAGGGTGTTTTTCAAGCACTCTTTTTACGCCTGGCTCGGGATCGAAGGCTTACTTACGGCTTTGGCAAAGGTTGAAGACCCAGGGGCTTATGTTGTGTGCGTCTACTTAGGACGTATAGGGATTGCAGGGCCGATGGGGGGACCCAAATTAGGGTTTAGGGTTTAGGAGTTTAGGCGTTTTCATGTGTTCCGGAAAGGTCGCTGATGAGGTGTTAGGGAACTGCGGACGTGCCTCCACAAGAAAACTCAAGCGGGACTCTCGGGCTTCGAATTCGGTGCTGTCCCTTGTAGGGCTGAATGGGCGTAGTGTGGAGGGGGTCTGAACGTATCCTGACATGCTTCTAGTCCCTAAGTAGTCAATTGGTTCTTGACATACCAATTATTAAGCCCCTGTGACTTGGAATGGTAGGGTCTATAGGATGCTTGCCGACTTATAGCCGTGAAGCTTAAGAGGGCGTAGTAGACACTAAAGTCACTCAAAAACTGCGAGCAGCTCACTTTGGAGAGCGGAAATCTCTAACGCGTGAGGTCTGCGGGAGTCGACATCCAGATGTTTAGAGTCTGCGCGCACCCTATGCCGTGATAAAACAAACGCAACTGTTCCCTCAGCACATCATCTTATCCTTGGAAGTTTAGGGTTTCGAATCCCTATCAACAGCTGGAACCTGCATGCAATGACGAAGAGGGGCATGAGGAGAGTGGAGGCGGAAGGGGAGGAGGGCAAGGGAGGAAGCGGCCCCAGTCTGCAGCCGTCAGAAAAGCCCAAAGCAGTTCTTCTTGCTTTGAGGGTAAAGTCTAGCCCCTACTAGAATGTTCACTATAAACAAACATGAGACTTGCCAGGAAGAATACGGGGAGAACCCTAGCACAAGTCAGTCAGTATTGCTTGTGGAGGCAACCGCGAGCAGTCTTGCATCCCGTCAGGTTCTGCATATTGCGCACGCTTGGCGTGCTGCAGGCAAACATCTCAGAGGGGTCTTCAACGGCGAGTCATTCTGGCCCACCAGGCTCTGGGGTTTAGGGTTGTAGTTCGGGCTTCAGGACTTTAGAGCTTTAGAGGGTTTAGGAAGAGATTGACAATCAGTCTCTTGCTGGAAGTCGGGCTGGAGGGGCACCACTTCTCGTGTGAGTGTGAACGACTTGCACAGGGGTGTATCCCCTACCGTCCTGTCAAAGGACGGACCGGTTGCCTACACTGCCGAATGATACGGACTTCAGCAGGTGGGGAGTTGGGCCCAAACCAAACTCAGCAACTACATGGTTGATGCATTGCGTCTTAAGGCTCAGGGTGACCGTACGCCGTAGGCATTGGGCTTAGGGTGATCCTGCACAATCCTGCAAAACAATCATATCTGGACGACTGCTTTGCGAAGGAAAACTGAATGGTGAACGCCCCGCCCCTAAGACGTAGATATAGAGTGTGAAGCTTCACCCGCACCCCAACTTTCCTACCTCATCAAGGACTTATTTCAGGAAATCAGAATAAGAAACCCCACGAACGAAGGTTCTACAGGGTCCAGGTAAGCTTGTTTAGTTATGTGCCCCTGTTCTCAGTGCTGTTAGGGGTGTGAGATTTCCTTTGCTAGGAGGCGCCTGCGGGTCTGACATTGCAACAACCAGGTGGGGTTTAGGGCTTACCTTAACCTACCAAAACCTGCATTTTTGTAGGTTCTTCTTGTATACCCTAATTTTATAAGGACCCTGCAAAAAAATAGGGCTTGGCGGGTTTAAGGCTTAGGGTTTTGAAGCTTCGACCAGATGACATCGCTTGTGGCAGAGGGGCCAGGTATTCGCCGGAGCCTGCTGTCAGTAGCAAGGACGAAGCCACATTGCAGGGTACATTGGTGAAAGGGTTTATTACAGGGTCCTTAAGGCCTTAGGGAACCTTAAGGGAACCATAGGGAGCACTTGGGAGAACTAGAGATTAGTAGGTTATCTACCCTTGGAGCCCCCCCATAAGGATACTATAAGTTTAGGTTTTAGGGGCTTAGGACACGCCTCTGTCAACACCTTGCGCTCCGAAACCAGAAGCTCTAGTTTCCCATAGCTGTGCAGGCCCTGAAAGGTCGCCCAGCAGCGCGAAGCATCCTCCGAAAATCGAATTACACTCCTAAGCTCTCGAAAACCTTCATGTGCTGACCCAGACACCTACTTCCCCAAAGATGGAAACCTTGTGTCGGGAAGGGCCCTAAACCCTATATCCAAAGCTAAATCCTAAGTTTTACGAATCATGGACCGCCCAACATCTCAAAACTAGTTTACCTTGCAGCCATGCCACATGCATAGGAGGTTGCTGGGATATGGATGTGAAAAGGTTTATATACGTGGAAGGAACAGCAACCCAGAAGCAACTGGACTCCTTGGAATTTGATTAGAGACCCAACATTCGGAAGCAGCATGGAGTCAAACGAAACAGTTAGGAACATATGACAATGGCGTCCAGGGGATAGTCACCTAATGGCAAGTGTGTCCACAGATAGATAGGTGCTCCTGATATGCGAACTTGCAGACCTTAGTTTCGCCTGGCGTTGGAGGAACCTCAAACCTCGAAGATCCCCAGGTGTGCACACAAAAAAGTGCGCACACACAAACACACACACAGGCTGCAGGACAAAGAGCCTGCAGGCCTACCAAGCTAAGCCTTTAAACCTGAAAGCCTGCATGTATGCAACACCGTATGGTTGGGAAACGCTATTGTGCTGGTCTGCATGCGCCTTTGTGGGCAGCTACACGCGGTATACATAGCAGGGCTGGTTCCGGCAAACCCCTTCATTAGCAACTTGTGCCGAGGCTGGCTAAACCTCCGTGGATGACCAGCAAGGACACCTTGCGAGGTGAAACCTGCGAATTCAAACACATAAGATAGAAGAACGTTTAAAGACAACAACAAAACATGTATCCTATATCATAGAAGCCAATAGAAGCCATGCTCTTATAAGACAAGACATGTGCCGACAAATCATATGCCGTCCCAACTTCTTCAGGAAACTTCTTGAAGCTTGGCTTTGCCAAAGCTTCTCTTTCTGCATGCCATCTGAAAGTCGTATTGGTGCATCCGCATGCATCGTAGCTGCAGCCGGTCGTCCGGGAGCACCGCACTCTCCAATCAGAATCAGTCTTTGGGGTTCAGGGTTTAGGGTTTAGGCTTCAGGGTTTAGGGTTCAGGGTTTTTCTGAAACGGTACATGAGGGGGGAAGAGGGGGTCTGAAACTAGGATCCCTGAAAGCCAGTTTCGAACGGTAGGCGTGGTCATCCTACGATGACTACAGGCAGTATGATAGTCTTCTTAACACGCATGGCTGCAGGAAGCAAAGCAGTAAACCTGCAAGAACAAAGAAATGCCAAAAGCTTGGGCTCATGACCCCTACCCGAAAGCCAAAGCAACTCTACTAAACCCTGAATCGCAAATCCTGAGGCACGAACCCCAAACCTGAAGACCACCCAGATCAAGTGGCCGGGGATATTGAAGGTGCCTGGAGGTATACAGTAAGCACAAGGACAAAACGGATACATTTTTGCTGAATATTGAGATCTCTGTATTCTAGTACTACCTTCAACACCGAACATACGGAGCTTTGCCGTTCGTCTGCCATTTCATACTCTGTAGGATATCTCAGCTTCTGCCACTGATGAAACCACTTAGACCCTAAACGCACATAAAACATAAACAAACCCTCGATATGGGAGTTTCCGAAAATAAGGGGCCCTAATATAGTAGCCTAAATAGCAGGATCCTTGTTATAAGGGCCCCAAAACAAGGTACCCCGATTTTTCTGGAAACTTCCATATCATAGAAACACCCTCAGTTAGGGATCCCAGTAGTCCGAGAAACAACATGTTCTTCTGTCTGGTTCTTAGTAGGGAATGGGGGAATGGGTTATAGGGACTACCATAAGGGACCCTTAACGGACTATCATAGGGATCCATTCCTCCATTCCCTGCTAAGAACCAGACAGTCTTCCGGTGGTTGGGGGGCGGGGGGAGAGGCACAGCATATACAGACAGATCTCCTACTGTACATGTGACGTGGGAGGGCTTTTGGGCTTCTAAGGTGTAAGATATGGAGTTACTTTGCGCACTGTTAATTCGAATTGTTATTCAGGTTCAGGTTTTGGGGTTTGGGATAAAGAGAAAGGCATACGTGCCAGCCTTACATCCGCCCAGATCCTGTTTGCGGCTTTAAATTTTTCAAAGCCCTCATGCTGGCAAGTGCCCCGGACTTGCTATTCAGCTGACATAGCAGCACATTCGTCGAGCGCCGGGGGGTGTTGGAGCTACTCCCGACACCTAAGCACGAAACCCTGTATCTGCAGCGCATAGGAAACCCCACACTCCAATGTCTTAAAGGGAGCCCGTGTAAGATGCAGGGAATCCTCTTGATGATCGTAGAAAGCATAGCGTCTCTTACACCGGGCCTTAAGCTTCATAGAGTAACCTGCACAATTATTCAGGCATCTATAGTCTATAGTCCCGGGGCAGTAGCCCCTAAGCTGTAGCCTCTAAACCAAAAACCTTAGACCCTAACCCTACGATTTTTGTTAAGCTTCTACACTCGTGGGGAAGTAGCCCCTAAACCCTAAGCCTTGAACTACTTTTTGTTAACCTTCTACAGTGCTAGGGTACCCCTAAACCCTAAACCTTGCACCCTGAACCTGCGATTTTTGTTAAGCTTCCACAGTCGTGGGGAAGGAGCTCGTCTCCCAACCGGCCTTCCTTCTCTGGACCCTCTTAGGGTTTAGGGGTTTAGGGTTTAAGGGTTTAAGGGTTTAGCGGTTTAGGGTTTAGGGGAGTTCCCTCCTTGGCTTGGAGAGCTTTGAAACCCAAACGCCATACCAGGTGTCAATTTCAAGAGCCCCCAAGAATTATTCATGGTTAGGGCTCTATGATAAGGGAAATAAAAATTATCCCAAATCAATACCTAGCATACTCTTGAGTCTTGAGGGCTTCGGGGGGAGATTGTTGCTGGATTATAGGCTCCAGAGGCATTTCTTGTGAAACACTCGCATCGGCAGTCCACCAGCAATCGGTCTCGCGTGGCCGAGAACCGTAGATTAAGGAACCTTAAGGACTAGTATTCACGTCAAAACTAATGAACCTATTTAGGTAGGAATAGTACAGCTATACCATAAGGAAGCGTAATGTTCTTGCTTCTCTTAATGGCGAAGACTGCTCTTACCGCTCCGGCTGTGGCCCCGGTCGGGGCTCAGGCTGGTGACTTTTCCCCCACGGCCACACTCGTCGTCTTCCGCATGGACTCAGACCTCCGAGGTTTAGTGACAACCAGTGACACAGTTGGAATTATAAGGTTTGCGGGTATGCTCTGCTGTGTATATCTATAGAGGGACCAGAATGGAATGGTACTGCCCATGATTCCGACCTCTATACTACCCACTGTTGTGACCCCATACTCCCGGAGACCTGAACCTTTTGCCCAAAACCTTGAATATGGGGCCTTAATACTTCGAGTTACCCAAGAATACTATCGGTAACTATTTTGGCCCCTACATTAAACCACCCATGATCAGTTAGTCTCTTCAGTTTCAGGTCTCGGTAAACTCGGGGGGCCCTTATTGGATCAAAAGCTCCAGACTACTGTCTGGAGGGTTGTTCTGGGGCTTCTGGAATGGCCGGAACTTTTGTGACATAACCATGGTCCCACTCTTCGGGGTCCAAATATAACTCCCGTAATTTTGTGACGCTCGCACATGTCGAAGTTCAGTGTTCAAAAGCAAAGCTTCAGTGTTCGAATCCAGAAACTAGAGCACCCAAGGTTCTATCGCAGCCTATGAATTCGGATTGATTTTTCGGCGCGTCTTCAACGTTTAGAGATTTGAGTTTAGGCTTTCTTTGGGCCATTGGGCATCCCATCTTCCATCATGCATCTCTGCACGGAATGGGCCTCCAACCCTAAACCCTAAACCCTAAAATTGACCCGCCAGTTTTGGCCCGTTTAGGGTTGATTGCAGGTTCCAGGAGTCTACAGCTTGGGGTTCAGGGTTCATGAGGGTTTAGGGTTTCGGCGCTCACACTCGGGCAATCCAGGCGAGGCATGTGGTTCGAGGTCTGAGGAGTGAAACTGCACTAGCAGGGATCATGCCATGACTTCGAAGCAACGAGATTGTACAACACATAAAGTGACTGTATCGCTGCAGACACATCCCGCCCAGAGTCTACTTTCAATTGAAGCAAGTTGATAACGGGTAGGACTCAAGGCAGTTCCGTTGTCAGATCACATCAAATTGTTCCATGTAGGATCAAAAACAACTATAAAATGATTCAGTAACTTTTTATCACTAGTGATCTGCAAGGTCATCGTCACGACGACCGTGTTCCCATCCTTACGACGGGTCAGAAGTTGAGGTTGAAATCAGAGACACGCCATGTTGACATGTCAATGTATACAACTATCATACCCAATACGAAGTGAAACTACGGATCGTGGACTGTGTGGAGGTGCCTTTGCTCGTGCACATGCACATGCTCGAGAAACAATACCACTAAAGTAAATGCCGGTAACGACATTAAGATCATGAATATGAGAATATATGGGGATGTTATGACGCGCTGTGTGCATTTAAATTATGAATTACAAATTCCGCAGCGGTAGCTGCATGTTTCCGCCTCAGTGCTCATAGAGCTCAGTACTGCTTGCAACACATGTCCAGCAACTTCGGGCAGACCGTTAACTGTAAGCCTGTTTATCGCAGGCCAGCTCGAGCCTTCCAGAATTGTGGTAACGAATTCAGTGTTTGTATACTAAGCACCATTCAATGTGTCTGTATACTGAACACCCTCTGCAAGTGACTGCGGCCTGTCAACCGAGCAATGTATGCATCAAGCTGCCGCTCCCGCTTTCAAATTCGTCATTGTCTTGTTGGCCGAAGTGGCCACCACTGTTACGTGAATGAAAATCACATTGTTCGTCTTCATGCTCAGCCAGAAACTCCAATGAGTATGGATGAGCCTGTGTAGTAAACATTGCATGCGTAGCAGAGCTGCCATGTAGTCAGCATCTGTTTCTCCAGGTCACCCATGTCGAAAGAACATATATAAATTCAAGGTTTCCTTGCACATGCACTCTTCATGCAGTGGAGTTTTAGGCTGTGCCTTCCCTCCATCTTCTCCNAGCATCTGTTTCTCCAGGTCACCCATGTCGAAAGAACATATATAAATTCAAGGTTTCCTTGCACATGCACTCTTCATGCAGTGGAGTTTTAGGCTGTGCCTTCCCTCCATCTTCTCCTCTAGAATATCTCTCATCACTTCCCCAGGTTTCCATGACCTTCCAGGTTGCCTGACAAGTCGCTTGTTTTTTCGTCTGTGATCAGTCCTCCTTGGCAGTAGGCCCTTCCAGCACACGAAAGTTGTCTGTGTCCCATGGCAGCACCGTCGCGGGTTAATGGTTTGGGGCTTATTAAACCAGGGTTTAGGGTTTAGGGGGTGGGGGTGGGGGTGACGGGAACTGCGGCTGTCTGGAATGATCCTCTGAGCCTTGTAAAGATTGCCTTAAATGCCAGCTCAGACCGACCCCGAAACAAAACAAACACACAAAACACAGCCCTTAACCCGACCTCAGGAAGATTCGACGATAGTCATCCGGGAACCTGAGTCGAGAGGGGGTGGGATGTAGGGCTTCACGATTTGGGGCTCCAGGGTGTGGCGTTTTCGACTGTGTCTTGTGTCAGGATGTTGATCCGCGCGTGTGTCTGTGCGGTTTATCCTGTGCCACTTCTTCTGTCTGCCTGGTAGTCTCAGGAATGTGTGTGCTCTAACTTCCAATCTTGAAAGCTAACCCTAAACCCTAAAGCCTAGATTTTCGGACCTGAAATGAAAACTGTTGTTATTCGGTAGATGCCTTGTAAAACGGAAACAGCACAGGGCCGGCTCTTGTCATGAAAACAATGTTTTAGGGCTGTATGCATGTATAAATGCATATGTGTAAGCATATGTATGTGGGTCCATATGTAACTGTATATAGTATATATGTCCACATGTATATATGTCCATATGTGTACATATATATATATACATACATGTGTGTACTCTGCTTGAAATTTGCAACAAGGACTGCAAGGGTATACTGTTGCTCCTCCTTCCGACCCCATATGACACCGTTTTTGTTGGTTTAGGCTTGCATGTTTAGGGCTTGCAGTTTGGGGATTAGGGCTAATTACGATGCGTCCATGTTCCCGTATATACTGTAGGCAGGGCACAATAGAAGATCTAAAGCCGTCGGCATTGTCAAGTCCGGGCGTACAACTGAGTGGGATGACAAAGAAACCTCACTGGTATCCACATATATACCGAAATGAGTCCTAGACCCCACAGCCTTTTTTGGAGCAGGGCCTGCAGCGCACGTTGCCCTGATCCTTCAGTTGCCCCCTAGATTCTGAGTAACAGTCGAGAGGCAGAGCTTTCATAAATTCCTTATCATCGATACCACCGCTTCCGTCCACATCGAACAGCTCGAACAGCCTGTGGGCCCAAATGGAATTTGGCGCGGGCAAGGTGTTTCCTGAACCCTAAAAATCGTAAATAGACCCTAAACAAACTAATTGAGCCCAAAGCCCTCTTAGCCTGATAATCCGCTGCGCCGTTTTCCGCACCGGACCCTCGCCGCACCACTAAACAGGAATATATGGCCCCAAGTAGGTTCTTGGGTACAGTGGAGGGTAGTTGGAAGGTCTATATGCAGCGCGACATCCCAGAAGTCCTACAGTTTCGTGTATCTTTTTCCCTCCTCCTAGCAAGGAAACTCTATGGAGTCTGGGCTTCTACAGGGATTCTGATATGTGCACGGGGAAGTCGCAAAGTCACATGAGCTTTCGACGGAAGAAGGCCAGAAGAACCTGAACCCTTACGGGAGAACCTCAATCCTTAAGAGTAATGTATACGGAATCCCGGCACTTATTGTCCTTAATCCGACTTTCCAACTTTTTGGGGTTACCATACAGCCGTTTAGGAACCCTTTTTCGCAATCGCTTGAAGCACCCCCTCTTGGAAGGAACTCCTTAAATCGGTAGCTCCGCGGCTTGTGCTCTGATGAAGCCAAGGCGGCCGCCAGGGTTTACGCACTGAGAGCAAAATCTCAATGATCTCCGTTCTATACCCCCAACCGCGAGAATCTTCTCAAAACCCAAAGCCCCGAAAGCCACGAAGCTGAAACCCCAAACCCCCAAAGTCCCAAAACTAAAGCCCCAAACACCAAAAATCGAAACATAGAACCCCTGCCCTAAACGTTGAAGCCCAAAACCCCGAAGGATAAATGCCACCGACGCCGCTCTTCGGCTTCCCGTGGCCCCATGCCGACCTTGGAAGAATAATGTAGGAACCTGATTAAGAAACCTTGGGCCTTTATTTGGGGTCCTTATATGAATCCTACTGTTTTGGTGTTATAGGCCCAGGGTTTCTTAATCAGGTTCCTACATTAACCAATCTAAAGCCCTCAACCCCCAAAGCCTTATAGTATCCTCATAGATCCCTTTCAAGGAACCCCTGTAATCAACAACAGTGCCGATGACAATGACAATAATAGTAACTGTCAATATACTAAGCATGCAAACAAGAATAGTAACATATTCCTAAACCCTAAACCTGACAAGACCATTCTGGGCGTTTAAGTTAAGGATTCACTGGGAGGGTTTTTCGGGTATAGAAGTGTCGGCTGTCGGCCTTGCTTTTCCAAGCTTGGGGTTTTGGGGTCTTTGAATCGCTCTTGGTCAACATATATAAAAAATAGCACTGGATGGCTTCAAGTTTGGGGTTTGGGGTCTTTGATGAGCTTCTCTAAGAAAGGATGGCTTCTAGGTGTTTCTGGCTCGGTTAGAGTTCGGATTTCGGGTAGTGCAGGGTTTGTAAGGGGATTTCAGGTTTGATAGGGATTTAGTATCACTATCGCCGCTTTGATAAGTTCATAAAATGGCTGTGATATAGCATAGGTTTTGGCTTCGAGGGGTTCCTATACCGCTACCAAAGGGCCGAAGTATACCCTAAACCCTAAATCTGCGATTTCAGCACATGGACCCTCAAGGCAAGGTTCATGTGCTGTGTAACAGACGACCAGGGTTCTCAAGAAGAATCGGAGTTTAAATGGGGTTTGGGGTTACCGTGTGTGGTCAGGGGTTTAGGGTTTGGGATGCAGGGTATGTTACTGACCTGCCAATGCAAGTCTCATGATCCTTCAAACGCTCTGCACCTCAGCCCTTCCGTGAACTTTCTTTAAACCCACTGTCCCATCACTCTGGCCATTCTATTCAACCCGGCTTCAACTTGGCTTCAGTTTTTGGCTGTAAGTTTCAGGGTTGAAAGGACGAACTTCCGATTTAGGTTGAACAGGCCAACAATGAAAAGGTTAATTTGTTGCAGTTACGGGTCTTGCACAGTCCGATATACTGTTCAGGGTGTGCGGTTAAGAGTCTGCAGCCTCCAAAACACAAGCGATAGATAACAGCCGGCACTCACACAACTACGGCGCCGCATACACACGGCAAGCATAACTTGCAGCACAACAATAACATACTTGAGAGAGGCCACCTTCATCTTGACGATCATGTCGCAAAACTCGTCCATGCTCAAATCGCCGGTCTCATTTCCATCCTCACCGACAAAAGGATTCGAGCACGACACCCACAGCCTCCGACGGTCTTTTGGGGTATATGTTGCATATACTGAAAACTAGGGACTACAAGCAGGTGCTAGTAGTAATCATGCATGCACCTATGCTAGCATCCAGTATTCTGTGGCATTCGTGAAACTTGGACTCGTCCCTGCGACGCTGGCATAGGTTTAGCTAAAGTGGGAAACCATCACAATTGAGTACATAGCGCCCAATGGGTCCTTGGGCTAGGATATCTGGGGCCTGGTGTGACGCGAACATGCGGAGGATATTTCCGGGTTGGAGGTGGCACGGCTTTCAGAGTGAAGGGCCGCGTAAGATCCAGATTTTGAAGCCAAGCATCGTACTGCCGGAAAAGCCTGGGCAAGTCGCCGGCATTGAAGCCATGGCGCTTCAGCCTGTGACGATTCTAGACCCTAAACCCTAAGACCCTAAACCCCCCCCCCCCCCAAACTGAGCCCCAACCGCTGAACTTAAACTGCTCAAGGTTCGGCTTCTCGGGCCTTGCCCTTTTGAGAGGTCTTTTTCCCCACACAATTCTGGCCGGGGGCGCCATTTCCGGACAANGCCGGGAAAGCCTGGGCAAGTCCCCGGCATTTAAGCCCTGGCCCTTCCGCCTGTGACGATTCCAGACCCTAAACCCTAAGCCCCCAAACCCCCCCCCCCCGCAAACTGAGCCCCAAGCGCTGAACTTAAACTGCTCTAGGTTCGGCTTCCTGGGCCTTGCTATTGTGAGAGGACTCTTTCCAGAACAAATGCTGCACGGGGGTCGACTTTCAGGACAACCCGGATCTCAGGTTGAAGCTTACCTATAGTCTACATTGTAGTTCCTTTCATTTGTGTGTTCCTTCCATGGGTTGTTCCTTTCGTTTTTGTTTCTATGATTTTGATGTTCCTTCGTTATTCGCTTTCGGTAAACAGTAAAGCAAAAAACGGAGATCATAGGTAGTGGGTACAAGTTTGTGGCATGTATCGCTGCTGTGTCGAGCACTGCTCGGATGATCAGGGCTGTCTTATGATTTTGCATACTTTACGGACCGAAGTGGAAACATCGTCCCCTCATAAATTCAATGTACCCCAACAACCTATTCCACTCATTCAAACCTCTGTGTTCTGATGGCTGGGGACATCCTAACCCCCCCTGCTTGCCCGGGCCTTCGCACTACAGTGCGATGCGGCGAAAGTTTCGGAAATAAGCCCGATTCAGCGATGCTACTATCTGGCCTCTGTAATGGGGAATCCTTTATTTTGGAAACTGCCAAACATGTTCCTATTTGGGAAGTGTGTCTGGGATGCAAAGGAGTTGAGATCTTAGCCCTGTCGTCCACACAGTCCACACACGAGAAAGCCCACAAGCACAACGTTCGAAATTGACTTCGGAACTTCCCGAAGCCTTAAACGCTACAGGCGCTGAGCCAGAAAGCATGAAATCTGAGTCATAGCCGCTCCATAAACAATGTCAGTTTCGAACCTCATGCTCCCGTAAACCCTCAACCCTACGATGATCCCGCAGAGTCCACGTACCGACATAATACGTACTCATGTTGGCACCAAAGTACCTGTGTAGGGACGACTTTTATGGCCACCGTAGATACCATATGAGAACAAGCACCCTTAGGATATTAAACCCCGCACCCTCTTGTAAGAGCATCACCTACCTCTGCCGTGTTCGCGCCATAAGCAAAATCCGATTCCTGTCCGTCCAGGCGTGGCTCATTGCCTCAGATTTGCGTCAGCGTGGTTCATAGGGAATCCCAAAGGCTCCATGTAGCCATATAGTATATACTTATACCCTAAAGTACCCATATAGGAACCCCTTTAAGGACTAAGTATACACTATATGGGTACATGGAGCCTTAGGGAATTCAGGGCTCTAAGGGTTTGGGATCCTGAGCTTCTCTGGGAGTTTCCGAAAATAGGGGACCCTGATATAGTAGCCTAAATAGTAGGATTCTTATTATAAGGACAGATATTCTGTCGCATTGAGGCTGGGGGTAATCTGCGTTTGGTAGCTTCTGATAGTCTCAGCTCCAAATATAGTACAGAGAGCGAAGGGTGGTGGCCCTACTAATTACTAATGTAGGATCACTTGTAATTAGAATAGGGTTTTGCTGGGGTTTTGGGGTATATTATACTATAACTGTAATAAGGAACGCCCAAAATAGTATGGGTAATTACTTAGGCCCCTATAGTAGCGTGGTGAAGGCGCTTGGAGAAGATATGGAAGGAGTTAGGATCCCGTAGCCTTCATGGAATCTGGCAAGCGTTTCAAGCCTTCGGGGCTGGTGCTACAAGTTGGAGCATGTAACTTCTGTGTGTGTGAGCGCTCGCGGATAGCAAACTCAGAACGACGGAAATCAGATCGTCGAGCGTTGCGGCATATGCTCTCACTAGTTTCTGTTTGGACAAGCTGTACAGGTAAAATGTGTACGCGGTGGAGGGCGGGTGAGGCACCCGCCTCACTTACATCCCTCTTTTCTCTACTTAGTAACTCTAAACCCCCAAACCATGGATACCTCGTGCTACTCTACTCCCTCCTGTGACTCAAGCCTGGTTCCACCAGAGCTTGAGCGGTTTAGCGTGTAGCGTAGGCTTCCGGCTTTCGTGCGGGCTGTCATCCAACGTCGTTCGACCAAAGCGACGGGAGGCAGCGTTTAGAAATGAATGCGCCTGTACGAGAACTCTGCAGTGCAAGACAAGCTGCATTGCCCAAGACCGAGATTGGCATAGCCATGAAGAGGGAGCTGAAAAAGCAAAGCACGCCCATCAACCTAGGCATGGGTGTGTAGTTAGAGGACCGGTTAATGCAGTGAACTGCAGTATATTCCCTGGCCGGGGCTTGCTGTCAGAATTCTGCATAACTAACTTCGTTCCATACGACGCAACAGAAACTTTGAAGGGCTTTGCAGTCCACTCGGCCCAATATGGTTTGGGTGTGTATGACGATAACAATACGGCACTACACCACTACACGGGGATACTATTAGTAATTTGTCCGACCCCTGTCCCAGAGCCCGAACACACACAGAGAGAGAGAGAGAGACAGCGAGGGAGGGAGGGAGGGAGGGAGAGAGAGAGAGAGACAGAGAGAGAGAGAGAGAGAGGGAGAGGGAGAGGGAGAGGGAGAGGGAGAGGGAGAGGTAGAGGGAGAGGGAGAGGGCGAGAGAGAGAGAGACAGAGGGAGGGAGAAGCAATAGAATCCACAACGCACGCCCTCTTCCCTAACCCTAAACCTAGATCGGACAGACAGACAGACAGACAGACAGACCGATGGACAGACCAGACAAGACCCGACCCGACAGAGAGACAAACAGAGTGACGAGAGAGAGCGAGAGAGCGAGAGAGAGAGCAAGCGAGAGAGAGAGAGAGGGAGGGAGAGAGAAAATACAAAGAGAGGCAATCCCAAGTCTCCTTGGCTTCGGATAGACTAGTGGTGCCTGTTGCTCTGGGTGTCTGCTTCTGAGGGTTCGGTACTTGGGGTTTTAGGGTAAAGGCCTTTGGGCTCGGAGCGCCTGTCCCCGCACCACCACACAAGTGCAACTGATCCCGGGACTTGCGAGGCAATTACCGTGAAAGAAAACCCTCCAGAAGCCATTGCTCGGACAAAAAGGTGGCTCATGTGGGGGGTATTGGAACACGCTATATATATATTATAATATATATATATATATATATACACATACACATACATATTTACGTGTATTTACACGTACTAAACTCTGGGGGGACACCCTAGGGAGTATCGGGATGCGCAAACCTCCCTGTTGCATGGCCCACATGGTCTGCATGGAGTTGGGGGCCTAGGGGATGGGACTTTCTAGGTTCCTCGAAAGTCTCTGAATAACAACTGCACGCTTTTCCAACAATTTTCCGACCCAGGCAGACTGAAGCTTCGCAGTGAAGGCTTCGGGAGGTGTCGCGTTTTAGGCGCTTACGGTGGGGTGTTGGCAAAAGAGACATGAAGACATGTCAGGCGTGGGCATCGCAGATCAGCAAGGTGTTGGGTTCGCAATAGCCGGTTTAGGGTCAAAAGGCATTGCTGCCTGAAGCAACTCTAACCCGTAGACGCTGGGAAGAACCCTTATACAAGCTCTAACAAAAAACTCTAATTAAACCCGGTATCTGACCTATTGAACCCTTGAGGCCAAGGGGCACTTTCCCCTCCCCAGTCACCGGTGTGATATCGCCAAAGCCCACGGTCGTCACAGTTACGGTGGACACCCACATGGCCTTCGCAATGACGGCAAGAAGGCAAACTCTAAATCCCAAGCCCTAGGCAGAGTTGTTTGGGTTCCTGTCCGGGATGTAGGATCTACATTCTAGAGTCTAGAGCTTTACGAACTTGCTGGTACTTCGTGCAGAGTTGGGCATGTGTTGAAACCGAACCTCTGATCTCAGGAAGGAACAAATCTTGGGCTCTGCCGGTCGCAAAGTTAAACCTGGGGGGCCGTGAGAGTTAAAATGAGTTATTTGGGCAGTGTACCGTAAAATTGCATACATCAAAAAACTAGACTCGACGGGGGGATATCATTCTTCGGACCTGCATGTTAACGGCTTGGCTGAGAGTTGGGATCCTGGATCCGAACACTCTTGCTCATTTGTGCACGAACAGGTGTGCCCTGCATGCTACACCCAAGTGCCGCTGCTATCAGAATCAGCGCTGGCAAAACATGTGAATTATGCGATTGCTGCCACCTGCTAAGACTCATATGCTTGGTGTTTCTTTGTAATGCTCACAATCGTCGCAGTCACGACTACGCACTACGCAGTAGTCGTCCTAGCTTGGATAATGCTCCTCCTATGACTGCCGTCCTTGCTTTCAGTCTTGCTAAGCGGGAGTTTCCGAAAATAGGGGGTGCCTTATTTGGGGGTCCTTATAATAAGAATCCTACTACTAAGGGTACGATATCAGGGTCCCCTATTTTCGGAAACCCCCAAGCTAGGCCCTAAAGACCTTCGGACAACCCTGGATCTTTTTCGAAGCAGCCCGATCGATAAGGCCGATGGCTTCAGACCAGTTTAGGTTTGTTAAGTTTTCGGGATTAGGTTAGGCTGGCTGATTGAAGTGGTGTGCAAGCGTCATCCATGCTCGAAATGATCAGTCCTAGTGGACACACCACTCTTGCAAGCTTCACTGCCCACTAAGAACATGACTGCGCACCCCAAGGCTACCCCAAGCTCATGCAAACGCTCCCTGCAACCCGATACTTCAGGGTTGAGGGTCTTGACCCAACAAACCTGACCCCTGCAAACGGCGAAGAAGTTCTAGTTCTAATTGCTAAGCCCCCACACACCCCGACTGAAAAGTCTGAGGCCCAAGCCCCAAACCCCAGACCCTAAAGCCCAAAGTCCTGAACCCCTGAGGCCCAACACCTCAACCCTAAAGCCTTATAAGTCCTAACCCCCCTAAGGTTTCAGAGCTTCAGAGTTAAAGCCCTAAGTCCTAAACCCTAAAGCCCTGCAAGTCCTAAACCCTAAAGCCTTATGAGTTCTTACTAAACCCTGAAGCCTTATGGGTGGTTGTCAAAATTATGGTCCCTTTTTGGGTCCCTAATATAGTACAGCACCTAATATTTACCCACAAAAGGACCCTAATTTTGACAACCACCCTTATGAGTCCTGAAACTTCCAAACCCCAAGCCGGCCGTAAACATGGAGTCGACGTTCGTCTCGGGTTCGATGATGTAGAGCATCGTGCTGAACCTTCTGTGGTAATATGTGACATAAAACCCTGCTATATCGTAGCATGTACCCAAATTAACATGGGTAGCCACTGAGTCGTGAAGTATCTGGCTTTCGGATTCCAGATCCTCAAACTTCGGGCCAACTAAGCCTAAGCTGTTCTTGCCGACCCTAGGCCCTCATGACAACGGTTTTTGTTCCATAAAAACAGCTTACTACACACCCAAGGCCAATCTTCAAGCTACCTCGAAATTCGGAGCTCAGGATCTACGGCTTGGGAGTCAAAGATGGGTGAGTTGAGTTTGAGACGGACTTGGCCATTCGGCAATTGCATTTCCGACATGGCCTCATGAGCCCGTTTCTGGACTATGAGTGCTTTGGCTTCCTGGCCGAAACTCCCGGACAAATGGGTGAGACCCCCGCAAGAGTGACCGCCGGCAGCGACACAGACACAGACACAGACACACACACACATACACACACACACACAAATATATATATATATACACATACATACATACATACATACATACGTACATACGTACACACACACACACCCGAAGGCATGATATAACGCTAGGCCCTGAACCTGAAACCCATGATGCCTCACCGTATGCTAACCCACCACAAACGGACCCTAAACCCTGAACCCCGAAGCTGTCTAAGCTAAACCCTAAACCCCTAAACTTAACAAGGGGATGTGGGCGGCCAGCGGAAACCATCGTCAGGCTCTTTAGCATTTAGCTGTGGTCTAGATCGGGTACTGCTCCCATACAGTAACAGTCCATACAAGGGCTACTATTGAGGGCCCGAAGATACCTAGACCTTTACTATATTATGAACCTTGTTCAAGTGTTCTTTAGTGGGGGCAGGAGGCCCTTCCCAAACTCTTGCAAAACACAACACTCGTTGCTCCCCAACAGCCACGGGCAAGGCAGCGCAGGACCCAAACCCCACACTCTCAGAAGTCCGACACCCTAAAGTTTCAAATGCATGGCGTAGCTTTCAAGCGCCCCAAAACCCACCCCACAAAGATCTAAACTCCAAAGGCCCCATCAAAGCCCTAACCCCCAATAAAGCCCCCAGCAAAGACGAACCCTAAACCACGAAAAGCTTCGTGCATCCTTCGCCGGGCGGCAGTAGCACGATGATGGAGACCAGGAACAGCAAAAACTTTAATGCATCGCCTGGTGTGGTCTCCGCACGAAAGCTAGGATACATCAAAGTTAAGGGCATTGGGGTCTAAAGCTGTGGGATTGAGGGTTTAGGGCTTAGGGCTTTAGGGTGGCAGGAGTTCCAAGTTTCAGGGTTTGGGCTTGCAGTGTGTAGAGTTTAAGCTTCAAGAGTTTAATGTGTATGTTTTAAGGGCTAGGTCTAGGTCTTTTTGGATTGAGGGTCTACTGAATCAGGAGAGCCTGGCCCTGTCAACAACACGAACATCAGGCAACGAAGCCCACAACTCTTTAGACATAGTGATAGTTGGGCCTGTCGTTTTAGGAAGGGAAAGTATATGTTATGTCCGGAACCAGATCCGGGCACAGAACCCTACATGTTACAAGCCCTAAAGGTCTTATCTTCGAACTACAGCGAACCCTAATTTGCTGGCAGCTGCCCCCATTGCCCTTAAACCACAAGAAACTAAATCAGTGCCTAAGCATGCAGTATATGAGTCAATGGGTGCGTGGGGTATGCCTCTCCTTGTTCGGGCTTGCTGTATAGTTCTTGGAGATTGGGTCTAGGAGCTGTTGATTTTGGCTTTAAAGGCTATTCGCAACCTTCAAGATCCACTATGTGGGAACTCTGAGCCCCCCCAGAGCATCCCTTTCTGAGACTTTAAGGCTCAGGGTTTAGGGTTTAGGGGTTTAGGGGGAGTAGCCTTTACAAGGTCCGCGGTTTCTGAGGTTCTACCCTACAGCCAGCAACGAGCCTGGAACTAGAACTCCCAGGCCAAACCCCAAGCCGCAGTAAGGGTTTGGGGTTCTGGGCTTCAAGGGTTCAGGGTGTAGCGGCCTAGACTACCGCAAACCGGCTAGTCCCAAGCTCAAGCTGCCCTGATGCCTGTAGTTCGGAAGACGTGCGCCAGAAGTTGAATCCTCAGGGCTTTTTCGCAACTCTCCGGCTTCCGAACGTCAAGGGCAGCGTTCAGGGTTGAGGGTTTATGGCATATAGGGTCTATCAGGATCCCTCAAGTCATGAAAAGGTCACCACTGGGGCTACAATTCAGGGTACAGTAGTTGGGGGTTTAGGGTTTAGGGTTAGGGTTTAGGGTTTAGGCATGGTGTAGGGTTCAGGGCCTGTTTAGGAAATCAGTCCTGTCCGAGGCGTGCGGCGGTTGGGGGGCTCAGGGCTTCGGCTTTAGCGGCTACGGTTTGTGGCTTTGGGGTTGGATGAATCATACCTATAGTCTCCATTGTAGTTCCTTTTTTGTTTTTAACCAATTATATATTAAGGATCCTATAAGGTAACCCCAAAAAGGAACTACAATGGAGACTATAGGTAGAATCAGGGTTTAGGGCAGCTTAGGGTTCAGGGCTTCGACCCAGGGTGCACAGCAATGCTTATAGGATTCTCGGAGGTTAAAGGCGCTGTAATCACGGCCCTGGGCTGCATTGATGGTTTAAGCGCTGAGGGTTTAGTAACAACAATTAGCAGGGTGACAACGATAATGCAGAAACTAGAACAACACACAAACGTTTTTGTACTTGTACTGGCGTGACCCTGCCAAAATGAACCGTGAATCTGCTGTGAATGGTAGACGTACACTGCGAATCCTAAATCCTCAATACCCACAGCCCTAGTATAAACCGTTGCAGCCGTGAGACAAGCCCTAATCCGTTAAACCCAAACTACATAAGTAAACTGAACTTGAACCTCAACCCCTAAATCCATCACTCTAAACCCGACATCCAAAACTCTAAACAAGAAACGTTAATCCCCAAGCTCATAACTCTGAATCCTAAACCCATGAACACTAAAAGTCCATACCTCTAAACCCTTAAAGTAGAGGTCATCCTGCTTTTGGCATAGGCTTGGATTGTCGTATGCCAACAAACGCTCCTCAACAGCAAAACCTTCTCGCCTTTCACGAGGGATGCAACCGAAGGAAGCAAGAACGACTCAAACGTCGACAACACAGATCCTTGAGCAACAAAAAAAGCCTAAACCATCCTTAACGCTACTCCAACGAACTCTACGGTTGCAGTCTCGGGGCTGGCCAAAGCGGCGTATTAGCTTCAAGAGCCGAAGCATAGGCACCACACCTTTGCGACAAAGGGGCCTTCATAAGTAGAGTAGGGTTCCATCAAAGGGTTCTTTGAAGGGCTTGAAGGGACTATAAGGGCTTTCTTAATGTAGGGCCTTGATGATGAAACTCAGGTCTTGGGGTAAAGTATAGTATACCTAACTCCACCAAAGAATATAGACAGCAATCCCTAACTATTCAAACACCTATGTAGATCTCCGGGGTTTAGGTGCTGTGGCCTTGACAACTGGGGCCTAATATTAAGTGCGGCAGCCATGCTAGTAGCAATAAAAATGACAAGTAGCAACAATGATCATCATAATACTAGCAACAGTAACAATAATCTTGGGGTTCTGCTGCCTCAAGTTCTCGGGGCCTGACTGAGGGGCTTTCAGAATCATAGGTAGGACATGGTAGGACTCCAGAGTGTCTAGGGTTCGGGGTTTCAGGGTTCAGGGTTTAGCGTCTAGGGTTAGGGGCTTCAGCACTCATACCTAGGAACAGGCTTTGGGGATTTAGGGTTTTGGGCTTTGGGGCATTGAGGCTTGTTCGCGTCTTGTGCCGGGCTTAGGGGATGGAATGATAGGCCGTGGGGCTTCGGGTTCAAAGCTGTGTCGGCTCTAGTTTCAGCCTTTGGGGCTGGGCTAGGGGCCTTTGATAACTAGAATAGGCTTCGTTTAATGGGTTTCTATAGGGGTCTCTGAGGGTTACGATGAGGGTCTAGGGTGTAGCAGCCTGCATAACTAGAACAGGGCTTTGAAGTATATTCTTGTTTAACTATAACAACGAGGAGCCCTGAGGAATAGCATTGGCAATTCTTTCGGCTTCTATATTATGGTGTTGAGGCTGCAACCCCGAGACACATGTCCGTAGGGATCCTTTTGTATGGATACCAAATTACATAGGGCGTAAACTTTTCCTCTCGGGATGGTGATTAGACAAGGTGTTCAGGCAAATCGACTGCTTGGTCATCTCCCGAATCTACTCTGCCCAACACTTTGAAGGCTATGGCCTGGGGGTTCTTCTGAGTTTGGGGCTTCTGACTTATGGCTTCGTTAGCAGCAAAGATTTGCTGCAGCTAGAGTCTAGCGTCTGTATGGTTTGGGGCCCGCAATCCTCAGGTCAGGTTTCTACACAGGTAACTTCTCACACGACAGAAGGCTGTGATGCAAAGGAATCGTTTCATGTCTTGCAAGGGCATCACCCTATATTTTTCGGAGCAATGCGCAAGGTCTGGAAGTCGATAACAAAGCCCAAATCCCAGACCGTTGATGATTGAGGGATTTCCTTCCTTGTCGGCTGAACTTCAGGGTGACAGCACGTAGGGTATGGTAGGGGTTGGGACATGAAGCACCTAGGTCCTGGGTCTTCAGCTATTTCCAATGCCGCCGAAGGCACAAACTAAAAGGTAGTGTGCGAACGGGAAGTCCGTGACTGCCGGCAATGAAAAGCCTGCACTGAAAATGCTCTACAGAAAGCACAAAGCACCTTAGTATCTACTAGTACGTGTGTGTATACTCTATATATATACACATATATATATATGTATATCATAAACCCTTATATTATTTGATGTATACCGTAAGTTAAGTCCAAGATGAAAATCTTAACCTCCAAACCCCGCACCCGGAAGCCTAGACCGTGAATTCAAAACCTAAAACCCGAAGAGTTCACTGCAGGAGCACTTTGCTTGCACCGAGCGAGCCTGTCACTATGCGAAACGGCAGCGGCACCACCGCCACGACATCGATCAGCGTGTACATGTTTTTGGAAAAGTCGAGACGTTGACTTAATTCGCACCTCGGCCGCCAATATCGCTAATGAAGACTCCTGTTTTGTAAATCCTTTTCTTTCCAGGTCCTTGATATAATCAATCCGGGGTCTGTGCTGTCCTGATCATAATGTGTTGAAATAGTTGTCGTATTCAGCTAGCAATAGTAGTGCTACATGTGTGTTTCGTATAGCACTGCCGAATCTTCTGGTTGGCTCCTGAATTCCTGTCGGGCTTTCAACAGTTGCTTTGTGAGAGCTTGTGGTCACGTTTACGGTTTAGGGTAAACGGCGATTCATGGGCATGGGGGCTTCGGGTTGCGGGTTGACTTCTGCAAAGAGTGTGCCAGACTTTGTTTGGCGTCTACCGTGTGGATTGAGATAGCAGAGCGATTGAAGTGTGTATGGCCCCACCACAAATCCACACCATCAACCCGAAAACAGACCGACCCCCCCCCCCCCCNTGTCGCCCGGCTTTTTTTGTCGTCTACCGTTTGGATTGAGACAGCAGAGCCATTGAAGTTTTAAGGGCCCCCCCACAAACCCCCACCACCAACCCGAAAACAGACCCCCCCCCCCCCCCCCGAAACTGACGTCCAACTTCACGGACCACCACCTCATGAATGATATCTGGCAGAGGTACTTGTAGCGACTTATGCAACTCCCATAACAGTAGAACGCTCCAAAAAGTATGCTCGCATTACATGGGTTAACTAAACTCTACCTCCTAACACCTATACCGATACCCTAAACCCTGAACCCTAAACCCTGAGGTCCCCTGAAGGCTTACCCTCATCTTTCAATCTCAGGTGCGGCTCCACGGCAATCTCTGCAATGCCTGGGAGTCTGAGCTTCGGGTTTTAGTGTCTTAGGGTAGACATGGCGAGGCTTTTGGTAGCTTGCTTTTACTCCAGCCTTCTTCTGATAGACGGTGTGCAGCTACAGGGCAAGTTCGACTCAATGGGTGTGTAGGTTATAGGAGTCAGGGGTTCACTCCATCGTCAACAGGGTATAGGTTTAAGGGCTCTGTTTCAATGGTCGAGGTGGGATTTCTCACCTTGCCCGAGCTGCATTCCAGCAGGAAAATGAACTCCACCACCCCATCTGCGATGCCGATTGCCAAACCTGTGCGGCATATCAGGCCGTGAAACACAAGATACTAGAACTTGCGGCCCCGGGTGCTGTGTCTGGGAGTTTTAGGGCTTGGGATGTTGTCATACAAGAAAAGTAGGCTTTAGAATTCAAGGCGCAGGGCTTGGATCGCATTTTGAGCATGGGGGTTTGGGCTGGGCTACGTCTATGTATGCACGCGTGTAGGGTGTAGGCTCTTGTATGTTTGGGCTGGTTGTTTCATTTAATAGTTTCCGTGTGCATATCTGCGTGCCCACGTCGGCATGTGCTTCATGAACTCCGTATGCACAACAGTTCAAGGATCTACCGATCGACAGACCGATGACGATGCACAAAGCTGCAAAAAATGGCAAAAAACCGAGCTTGTGCACAGACGAGGTCTCTCGCGGTTGAGCCCGAACTCCCCAGCTACGCGCGGGATGCACGCCGTAAAAGTCTTTCGTCTACGAAATCAAACTCTCAAGGCAAGTTTGATCACCAACATTCCAGAGATACCATGCAAAAGTTTGCTGTCGCATCTGGCCTAAGCCTAGGCACCAACCCGTAGAACACAGCTAAACATCCTGGATCAGATTATTCACTATTATTGCGATTGTTCTTGCTATCCTGATTGGTGTATACCCATAGGCCTCATAGTAGTTGCTTTTTGGGGTTCATACTTAGAATTCTATAATTCTATAAGGTAATCCCAAAAGGGAACTGCTATGGGGCCTATGGGTATACCCTATACCCTACATACCCGGTCGGTCCTACGACTCATCCCTGAACTGCCCGATCCCAGAGCATACCTGTACATCCTTCAGCCCCCAGCTAACCCCAGAGTCTCCTTTGTAGTTCCTTTTTTGGTTAACCAGTTTTATGGTTGGGATCCTATATGATCCTATAATGGAGATTTTGGTTAACCAAAAAAAGGAACTACAAGGGATACTATAGGTACGCTCTCCATCGCAGCCACCACAAGGCTCCCCAAGATTCCTTCATAGATGTTCCCTGTTTCTAACCTAAGCCACAACTCCTAAAACCCGAAGCTTAACCCTAGACCCTAAACCCACGCCATATCATATACATCCTAAAGCCCGAAATCGAAACTTGTTCCGATTCTTCGTCCTTACGAAGGCCAAGAAACCACTCAGAATCGGATTCCTCGAGGTCTGGCCCAGGGAAAGCATGACCGTCCTTGGACCCAAAGCCCTAGCTAAAGCAACCAACGGTTTCGACGCTCACACTCGCACACGGCAGGCAAGGGTTTAGGGTTTCAGGGTTTCGGGCTGTGGGGTTTAAGGTTTAGGGGTTTAGGGCTTAGGGTTTCGGCGCTCACACTCGGAAAATCCAGGCGAGGCACGTGGGGTTAGGGTTTCGGGTTTCGGGTTTTGGGGTTTTAGGGTTTAGGGAAAAGGATACTCATAAACAACTATGCATGTACCTGTTTTGAGGTACCTTGGTTACCAACGCCCTACTTGGAGGGTCGGAGGACGTACTAAGTAGTTGTTTTACAAGTACCATGACCCAATTAGGATCCCTTTTCGGGTACTTATAACTCTACTTCTTATCTAGCCCCCCAAAACCTACAAGTGCACTCTATCATTGTAGTTCCTTCTTGGGTTACCGTACAGGACCCTTAGTAGAGGATTGGTTAAACCAACAAAAAGGAGCCACAATGGAGACAGGTAGGGTTTACGCTCTCGCAACTCGGCCTTGGCCAGACGAGGTCTCTCTAGGGTTTAGGTCTATAAGGGCTACAATAAGGGATCTATAAGGGCACTATAATCATGTAGGAACCTGATTAAGAACCCTTGGCCTTTATTAGGGTTCCATATGTGAATCCTACTACTTTGGGCTTATATGCCCAGAGTTCCTTAATCAGGTTCCTACATTAGGGTTTAGGATCACAGGATTTCGGGCTTTAGGGCTTTTTTCCTTTCTACCTAGCAAGGGGCGAAGCCCGCATTGCAGGGTACATTGGTTGAACAGTTGAAAACAGCTAAGATTTCATAGCTTTAGGGGTTCAGGGTTTAGGGCTCCAAAACCCGAAACCCTCTAGGTTCAGCGTTGAGGGTTTCAGGTTCTAAAACCCCAAACCCTAAGGTTTAGGGTTTAAGGCTCCTAGACCATAGCCAAGCTTCGGTTATTTTTAAAGGTTGGAATAGAGTTTATCAGTTTTTAGATAGGGATTGAATTTTTGGTTTAGGATGCATAAAACGGCCACAGCTTCTGTCTTTAATGATTTACGCCACAAGGCCGCTGAGGCTTGGGAATTACAGTTTGGGGCTAGGGTTCGTTAGGTCGAGTTCAGGATCGGGAGGTTGTGGCCTGGCTTTGATAATCGTTTAGTCTAGAGTTTCTTGGTCTCCGTAAAGGTTTTATAGGGCCTATGCCCCAGCACGAAGGGTAACTATACACAAACCAGCGCGATGAAAGCTTGGAGGATGGGGGACATGGCATCGGAGAAGGCTGAGAAGACAATGAAGGGCTAACACGCAATCAACAATAAGCTGATGCTTATAACACCAGTATCAGCACCAGCTCCAGCACCATCACAACACCACGACTCCCACCAGGACCATCTCTGCAGGAAGATGTGGTCTCCAACTTTGAGCGCCACCACCACCACGATGACCAGCACCAGCGCCAGCACAAGGACCACGACCAGGACCGTCAGCATCTCACCGCTATCAATACCACCATCATTCAGCCAACATGGCCAGAAGCTCATCATCACAATATGAAACCCGCACCCTCACGCGCACACAAAGACCAGCATGCAACCGCAAGCTCATGGATCGGACTGAAACCACCCTCCACTAAACACCACAAAGTCCGAGTAGAGACTTTAACACGTCCCAGTGGCACCGCGATGAAATAGTTCCACAAGCTGGCAAAAATCCATGCAGCGTGACTGGACTCGGGATTGCGCAAGAACTGACCAAGCTTACCTGCCAGCCGAGACCGTTGGAGGTGCGCATTTAGGCTTATGACAGAACCCTACATGAATTCCTGAGCCCCAAACCCTCAATCATATGCTCTACAACATAGAATCCTCTTCCATACACCTAAGGCCAATCAGTGGTTTAGGGCTTACAGTATGGCCCCGGATCAGAGAAGTAGAGCTGCGCCCTGTCGAGAAGCGGGGAGAAATCAGAAAGCTCGGGGAAACAAGGAAGGGGGCTCCCCTGAAGAAACCAAGGTATTACTTCAGAAAGGGGAAGCGAAGCTATCACCATAGCACCCCTTGACTACTGCCGCTAGTCTACAAAGTTGTAGGGGTTTGGAAACCCAGATTGAACTCATACCCACGTTCGGTACAGCTGAAGCAAGATGAGCCGACGAACGGACTCGAGAAGCCAACATTTCTGGCAGTAGGTGGCGTGTCCGGCATATCCAGTATCAACGTACATGGGCGCATACGCGTAGGAAGACCGGCTGCCACGAGACAAGCCCTGCACCCTACATAAACCCAGACCCGAACCGTAAACCCAAGAACCTGAGCCCAGAAGCTCGACATCCAAAGAGCCTTCAACCCAAAAGCTTGAAGTCATCAAGCCCAATGCCTTGCAAGCTTCAAGGACCGAACTAGGTAGCACTTCGGGACATGTCATATCCTGCATTGGCGGTCATAAGCATCTTGCAACAGGCACAATGTCGTGTAGGCCCCCGAACCATAGCCCTAAACCCTAAACCCTCAGCCCTACAAAACCCCAAGCACCAAACGCTCCCCCCTGCCTACTGCTCGGTTTTCCTGCGCGAAGAAAGACGAAGCCGAGAGCTTCGACATGTTCGAAGCTAAAGATGCCCTGCAGCCGGTTTAGGGTTTAGGGCTTAGTATTTAGGGTTCAAGGTTTAGGGCTTAGTGTTCAGGGTTTAGGGTGTAGAGCTTAGTCTTTAGGGTTCAAGGTTTAGGGCTTAGTGTTCAGGGTTTAGGGTGTAGAGCTTAGTATTTAGGGTTCAAGGTTTAGGGCTTAGTGTTCCGGGTTTAGGGTGTAGGGCCTGGTGTTTAGGGTTCAGGGTTTAGGGCTTAGTGTTCAGGGTTTAGGGTTTATGGGTCTGACAAATCAACCAACCATCAACCGATTTATTATCGATCTGCCGATCGATCTATCTATCTATGTCGTCTGATTTGACCTGATCTGGTCTAATCTAGTGTAACCCAATTCTCTCTGTTAAGTTACTAGTAACCTCATCTAACCTAACTTAGCCTCTCTTCTTCAACAACCGGGCCCCAGACAGTTCAAACTTTTAAGACAGAGCTATATATAAAGCAAAAAAGTTTAAAGTTCCGCCGTTCACTATCTAGGTAGCTATACATCCATCATGACCATCTGGCTACCTGGCTAATCTCCTGGATATCTATCTATCTATCTATCTGACTGAATGTTGTGTTTGTCTTTTCGTCCGCGGCGGACGTTGAGGTATCGCAGCTTGATCCTTCCGGGTGAGTAACACTTTTTGCGGTTGTTCTAAACTAGAAACCCTAAACCCTAAAATCTAAACCCTAGAGCACAGTTGGCTGGTAACGACATGCTCCCTCAAACGAGGGGTTTTAGGGTATAGGGGCCTTGAGGGGTGCACCGGTTATAAGTCAGATGTTCCCCCTAGTGCAAACCATAAGTACCTACTATCCTAAACCCCCAGCTGCTGGTTATTGGGTCCCTTGGACCTTTAGAGCAAGATCTATAGGGCCTTTTTGCGTTTTGGTGAGCTGATGATTGGCTCCTTTCTAGAAATGCTCGCAACACCAACTTACTTCATGCAGCATCCACGGGAGTAGACGTGCAGATTAGCAGAACAAAGTCGCACACTCTATCGTCTTGGCAGGCCTAAACCCTACATCCTGAACCGAACCAGAAATTGCTCTCGCGAAACCTAGGGAGGGTGTTGAGGCTCAGCCCTCCGTGCGAGCATCTGAGTTGGACGGAGGTACTTAGGCTCATGTTCCTCAGTGTCTCCTCAATGTCAAGAGCACCCATTTTCCAATTATTCAAGGAAGAGGCCCCAACATGTACTGCTCAAGGACCTGGGTATAGTTTCAGCGGAACCGATCAAAACCCAAGAATACTTGCGGGTGTTAGTACGCTACCGGCTACCTCAAATGTTACAACCCTTCAGCCCAAATTTGCAAAAGCTTCGTAAACAAGAAGCCATGAGCAGGATCTGTGGTTGGAGCTCCATCGGGTAGAGCTTTAGGTTGGGAGAGTGTAGTGCAGGGTTCAGGTGGGGTATGGTAGGGCCGTCTGGAGGTGGGCAGTGTGGGGGCCAGTGGGTTTCCGGAATCCCCGGGCGAGGCTTCGGATGCAACTACTTGCGAAGTCCTCTCACCCACCACGAGCCGGAAACCCACCCCTATACACTCCATGTCCTGCACTTCAATACCTGACCTCGACACTTTGAACCGCGAACTCGAACACACTTCTTGGGCGCCGCCTTCGCGCGCGAGATCGTTGCATCACTGGTGGCATGCCAGGAGGAGCAGAATCCGAAGAATCCTGGCTTGCGGACAGCAGCTTCGGCCACGATGCCAGGCTCGATACCAACCCAGAATTCCAAGGCAATAGTTGGTATGTAAGTCAATAGCAGTATCCCACGTATGCCCTGGCGGGTGTCAGGGGCCCCAATCGTTTCTGGAGACCTTGGATTCGGGATAAGAGACATAGAAGATGGGGTGTCTGTGGTTACCCTTTATTTCTAGTGCGTCTGATGCGACACAACAGTCCTTGCTGAAACCGTAAGACCGCAGTTGAATGAACATGGGTAATTCAGGAACATGATTGAGAAACCCTGGCCCTGTAACCCCAAAGTATCCGAATTCATTTCAGGAACCCACCTGCTCCTAATCAGGTTCCTGTATTGTTGGCGCTGGGGCGTTCCTTCTCACACTCAGTTACGAAGGTTCTGTGTAAGGCTGTAAGGCATGCTTTGCTACACAAGGACGAGGAAGGGGTACGTTTCCCTTGTGCGCCCTTAGAACCAAACTAAAACTAACATATTTAACGATCCTGTGAAGTTGCTGTAAAATCAATAAATGATAACTGCACCAAAATTCTCAGAATAGTCCCAAACTTCTGCTATATAGATTAGGAATTTGTGTGCAACCCACTTGACCCACAACCTCACCTCAAACTCCAAACCCATAGCCCCAAAGGTGCTGACTATCCAGTCCATCTTGCCTGAACTAAGTACTCCTTATGATCAACAGTGAAATAGATGTTTGACACCTCTTTGACTACAGACAGCTTGCTAAGAACGCGGGTTACCCTAAACTCTAAAACCTATAAGAGCCTAAAGGAGCCTTATGGGAACTCTAAACCAGCCTAAACCCTAATCATCTCATGTTGAGCAAGGGTCGGCTCTGGCAATGATCTGCACCGACTTCTTGGACTCCTCACCACTGTTCCTCAGACTTGGAAACGGTTTAGGGTTTAGGTTTAGGGTTTAGGGTTTAGGGGCTTAGGGTTGACGGCCCCAGGTTAAGGGTTGTTTCCCTCCTACTTCGCAGGGTTTAGGGTTTAGAGTTTAGGGATTTTGACTCTCACAACTCGGAACACCCAGGCGAGGTCCACCCTGGGTTTAGGGTTTAGGGTATAGTCGCAAGGCACCGAAACCTTAGTTGAGCTCGGCCAACACTACAGTAGAAGCCCAAAAGTTGGAAACCCAATAGCCTCAATCCTTAAGTCATGTACAGGGAATCCCAGCACTATTTGACCTTAATCCGCTTTCCAACTTTACGGGGTTTACTGTAAACCTTAAAAAGCTCGAAACCCCGGCCCTAATTACAAGGCCAAACCTCCCCAAAAGACGACAAAGCCCAAAAGCAGCAGGATACCTTTTGAAGAACAGCTTCATCGATCTGTCGTCGGCTCTTTTTTTAGGGACCTGTGGGTACTGAAGGCCGTAAGTTGCAGGAGCATGTAGGAGCCGTACGTGGTATGAGGAGCCATAAAAAGGGCAGCTCTACTTTCACTCACCAAACCCCAAAATGAGTTTCAAGGACCTGGGCCACAACTGCTACTACTACTACTACTACTACTACTGCGACGACGACTGCTACTACTGCTACTGCTGCTGCTACAGCTGCTGCTACTACTACTACTCCTGCTACTACTACTACTACTACTGGATAACACTCTTATAACTACTACTGCTCCTAGATCAACTACCACAACTACGACCACGACCACGACGACGACCGTGAATGCCGCCAGCACTGCGACTACTATCGTGAGGGGTTCCCTGCGAAAGGTGTCCTTGCACAACGGACTCTCTGGAATATCGGATGTTGCAGCAATGCTGCAAATACCGGTGGAGATGCACAATCCCTACTGCCCTAAACACTACCTTTCCCCCCAATAACCTACCATTTTAAGGACTTGTATAAGGATATCATGATAAGAAGCCCTACAAAGGTAAGTAGGTCTTACAAGGTCGAGATAACCTGCATTAACCTGCCCTCAAGCCCCAACCCCTAAAGCGCGCAAAACCCATCCGGGACCAAGAGTCTCTAAGTAGGTCTTGCCCTTCGGATTCTTTGGAATCGCCACGATGACATTCGCACCGGAGGACTGAGGCCGAAAAGGACGCTGCTTCTACGGGGCTTCAGTTGTGTTTGTCAGGGCTAGAAAACTTGAAAAGGTTCGGAAATGAGGGGTCCCTTTGTGAAGGGCTTGGGTCTTTGCATGCTTAAGCGAAATTTCTACAGTACGACATAGACCCTAAAAGTCAGAGCCTAAACCACGAACTGAGAGGAGTGCGATGGTAACGCTATGCCTGCTGCTCCTCTTGCGCACATAAATGTCATGATCTCTGTCATCCTAGTATGAAGTAGCGATGGTCATCACGATGCACATCATAGTCAGCGTTCAGGAGGATCTCGACACTGTCATCACCGTCATCATCATTACCATCATGAGCAACATCATCAGTAGCAGCTGCATCATCACCTTATTGCCTATCTCGCGACGCCGACATATTTTTTCATCAGGCCCAACGACTAGTGTGCATTGAGCACTGTCACCTTACCCTCCGAATGCGCGAAAACCTACACCCTGTCTGCCTGCAAGGGAAGTCGAACCTCTCCTAAACTTTAAACCCGTTTGATTAGCACCATCTAAACCTTACAACCGAAAATCCCGCAGATCAGAAGCAACACCAAACCTGTTTGCCCCCAACCCCTGCCTCACTATCGAAATCCTCGATGGCATCTGCCACGGTCAAATCATCCTCAGGGTTGACTTTGATATAATAATTAATATATATATATATATATATATAATATGTATAATATATATATATATATATATACAGACATCGCAATAGTTTTAATAGGAAGTTTGACGCATAATGTAGTCATTATCAGTATGTTCAGGAGCCCCGCAGCCAAAGTCTTGGAAATCCGTGCGTGTTTTTGCTCAATGGCTCTTCAGCTTCAGGGCTTTTGGGACAGAGAGTTCTTGGTTTTGGGGAGATGGACGGCTCAGAGGGTCTAGGGTTCGTCATAGGGTCTCGGGTTTTAGGGTTTGGGGCTTATGATAGGGTTTATAGGGTTTATAATATATAGTCGGTGCTAGTAAATAGGGTTTGGAGTTTAGGGGCTCGCTGGGCTTAGTAATGCTCAGTGGATAGCCTGTGCTGTTGTGAGTATTTGTGGGTCGAATCTTATGGGGGGACCCGGAGCAACCCCCGAATCCGCAAACCTCATCACCAGCATTCTCATGAACATGATCATCATCATCCTAATCCTCGTCCTCTTCGACATGCTCATCATCACCATGCTCATCACCTTTCGTTCGAAACGTTTCCCTCAAAACAGCACACGACCAAAATCGTACAGAGGTCACGGTTGTTCTGGGATCCTCTTTGGAGGTTAAGGGCACAGGCTTCCTCTTTGCATGTTTGGTGGTCCGCGAGGCTTGATGGCACGGTTCGACAACGTCCACAAAACTGGGGGCTTTAGGTTTTGAGGATTTCGCATACTGAAAATGCTGTTCTCATTAATAGTAGTAATACTATCAGTAACAAAAATAGTAATAACAATAACGATATTTCTAACAATAATACTGTTCTTATTAATAAACCCTGAGGGTCCATGTACCCAAATAGTGTATACTTTGGGCCCAATGTATCTATACAGGGAGTAATTTAAGGCCAATGTGCATGCTATATGAGTACATGGACCCTTAGGGTTGGCTGGAGTGAGAGCCAAACCCCAAACCCAAGATAGGGACTCGGATTGCGAATGCTCAGTGCCAAACTCTTAGCTGCGCTAGCAGCCCATCCAATCTATAATAATAAGAACAATAGTATTGTTAGAAATATCGTTTATTAATTTAATAAAGGCTTCTGGAGTTCAGGGTTGAACGCTTCTAGAACTCGGGGATGTTCGGCGTCGGCTCCTCGGGACTTCCTCAACCGCCCCAGAGGCCCAGACTCACTCCCAAACGCGGTTTAGGGTTTAGGGTATAGGGTTTATAAGGGTTTAGAGGGTTTAGGGTTTAGGGTTTATAGGGTTTAGGGTTTATAGGGTTTAGGGTTGCGCAGCACACCATAGCTTCGGTACCGCAACCCTACATAAACCCTTTTTTGCAACAGGCTTTCCACTTCGTCCGGAGTTGGACCCTACATAATCCCTAAGCTCTAAACCCTAGTGGTCATACTAAGGGCTAAAGACAAGTATACTATAAGTCTTATCCAACTGTTACAGATACAGAGTGGCGGCAGTATCCAACCCATAGCCACCAAAGGCGAGAACAGCCAACTCTGTTGAAACCCTTGCATCTTACGCCTTGCAACCCCACGCCCGACAAGACAAAACGCCGGACAGCCCCAACTCTCCACCAAACCCCAGGAAGTTCCTCGTCACTGTGGACTTTAGCCACCTGCCCTGGCGGCTTGTCCCGTCGGAGGAATGCTGATGGGGCGCCGCCTGCATGTGTCAGCACTTTCAGGGATTGGTATGACATGTATGTTTGCACATAAGGGTCACGTTTATAATCAATGAACCAGGCACATACTATGGTTTCTACGACTCATTGAGATTATTAACACGATTACAATTGCGCTTATGACTGCAAATATTCGATCGTTTTATCATGAGACGTATGAACCTTATCGAGATTATGACGGTGATTTTTTATTGTGTTTTTGTTGTGGTCGTCGTTGTGGTGCACTGTGTAACACACTGAGGATCAGGTGCTTCGACAACAACGGCCAGCAAGGACGAGGAGATATGCACATCTTGGTTTGCGCAAATGTCGGGAGAGAGAGAGAGAGAGCTTTGCTGTTCGTCTGGACATGTTTCAAGCTTCTGACATCGGTTGTAATTCCAATGGGGCTTCAATTCGACAGGGAATGCTGAGTCCTGAACGCTGGGATGTGGGAGTTTCACCAAATAGGCTCCCTAGGTCCTTACGAAAAGGATTATCCCTTAAGAAAGATTCAGATCGCGCCCATAGATGCGAGCGCGAAGATTTCGGGTTTAGGATTCCAGCGCTCGTACTCGGACTCTCCAGGCGAGGCTACACCCAGAGCCCCTTCTTCCCAAAACCCTGGGATGCCTCCAGCACTGGAGGTGCTGTCAATCAAGGACCTGGGAAATGATTGACCCATTCACTTGGCGTTTCGGTGAATGCGGCGGAAGAGTGTACAAGGCTTCGTGTTTAGAGGTTTGCGGTTAAGTTGCGATAGGGCAACTCGAGGTCAAAGCTTAGGGGATGGGCGGATGAAAGCTTTGGCACTTTGGTCTCTTTTTTGCGGTTTAGGGTTTAGGGTTTAGGCTTCGCCGAGAGCCAGGTCAGCCAGGTATTCGGTATTACGACAAGGCCATGTGGTTCAAGAGCATAGAAAGCCAGTGCCAAGATAGATCGAGGATGTGCTGGGGTTGCTCGTGTTGAGGTTTGGAATATGCTGCCAAGCAACCGCAACCCAAAACGCTCGTTTTTGAAAGCCTGAACCCTAAGCCGCACAAAACCTAAATCGCTAAAGCATGAACCCAAAGCCCCAAACCCTAAAACCGGGTGGACTCTACGTGCCAACTCCAAACCCTTGTAGTCCTCTAATTACACTGTAAACAACATAACCCACACCCGACCTTAAGTCACCAAGACAATACCGTGCACAGCCTTTACCCTGGGCTTTGGGGCTTTTCTCCCCCCCGCAAGTCGCAGAAGGCATGGGAGTTCGGGCTTAGGATTTTCGGGCATTCGCCTCAGGGCTGTCGGACGTATGTCTGGCCAAACTGGCTCACAGTCACTGACCTATATGTCCCCCAACCAGACCCCCAAATCTTTTTGAAGCCCCGAACTCCGAACTCCCTGAAACCCAAAACCCTTACCCCCCTCCCCCAAACCCCATAAACCCGAGACCTTAAAGCAAAAACCCTGAACCCTAAAACCTAAACCCCTTTTTGCTGAACCCTTAACCCTAAACCCCTAAAACCCTTAAACTCTAAATTTTGAACCCCTAAACCCCTAAACCCTATAAAACCCTTACAGTAACCCCCTAAACTCAACTCCCAAAGCCGGGGCGCAGGTTCGTCAGCGTCCGCTTCAGGGGCCGCTTCTCAAAGAGGGCCATCTTTGGCCTCGCTTTCTGCCTGAGAAAGGCAGAGATCTCAATACCCCTTAATTCAGGAATAGGGGCCTTAATATTATGGTTTAAGGTATATTCCTTAATTAAGGCAATTAAGGGGTATTGGGATCTCCGGGTGAGAAAGACAGACAAGTGGGAGGCGGGCATCTCTTTCTGTGTGTTTGTGTGATTTTTATAGGAGTTAATTTAGGGTTTAGGGTACCGGGTAAAGCGAGGTTTAGGGCTTGGCGAATGGTGGTTTCTTTGTGATCTTTTGACGTAGTTTTCTAAGGTTTTTCCTGCGGTTAAGAGTTGGGTAGGGCTCAGGAGCGAGAGGCCTCTTCTGTTTCTTTCGGGCGAACGTCTTCGATTTTTTCATTTGTCGGTGTTCGAGCTCTGAACTCCTGGCCCTGGCCGCTATAACCTTCTACCCTTCACCCGCACGCCCTTATTATCTTAAACCGTTTAGAGTGTAGGGTTTAGGGTTTAGGGTTAACACCAGACCATTTTGCCCTAGCTTTTGGATGTCTTGCAGAAGTGGAAGCCCCAGTTGCGCAGTTTTAACCCGGAGCTCTGTCCAATCAGCCGCGAGCCACACTCAGGACACATGGATGCCCGAAGCACTACCCGCCCAATCCTAAACTGTAAACTTCAAACCCATACACCACAACCCAAAGCCCCCAACTCTACCTACCCTAAACCCTAAGCTTGACCCTGCTAGAAAATGCATAAGAGCTTGCCCTCTGCACTTGCGGATAGTGGGCTTATTTTCGGATCTACTCTGCATGAAACTCTAGTAGCCAGACTAGAGGCCTGAATGGTTGAAAGGGGCTTCTTGGGCATGTTATAGTGTGATTATGATGAGGAGCCCTAAGACATCGTGTTACAAATTTCCAGGCCTCTATCAGAAACTGCAATGACCTAGCTTGTGTACAGTCGCAGCAGCATAACCCCAACATACAAATCCTAGCGCCTTAGGGGCCCTGCCCCAAAAGCCCTAAACCCTAAACCCTTTTTAGCAGCTTAGGCTAGGGAAACCGGAACGCAAAACAGCCCCCTGATCCCCAAATCCCGTACCGCATAACCCCCTTAACCCCCGTGAGCCAAATAACCCCAAACCCTATAAACCCTAAAAACCCTAAACCCCAAACCCTATAAACCTGGAAATCCGATTAACCATTCAAGCCCAACTTCTTGCACTCTAAACCGCTGAGCCCTAAGCCTTCCTTAGTTATAGTCTCTAAGCATCCAAGCCCCTAATCCTGTAAACCGTCATCCCCCTAAACCATTAAATCAAACTCTGAAAGCAGAGTAAACACATACACCAGCTACCATAGTTAACCCCGTAACCCCTAAAGCCGCAAACCTCTCAACCCATAAACCCTGCCCTTACACCCGTAAGCCTATTTTCGTTTTTTGTCGAAAGGCGAAAGGTCAAACATTTAAAATGCGCGAAATTACCACCCCCACCCTAAACCCCACATAAACCACTCCCACGGCCTCTTCTTCAGGATTGATGCGGGGCCCGAGTTCGAAGAAGAGAGTGTTCTTTCGAAGGGTCCCTCGTCCTCTGACAGAAGTCGTTAAACATGGTTTAGGAGTTTAGGGTGTAAGGGTTTAGGGTTTAAGGGTTTAGCGCTTAGGACTTCAGGGCTCGGGGGTTGTAGGCTAATGTAGGAACCTGGTTAAGAAGCCTTGGGCCTTTATTAGGGTTCCTGATATGAATCCTACTAGTTTGGGGTTATAGACCCGGGGTTTCTTAATCAGGTTCCTACATCAGGGGTTTAGGGTTTGAGGGGTTTAGGGTTTACCTGTGGATCTGGAGATCTAGATGTCGGGTTCCTCAGTATGATTCCTTATATAGACCCTTGACAGGGTCGCAGTCTAGCGTTCCGGGTTTTCTAACCTGTGGATCTGTCAACCGAGGGTTTTCGATAGGCGCCAAAATCAAGGAGCCCACATAATTAGAATGGAGTTTTGGGGGCCCATTTAAGTATAAGAAGGAACCACCAAAATAGTATGGGTAATTATTTAGGCTCCTATATTAAACTACTATTTTGTAGGGTTTGGGGCTACGGGTGGGGAATAGGCTTGCTTGTTGGAACGACCCTTTTTCCATCTCGCTGGGACTCTGTAACATGGAGATTCCACTGGGCCTAGGTGAACCTTCAGGCTCGGTAAGTGAAGTTTTTGGAGTTTCGGGTTACTGTCTCCGGGCAGGGTTTCAAGGTAGAAATCGTAATGTCCCATGTTGTGGGAAGCTTACTTGATTGTGACGGTCGTGATTTACGAAAACGGGTATCCAGAAAAAAGCGGACTACATCTGGATAGCTGTTGCTTCTGCGTGAGGAAGTGCTGGCAGTGCCGAGGCCCATCAGGAGAAAACAACATAGGGTTTGGGGTCGTGAACCCGCAGGCCCGCAGGATCTTGCGCACCTACATAGCCCTGAATAGCGAATAGAGCTCAGCGTAGGTATCCTTCGGGGAAGGACAGGTATGAGAGTGGTACCGAGCATCCACAGCCTGGAACACCTCTTGTCAGGCAGACAGGCAGCGCTAGCAAACTGCAAAGCTGCTGCGATGTCTTGACGATGAAACTCTCCCTTAGCTTCAACAGCTGATAAATCCCTGAAATCTGCCCAGAACTGCTTTTTTTGCTACTGGATTCAAGTCTAGCCAGTCTACGACCCGCCCAGAACGCTAAATCCAAAACCTCCAAACCCGAAGCCGTACAACCAACGGCATTATGATTTGTCGACGGATCGAAGAGAGAACCCTGAGCCACACACAGCCCCCGAGACCCTAACCCTACACGGAATATGGCAGACACAGACAAGATGATAGGAATCCCGCGGCACAGTATCAGCCGCAAGGACGCCTAGGGGTATTAAGGTCCCTTAGCCCTTAGCACCCTCCCCTTCCCCTTTTAAAGAGTCCCTCTGAGTAGGAACAACCCCCCTTCGGATCTTTCAAGGGTTGCTTGAAGGGATCTATAGAATTCCTTCAGGGGTCCCTTAAGGGATCCTATAAGGATTTTTATGCATCAGCCAAGACTCGGAATTAACGTGGTGAACAAATCCGGCATCACGAAGGCCGGCTCTAGGTGAACCTCGAGCGAGTAACTTAGGAATTTAGCGGATTCAAAATAGGGGTTAGAGTCTAGAGTTTAGAGTAGGGGTTAGCGGATTTAGAGAGACTTTGGGTTTACAGGGTGGGGGTTAGCGGATTTGGAGGCTTCGCGATGCAGGGGTGTAGGACAAACACAATCCAGGTCCAGTTGCAAGCTTGCTGGTGCATAATCGGCTGAAAAGAAGGAAGTCGACAGGATTTTTCGACAGGTGTTCTTGTTACGAAGGATTGCAACATTCGAACCCTCAGCCATTACAGTAAGCCTGAGTTGCTGAAATGCAGCTCCGAAAAAGAGCGCCAATGCTGAAGTTAGCCCAGAGCCAAAAATCCCGGCTCAAAGACTTTGCCGAGGCTCGATCACCTGACCAGTTCAAGACCGCGCCCCCAAGTAATACCGCGAGCATAATAGTAATTTTTGCCTCCTGCTTGGCTGAGCACATAATAGTAATAGTAATGACAATAATCAATAATGACAATAATCATATTAAGACTCAGGTATTGGGTGTCTAACAGAAGAAGCTCCCAGCTAAAAGATCCATATAGGTCGGACAAGGGCAAAACCAAAGTCAAGCGGACTAACACGCGTGCTCGTGGCTGACTTGGACGATCAGCTTTGGGGAAACCCTAAACCCTGTACCGGCTTTGGCCAAAACCCTCTCTCCTAAATCCTATAAACCCTAAAGGGAACGAAGACTAAGAGGCCTAACGGATGCTCACAAGTCGCAAGCCAAACAAGCTAGAACGTCTTAGTCTTAGCAGCATCTGAAGCCCTGAGCCCTAATCCCTCATCGTAGGTACAAGCTCTGAAATGTAGTTTCATACTTGACATGACCCTGGTAAACACCCTAAGCAGTGGGATCCTGATTTCGTATAATACCCCTTGAATAAGTTCCTACAAGAAATAGTGGGATCCTTATTCTATGTTTGTGCAGCTGGGCTATGCATATGCCAGGAACCTTGAATACCCTAAGCCCTTGACCCTAAATCCTAGGCCCTAGATCCTAGACCATAGACCCTAAACTTTAAATTCTGAATCCTAAACCCATCACCCTAAATTCTACTCCGAATAAGATTGCAGCAGCGGCACTGTTGCTGGGGGTTGAAGGGCCGCTTCCCCCGGAGAAGTTGAATACTTCGCTTTCGTGGAGCTTCTGGATGTCTACCTCGTGTTGTTTTGGGTTTAAACAGTTTTAGGGTTTAGGGGTTTACGCTCTCGCAACTCGGACACAGCCAGACGAGGCGCACCAGGGTTTGGGGGTTTAGGGTTCAGGGTTTACAAGGCTTTAGGGTTTAGGGTACTACTTATACCACTACGACGACGACTACTACTGCTGTCCCTGGCCGCCTCCCTTGACCTCGATTGCCGGGGACTATGTTCCTGCTGGTACACTACGGCCAACAGAAACGAACCCACACCCCAGAGTTATCAAGTGCATTAGAATAAGGTTCCTCATTATAGTTATAGTATACTATACCCTCAAACCCTATTCTAATTATGAAGGCCCCTATATTAGATTCTAATCTGCCCGACAGCGCGTAAAGCCAATAAGAGCCCTCCAGGGTCTACGCCAGGGCTCATGGTTCGATTTCACGGTCACACCGAAGTTGAGCGCTTAAGAGCGGCACCCTATGACATGAGAGCTTTTGCCCTAGATCCTGTAGCCCGAACACTGGATACTATATCTTGATGCACTTATTTCCCTAAGGGTCCATGTGCCCAATTTTATATACTTTGGCCGCAAAGTACCCATATAGGGACTACGTTAAGGCCAATGTATATACTATATGGGTACATGGACCCTTAGGGTTGGCTGGAGTGAGAGCCAAACCCCAAACCCAAGATAGGGACTCGGATTGCGAATGCTCAGTGCCAAACTCGTAGCTGCGCTAGCAGCCGATCCAATCTGTCCTCCCCAGACGCTTACAGCTTTGGGTTGTAGGCTTAAAGTGTCCCCTGCGCGATTCCATTTTGCTCCGTTTCTGAGTGCCGAAGGCAGACCGTAGCCAAATTGAACGATAATGGACAATCCCCTAGTTCAAGGTGCCCCTTGGGCTTTCTGGCTGAACATACTGCTGTACGTCATAAGGCATTGACCTGGGCTACAAGACCATCCCCTGCATGCATATGCATGATGCATTGCCTGTGCTGGTTGAGTGTGATCTTTAACCCTTCATCCTACAACAGCACCCTTGGTCAAACCTTCGGAGTCTGTCCCCAAGGCCCGAACTAGCCGCATATGCATTCGCTTTATGTTCATCATGTAATCTCTGCGCCTCTTGCTCTGGCTTAAACCTCACCATACTTATCGGATCTTCCCGGGGAGTGATACACCGCCACTGGCAAGTGTTTAAGGCTGTGCAGATGGAGATTTGGATATCTAGGGTTCAGGATTCGACTTTTCGAGGATGACGGTGTGTTGTAGGGCTTCGGGGGCTGCTTGCCCGGAGCCCAACTCTGTTGAAGTTCGAAGGCACAAGTAAGCAACGACGGCCTCTGACTCTAGAGCCAGAATGTAAGGTTCACGTCAATGAAGCCGCACCGTAATTCAGCAGCCTCGGTTCCGAAATTCTGCCTCAACACTAACCCAACCCGCACCCCCAGCTCTGCAAACCCTCACAATCTAACGCCCCCCCCAACCGCGAACCCGACCCAAGAGTCCCACCACACGTCAAGAAACACACCCCCCTAACACTCCAAGCTCGAGCTTATGTGAACAAATCCTCCTTAAGCCCTGAACCCCGAATCCCAACCGCCCCTGTCCGAAAATCCCACGCTCTGTGCAGGGCTGAGTTCGGTCCTGGAAGCTGGACTCCATGGGGGATGACCTGTAGGGTTTAGGGTTTAAATGTTGGGCTTAGGGGGATGACCTGGGAAGAAAGCTTACTGTGCTTCGAAATAGAGTTCTCGGGGTTTGAGGAAGAACTTTAGATGGTTCATGGTCTCAGGGTTTATATAGGGTTAGGGTTTAGGTTTGCGGCTTGGTCCAGGGTGCAGTTCAAACACTTGGGGTTGTTGTTGTCTAGGTTCTCTCACACGGACTCAGCCACCTTTCAGCCACTATGTAAAGCATGTCTATGCCATAGAAAAGCCAAATAACAGTCTCGCGAAACGTCACGGAATATTGACTGCAGCACGAAGAAGCAAACAACAATCCAGGCACCAAATTACAAGACAAACCTCCACACCAGCTCCAAAACCGCTTCAGATTCAACCCTAAACCCAACTTAAGATTGGAAACCATACCTGGGTGTCCAGAGCGGGAAGTTTTCCTGAGCTTAAGGTTTAGACCCGAAGACCTAAGGCAGAGTAGCTACAAGTTAGGCTGATTAAGGTGGTCTGTAGGGTGGTGGGTTTCAGGGTTGAAGAAACTCAGTGAGGTTGAGGGTGTTCACAGTATTCAAGCTTGGCTTTTTAGGGTGCTTGGGGTCGTTGGGGTGCTGTGAAGTATGAAGTGTCTGCCCGGAAGTACAGGGCCAAGCTTGGGGTACATTTAACCCTAAACCCTAAACCCTAAACCCCACATTTAAGGTACGTTTGGGGTCTGTAGAGTGTTTCGGGTTTCGGGCTGGGGTCGTTGTAGATTTCGGGCTTTGCTGTGTCGGGTGTCGCGCTATTCGGTGCTCCCCGGCCCCCCCCCACCGAGAAACTTGCCGGGACGACTGTTAGATGGGATGAAGTTACAACAAGTCACGCCGGCCCTGTATCCATATTGCAATCGAACCCTACAGCCCAAGACTGGACGGGTTTAGGGTTTAGGGGTCCTTTGCGCTTCAGAACTTCAGTTCTCACTCGATACTCTTCCACAGAGGTGCTTGGAGTGCCCCTAGATTGAAGCAATGGGTTACCGCCGGGAGCGGAAATGGCGGACGATTCCGACACGTGTCGTGCGAGGATGTGGCAGTAAGCAGTTTTAGGGCGGTGTTGAAGGTTATTTTACATGGGGCACAAGTTATTGAAAAAAATATGGCCATCCCCGCACTTTTAACCCTGAACCGGTAATCTACAATCCGCATCTTGGACACTGTCCCCGAATCGCCTATTTTCCAAAATCCTACGCAGCTGAAAAATGGGAAGATGAACGACATCGCAATATGAATCCACAGACACATGCTAAACCACATAAGGGTTTAGGTGCGAAGGTCTTAGGCAATAGTAGGGTAAACCTTATTCTAACACCTTCACCCCCACTCCCAACTTAACCAACTAAACCCCTCTTCCAGCCTCACAGCCGGCGCTCCCCCCGAACACCACCAGGGGAGCCAAAACGGTGCTTCCCGGACGCAGCGAGTGTCAAAGAATGGACCCACAACCCAATGCCCTAACTTGAAAATCCTGACCAAGATGCCAAATACATCAAAACCCTGGAAACTCAAACCCTGTTAAGGGGTTTGAGGAGCTTTAGAAATTCCGTGCGGGCTTCGAGTTTCTTGCCACCGGTCACGAGCACAGGGTGCATGGGCAAAGATGGAAAAGCCTGGGTTTTATGTCGGATGTCCAGAAACCGGCTTTCTGCTTTATCCGTCTCATACGATTTCGGGTTTAAGGTTGAAGTAGCTAGGGAACGGAGCTGCAAAAGGTGGCCATCCTCTCTACAAGTGCCGAGCTCGTGATCTGAAGCACGGCTTTGGTTTGCAAATTTTGCGACGAAACCACTCGGAGATCACGAGCCCTGGCATGAAAAACAACCATGAACTAGCACGACCTACCTTTCTGCGGGGTCGCTCCGAAGTTCTATATTGGGGCTTAACGATTTGAGTAGGGTGATGGCAGCCCCCCTTTCGGAAGGGAACAAGAGCGCAGAAATGATGTCGGAAACCCACAACGCCATGAAGACCGCCCCAACTCCTCGACTTGATCCCCGAAACTGGAAAGCCGAGCACCATGCTCAAGTCTCGTGCCAGTAGTTGACAGGTTCATGGGTCAACATTTTATGATGCTGACTTCTCAAATTCCCCACGGAACGTCAAAGTCTTCACGACCAGTATTGCAGTCAAGCTCCCCAAGGAGTTGAAAAGTCGGGCGGTGGGGAATTGAGCTATTACCCAGCCCTAAGCCAGAGTCCTAAATCCCAAACCTGAGCCCTAAACCCCGAAGACGCGGCTCACTGGATGAGGGACTCCATCAAGTGCCCCTGCGCTTGCAATGCCTCAGCGACCAAAAAGGCACGCTCCAAAGAAGCTTTGGGTCTCAAAGAAGCCACGAGTTGGGGGTTTACCCTGAACATCCCTGAATCCTAAATCCTAAAAGGGTGCAGGGCCTGAGTTTAAAGATCGTCGGCTTCTACCGTTTCATAGATTTCGCGGGTTTTCGGATTCCAGACCGGGTTTCCGGGTTTCAGCTCCGGGCTTAGGCTTTCAGCTCTTCGGGCGGTGGGGATATGGGGCTTTGCTGGGTTCTTGTTAAGGAATTTAATGTATTGTACCATAATCGGGATCTATAGTAAATAATCTGGTATCCTTATTATGGTATTTTAAACTAAATCCCTAAACCCTAAACCCTTAATAACTTAAACTAAATCCTTTAACAAAATCCCAGTTTGGGTTTCAGGCACCCAACTTTGAGCCTTCCTGAGGTATTATCTCAGCAAGGATCCCCACTAGCGTGGGGAGCGGAGAAACGCGGGAAACAGCGTTAGGATTATGGAAAAATATATTTATGATATAACTATAATGTGCCTATAATGTAACTATAATGTATCTATAATATAAGTATAACATAACTATGGTATAACTGATATGACTATACTTCTCCAGGGCTACAGGTGTACATTCGAGCCTGAACCGATAGAAATGTCCTGCTACCCTTTAGATTTTCGCTAGGACGCCCAGAACAAAACTGTGCAAACAGTACTACGGTTGCACCGTGGCAACAGCAACTCGGAAACGCAAAGGAACATGCAAATAGCAACTTCCCCAACTTGCGAAAAAAAAACAAACATTGTGCACATGTCGGTGCACCAGGGTGCGTGGACACAACTGCTCATTAGGCTCGTACGGTTTTTCAAGCAGGCGATGTGCAGAAACTGTGGATTGATAAGCTAGACAAGGAATCTTAGTCAGTGTATAATACCTATAGTCTCCATTGTAGTTCCTTTTGGGGTTACCTTATAGGATCCTTAATATATAATTGGTTAAACCAAAAAAAGGAACTACAATGGAGACTATAGGTAGCAGCAAGTGATTTCCCGCTTTGGTTCTTCACTGTTTACCCGGACACAAATAGTCGAAGTCAACATAACCAAGTGCTTGACTCGAAACAGGATCCTGACCAGAACCCGGATTAGGTTAAAGGGTTCAGCTTCCCGCCCCGGCGCCCACTTCCTGGGGAAGTGTTGAGGTCCGACTGGTGCGCTTCGAAGAGCTAGACCGCCACAGAGCCGCAGACGACAGAACTTGCCAAAACCTCTGCAAACCTGGAAGTCCACGAAACCTCTCGTAAACCTGGAAGTCCAAGTTCCAGATGTTAAAACCAAGCAGGGCTGAATCACAAAAATCAGCATAGGTTTCAGGACCTTGCACCCCCCTAGGCCCAGCGCGCTACCCAGGAGGTAGAGCAAGTCCGAGGCGGTGGGTCGCAGAAGCAGCCTGGATCGACTGTTTTTTTGGCTTACCAGGACAGTTTATGCTTTGGAGCGTTTAGGATGTAGATCAGAAAAGCAGGAAGAGGACTCAAATCAGTTTGAGCCTCGGTGGGGTTTATAGGGTGTAACACGGTGGCTGTTCGTTTCTCGTGAGTCTGTGTCTTTGTCTGCTTCTGTTTGCACGCGTGCGTGCATGTGCGTGCGTGCTTCCGGGCCTGCGCGTGCCGACACACGAGCTCGGGTGGGTGCGAGAGTGTCCGAGAAAGTGGGATAGTGTGAGAGCGTGTGAGTATGCGAGTGTATGCATACACTTCTCAACGCATGTCGTTGAGGCTTCGGGCTTGGTTCGGGCCATCCCTGGCCTCTCCAAACAACCTCTGCAATGTTCAGGGCTGCTAGTCTGAACTCGAGTTTGATGGCAGCTGGGAGCATGTACAACTGACGTCCAGGATTTAACTAGAGTGTTAATTGGCATTTGGGTGATGGCAGCTAGAAGCATGCTGCTGCTGCTGCCGATGATCATGACGATCCGCTATCATTATCTGGTAACTGTAATCTTCCGTTCATTATCTTCAAGCTTCATATCGATAGTCGGGCACCTTGCTATAATATCACTGCAGATCGTGCCCTGGGTATGACGACCAGCATGAAGCAGCAGACGAAGTGGAATTCTGCAAGAAGACGGACGGAAACGTAAGGAAGCACAAGGGAAGAAGAGGAGGAGAAGGAGTTCTGGCAGCCGGGTCCTGAAATTCCAGGTCAGCAAACCTTCGGTAAACCCTAAAACCCCAAACCGACACAGTGCTGCGGCTGTGCGCTGCTAGGCATCCCACGCATTCCGAAGAAGAAGCCTAGCGAGGCAGATTCTCAAATCCACAATTGGGCGCAGTTGGGGTTTTTAATGGAACAGTCGTGTGGACCATAAGCTCTTAGAGGGTACTGACTGGAGGTTCTCGTGGAATGTTTGAAAGCAGAAAGTTTTGTGCTGGGGCTGCCGATCTGGCTGTCCTAGCTTTATGATGCTGCAGGTCGTGCGTCGCGCGAGATTTATGACACTAAAGCTCTGCGTGGAGACATAGTAACCCAACAACTCCACACCGTAATCCGTCATATACTGTCGATAAGGATAGTTATAGTTGCTGACTTGGCCTTTTCTCGCTGAGGGCTGCAGGTGGCTCGGTCCCCCTGAACCTCTCACCCAAAAGGAAAGTAGCGTGCTGGTTTAGTTTGGGGTTTAGGGTAGAAGGTATGCAATGGCTTAGGGTTTATAGGGTTTTAGGATTCAGGGGTACGGTCTAGGGTTCGAATACCGAAGGTCCCATATGCAACCCCTACGACTCTGAACCGTAAACCCAACCCGAACCTCGGAAGCCTCATACTCCAACTCGAAAAACAGACTCCTAACCCGGCACCTTGCACTAAACTCCCTCATACCCTAAATATCTGCCAAAGTACTCTGCCCTAGGCATGGCGGGCCGCTTTCCATCAGGGCAGGGCTGCCTGCAGCCAAGTTAAGCTGCAGCAAATTTCTTTTCGGCCCTGTCCCAAAACACGCTGCTATCCTCTGCTTTTCTTTGGTGGGCCGGAGAGCTGTAGAGTAGGGTTTGCGTTTGACCCGCCACTTTCGAAAGCTGGCTCTGGGAATAGGTAGCAGGGTTATGTCTGTGTAATTGGAACAAGGCTCGTACATACATACTTGACACAGTGCCGTATGTATCTATAGGTTCATATGCGTATTGCATATGGAATCCTGAATCACCGAGCCTCCAGCATTTTCGGAGGCCCTGTGTCAGGAATCACCAAGCTAAACTTCTGAACCCTATAATCCTACATCTCCGGCCCTTTTTGCCTTGAAGCCCCATGCAGCCTGACCCGGAAGCCGCCAATCTTCCCTACTAATCGCCCCATTTCTGCATGCTGCGGCTGCAGGGTGTAGGCTTTGTAGTTGAACCCTAAGGGTCCCACTGCCCAATCATCATAGAAATCCACCAAAGCACTATAAGTATCACAGTAACCTCTAGAAGACTATCCCGAACCCAAGTATTTAGACCATCATTGGGGTTAGGGGCGGCTGTGTACCTGTAGTTCTGGTGCTCCATTTCGAAGGCCATGGGGCCTGGCAAAGTGGACGCAATCCAGCCATGAATAGTTTAGGGTTTAGGGTTGAGGGTTTAGAATATCATGCGTGTTTATTCATTTGGGACTGGTAGAAGGTTGGTTTTGTAGGGCCTGTAGAGGGTTTTACCGGGCATTCGTAAGGTTTTATCAACTTTCGTCAGGGTTCGATAGGGTTCCTGTGAGAAAGTTTGGTAAGGGTTCTATCTGGGTAGCGCTTCCCAGGAGCAAAAATTAGGATGCACGAGCGCCTTTTTAGGGTTGCATTAGGGTCCGTAAAAGACAGGTTGAACGCTTTGTAGGGTCCAAAATGTTCAGGATACACCAACCATTGCTGTGACGACCCCGCTGTGCAAGGGTCGACCTGGCTGGGATTTGACAGTTTGTTTGACAGTGTTTAGCATGATCCTGACTCCAAACCCTAAACCCTAAACCCTAAATCCTGATCCGACCTGACTTTGGCTGCATCCTGCGGCAACAAGCAACTCTAGTCTCTAGACCCCTCAACCGAAACCTTTGACCCAAAATCCAAACACTAAAGCGACGATTAACCCTAAACCCCTGTACAAGATCCCAAGGCCCGAGCACTGAGAACAACTCAAGCCTCACACCTTAAACCCTCGCCCCCCATCCTGTCGAGCCCGGTTTAAAGCTTCATGTTTAGGGATGAGGGGTCTAAACTGATTAAAGAAACACTCCCTTGATATAGAACAGCGTAGGAGTCCTGTACTTTCAGGCCCTCCTATGGAATGGGGTTGTATTGACCATGGGTCGACATTAGGGGCTTGAAGGTGAACCTAGACCTCTACTGCACGCAGATCCAGAAGTCAAATTCTGTTTAACAGCCAGAACGACTAACATAGGGGCCTTGACCACTTCAATAGGGTTTGGGGTGGTATAACAATGGGACTACACACGAGAATGTAATTCTAACATTAGTTGTTCCTATATGAACAGAAGGCCACCAAACAACCCCAACCACCTTCTACACAACAAGACAGTCCTTCTAAAGCCCTAAACCCTAAACCCCAAACCTTCTAAAGCCCTAACCCTAAACGTTGGGAAAGATCCCAGCGGATGACTCGGGACTTCGGCCTTGCAACCTTGTCATAACCCTAGACCCGACGACTACCGAAGCCACAAGAACTCGTTACCTTTAGCCCCTGAAACCTTACCTTAACCCTGAAGAACCTACCTTCTTAAGGACTTCTATAAGGAAATCATAATAAGGAAGCCTAAAAAGGTAGGTTCTTCAGGGATAAGGTAAACTGAACCACAGGGCCTTGAACCAGAGACCCGACCCTTATCTTACCACAGCCGATTCTGCCAGTGTTGCCTTAGTGCACACCATACATCCAGACTTCCATGCTGCCCTACAAGATATCAGGCCGTGGTAAATTGTGATCAATCTTCAACCCTAAACCCCGAGAGCGAATTTCTCCCCCAAGCCCCTGTATCTACACCGAAACCTGCTCGAATGTCCCCAAAGCCCTAAACCCTGGAACCCTTAAGCCCTAAACCCTGGACCCTTGCTTCAACCGGATTCGGGGCTCCGGCCGTATTTTTCGACGGCCGAAGCAGCAGCCTCGAGGCCTGAATGTGCTCGTCAGTGCTTGAATCTGGCTGTTTCGGGGGACTTAGTAAGTACAGGTAATAGGTTTTTTTTTGACACTCACACTCGGACAAGCCTGGCAAGGTCTGCTGAAGTAGGTTCGACGACTTCAGGTAATAGGTTTAGGGTTTGAGGGTTTGAGGGTTTCGGCGCTCACACTCGGACAATCCAGGCGAGGCTAGGGTTTAGGGTTTAGGGTTTAGGGCTATAAGTACCCTAAAAGTGTCAAGCCCGACTCTCTCAGAATTCGGCTACTGTTTGGAGGCTTGCTATAAAAAGAAGAGCCCTATATAAGGGTCCTTTACGGGTTTCGGGTTTACAGGGACTTAGTAAGTAGGTATTCGGTAGAGCTACAGTCAGCTATAGGTACCCTAAAATGGATCCCAATCGGGACTATGGTACTTACTTGCTATAAAATAGTTGCTTAGTACGCCCCCCGGCTCTCCAAGTGTTTAGGGTTGGGGGGGTCTATAGGGCTTGGGGTTGAGGGTTTGCTGGGTTTGGGGTTCTATTTAATCGGCTCAATAACGATGTAGTGAAAAACCACATGTTGACCGACGCCTGTGGTTCCTTAGAGCCTTGGTGGTTTAGGGTTCTTCCTCGTTCTTCAAAAAGCTAATATGCTTTGACAGTCTTTGCTGCGAAGCCTGGCATACGATTATAGGGACCTTACATCAGTTAGATTATGGTGGTAGAGCGTAGGATTGGGATTGAAGGGTTTTGGCTTAGCTGCCGAGTTCATAAGCCCAAAAAAGTTTCAACTTTTAATTTTACGAGGGTTTTATTATCCCCAAAAGTTTAAAGTTTATAAACTCAGCTACTAAGTTGGGGGGTTCAAAAGCGAAAGGACCCAGGTTGCGGCTGCAAAGGTTGTTGGTTATAGTATTTCGGCCTGTAAGTTTCGGAACACCAGGGATGCAGGTTTTATGGCCTCGATCTGGTATGCACAGGTGCGTATACCACGTCGCAACAGCTTTAGTGGGTGCCAAAACAAAGGGATCTCCCTTCGTGCTCTCAAACTCGGACCATGCACGATGAGGTTCGACAACGATGTTGAGGTGACTGAAACAACCACACAACCCGGATTGCCACATGAACAGCACCCATCGCCCATTTTGTGGACACGCGATCTCAAAGGAGACGAGAGGGGTTTCGGCTAGACTAGGTTGGTGGTACCACAACTGTACATCAGTCTCTACAGACACGAGGTGGTACTGGTAGGACGGGTGAAAAGCTGGGTGCAAAGGCAACAGCCGGGCACCCTGGTAACCCTTCATCTGGTGGCACCAGACTTCTGGTTGGCCATGAAGTCGTCCTCGTAGCTCGGATTCAAGGAGATGAAGCCGGTTCTCTGCTGGGTGTCCGATCCACATCGTGCTCGTCGCCGTGCTGCGAAAGTGGCAAAAAGACCTTCGGGCTGTCGTCGCGGCTCTGCTCCACTTTTCGTGTCAAGGTCTGGGGACGGTGCGTTTCCATTGAAAGTAGGAACCTCAACAGCGGGAGTCACGCATGCCAATGCACTGAGCTGCAGCTGCGACGGAAACCGGTTACCCCTGTTCGGCAAACAGCGAGGGAGCTCGGCCGGTGGAGGAGGACCTCCTTCATGGGCGGAGCTTTGAGCATCTGTTCGTGCTTCAGGGCGAGCGGGCGTCACCTCCACGACGCGGTCCTTCTTCTGCGAGCATCCGCGACGACCTTGTGCATCGACGTCGAAGCCACGCTCGATACAGTCCGGACAAAACCAAGCTCCTCGTGGCACTTCTTGGAGCCCGACACAAGCAACGTGAAACGTGGCATTGCAGGTACCATGCATACCATCGCAGAGCAGCAGCTGGGTCTCGTCACCAACCTCATGACACATCTCGCAAACCGAAATCTCCTGGAAGGCCTCGTCCTCCTGCTCCTCTTGGTCTCGGCTTTCGATCCTTGTCAAACAAGTCCTTTTGCCACTTTCATCGTATGCTGCCAGCCAGAAGAATCGGGTCTTGCACTGAGGGCAGCTGTTTTCAGTCTGCGACCACTTTTCAACACAACTGTGATGGAAAAGATGCGTACAGTTGTCGATTGCACCCAGCTGCGAGTCAGGCTCGATCGGCAGCAAGCAAGCACCACAAACTTTCTCGCCCTTGCCAGACCCATACCTGACAAAAGATGATGCACCATGAAATGAAAGGGTGGATGTTTCAGTTTATGTCCCGCAAAACAAGGTTTATAGTTTATCGTAGAGCCCCAGACTTCTTGAGGGTCAATGAGCGGCCCATTACCATAATTATAGCAAGGAGCCACCAAAATAGTATCAGTAATTATTAAGGCCCCTTTATTAGGTCCTTATACGGCACCTGACGAAAGTTGGCGCTGACTCGGTAAGGACTTCCCGGTCAACGACACGCTGGGACCTTGCTCGAGTAGTCAGCTTTCGCTTCTTCGGTGCCATGACTGCCCTCGTCCGTTCGCTGATACCGACGACTGTGGACCTGTGCAGTATAGCTGTCACGGCATCTTGCCTCCTATAGGCCGTGCCTGTCAAGAAAATGGACGACCCAGAGGTTCAAGTCTACATCAACTGCTTCATGACTCAGATAACCAGATAATTAAATCATGAACAGCATGCGCTCAAGCCAAATGCTTCGGGTGCAATGGTACTTGGTTCTAGGTTATGGGCTTTACAATGGCTTTCTGAATTTCTGGTGTTTGAGGCATTGCGCCTTTTTTAGGAGATTTAGCTGTAGATGCTTAACTTTGAGGTTATAGTGGCCTTGGACCCCAAACCGCATGTAGCCCGAAACCCTACAACAAGCGAGGTTCTGAACCTTTTATAAAACCCTAAACCCTACAAGCAAAGCAGCGGTGCAGGTGCTGGGATGCCCGGGAGACTTCCTAATAGATTACTGTAGGGGCCCAAATAATTACCAACACTATTTTGAGGGTTCCTTATTATAACTATAGTATAATGGGAATAATTACCAATACTATGTTGGCGGTTCCTTATTATAACTAAAAATAATTATAGTATCATGGGCTATATTATGCACAGGACTCTTGACTTATGTGCCTTTTCGGCACATGTAATTGTACAAGGTCAGGCACTTCAAACATTGAACAGTGTAAGTTGGTCGCTGCGGTCGAATGTCGCCTGGCCACTTAAGCACTTAACTACTGGTTCAACTAGCTAGGTTTAAACCCCACAACAGAGCAATCAGAAAGAACTGCCTGCTCCGCGAAGGCACGCGGCCAACAAAGGCGCGGCCTAGGTGGAGAGGCTCCCTCGAGTGCATATATTACGGCCTATAATCATAGCAGTAATAACAGTAACGATAATCATATGGAGGCCTGCAAGATTAACTGCTACTGTGGGTAGTGCACGTGGACCATTTTAACGCAAACCCTGTCAGCCCTGAAATGCCATTACCTTTGCAGTATGCGCGGGCCCTGCAAGGGTTTATGTGTGGCCATCCATGAACCTGCCAGGCTTCATAAGTCTTACGCTAAGGCTTCAAGGGCTGAGAAGAAAGTTGATGTAGGGCCTTCAACAGTCTGGATTGAATGTAGAAGCCTGAAAAAATAGTAAGTACTACAGTAGTACTCTTCCTTAGGGTTCCTTACGACAAGCATTGCAAACCAAGAATAAGGCCCCTATGCTGAAGGGTTTCAAGTTTTCGAGTACTGGATCACTCCTGGCTGATCGCCTCTCCGAAATGTTAAAAACCGCGGCGCTCCAAAGGCGTATGATATCATATTGATCGACAAGAGATATTGAAGGAATGCTTGAGCATTTGCGACACCATCTCCGATGATCTCGTTGTTGGCACTGTTGCAGTTTGCTTCTCTGGTCTGTGCTAGATGTCGAGAATGTAACCCAAAAGCCCAAGCCTGAAGGTCCAAGTACCCACGCAGTCGGGCTAAAGGCCTCTGATACTATCCCGTGAACGGTTTCTGGCACCTGCGGCCCTACTATTCGGGCCAGTCCGGGTATCTGGGCAACGGAAAGCAACGTAACATCACACAAAACCCTGCTTTGCCAAGACCCTCCACTAAGCTCTACACACCACTACCTTGTGCCATGGTAGAACAAGCTCGGGAATCGCAAAGAAGCTGGACGGTTGATCGTCAGTTTGTGGCATAAGGTCCCTTAGATGTAGTATATAATTCTGAGATCCTTATGCTTTGAGCCTGCCCCTAAACCGTACACGATCCCAACCGAAGCCGCCATCGCACCTCACTTGGAGGCCGCTCCACGTTGAGCGCCCCAGCACTGCGTGCCTTGCTTTTAGGCTCCCATGCCGCAAACGGGTCCTATGTAAAGGCTAGTGTAGGAAGTCAAGAAGTTAGTAGGTACAGAGTTTGTCGTTTAGGGCTGCGCAGGGTGCTTTCGGGAACTATACAGGTCAATGAAGCCTTCGGGTCTTTGTCTCCAACTGCACCGCCAACTTCCCCAACCTCTTTGTAGAACAATCTTTCATGTTGAGCTGATGGGACTGGTTTCGGCCTTCACAAGTCTAAGCCAGGGTATATACGGGTTTAGGGTTTCGGGTTGAGGGGTTATAGGGTTTACGTTTCAGACCTCGCGGCTGGGGTAAACCTTCTGAGCCCTGGACCCCAATCCTGCTAAGCTCTCGGTGTCAGCTCAAAGCCTCACAGCCTTACGAGGGACCCTACATCCAGGAAGCCAGAGGCCCTAATATTCAAAACCCAACTCTTGGACTTGAGACGATGAAAATCTTCGTGAACACATAAACCTTAAAGTCATAGGCTGAAGACCCTGGCCCCAAAGAACATTCGGAGTATAGCTGTTGAAACCTCAGAGCCTTGCAAATCGGATGGTTTAGCCACTACTCTGTTGATACTTCGGTCCTCCTAGGATAATCCCGGGCGGTAAGATGCCGCAAGGCTAGCCCTAAACGCTAAACGCCTAGGGCCGTAAGGCTCTTCTGGGGCCGGAGCCGCGACTTCATGAACGGAGGTCTCCCTGAAGAAGGGCCGGCCTGAAATTAGGCAAGGGCTTCGGGTCTAAGGTTTATCTGGCTCATACCTACAGTCTCCATTGTAGTTCCTTTTTCGGTTAACCAAAATCTCGATTATAGGATCCTAACCATAAAATTATAACCAAAGACAGGAACTACAATGGAGACTATAGGTAGGGTTTATAGGGCTTACAGGGTTTTTTCGGGCTCAGGCCCTCCCGGGTTTACGGCTTATCGGATTTAATGGCATTTTTTGCAGGATAGCGGTCTCAGGCGGTGGGTTTTTTCACCGGCAGTCACTCGACTACTGCGGCTATTTCCATGTTCACGCCTTGCAGCTTTTAGCCTGGCATCTGGAACCACTATAGCGGAGAGTTTGGTAGCTTCAGATCAAGCGGCTCAGGGTGTTCAATTAGTGTTGGGGTAGTTCAGAGTTTGGCCTTCAGAAGTTTGGCGCGGTTAAATTCAATATAGAGCCAAGGAGTTCAGGTTCTTGCAGGTTTGAGGTTTTGCGTCTCGGGGTTTGGTTAGCCGCGAAGGGTTGTGTGAGTCTAGTTTGAGGCATACAGTCTAAGGGTCAAGGGGTTTCGGGCTTGAGTAAGTTCTGTTGGGGCGAATAGCAGCGGGACCCGGCATCGTGAAGCCTGACCGCAGGAATTATAAGAGCGTTTGGGGATATAGCCGTACCAAATATTTTGCTAAGGCACAGAGACAAGTAAAAAAGCAAGCCTCTATATTACCGCCACATGTCCCCAAACAAGTGCGTCGAGGTCCCGCTTATGCGGAACTGTTATTGCTTCTGCGACGGGTAGGGCTCGTAATCATGTCTGTGCACAGCCTTTCCCCGTACGTTTCTTGATGCGAGGTAAAACGAAGCTCACCATAACCCGAAGGCGTAGTCGCATGAAGACCTCACTGCCCATCAACCCTTTTCTCGCCTTGGAGCTCGGGATGCAGGGTGTAGAAGACCTCCGCACCTTACCCTAAGGATCCATGTACTTACATAGCATAGAGTTAAGCCTTAATTCAACTACCTGTGTATAGGAAGCCCCGCAATTATATACTGTATGTGTACTCTATGACTCTATGAGTACATGGAGCCTTAGAGTTTCCCCCAATCAGTCTGCAGTTCTCGCGGAACCGTAGGGGCTGTAGACTTGCGTAGCAACTGGGAGCGAAGGACCACAGGAATGTGCAGGAATTCTCTGATCGCCGGCAAACCGATGTTCTAGCACTCCTTTGCTACGAAGAGATCATGGTGGTTTGGGACTCAAGGGGATAAGGCATTCGTGATGAGTGTTGCGTGTTGTCTGGCATCCGATATCGGATTAGCCTAGGTCAGTCTAATCATATGCCGATGCTGTGCTGATGGCAGCACGAAACAAGAAGGTGTAACATGTGCACAACAGTACAACATGCAAGTACTCAAGCCTGCACCGGACCCTGAATGAAATCTGTGGAGCCTACCCTTCTGTTCCTTTATGAACCTGACCAAGACGTAGGTTCCGTCAAATGAGGCCCGTTAGGCCTCCAGCCGCCTGCAGCCTCTAATCCTGAACCATACGTGCCACAACAACCAGCCCTAAAACCGTTTTGCGGCAGGCTTCCCTCGCCCGGAACAGCCGTCGCCGTGAAGCAGCGCAGCACTCGTGACTGCGCAACCCCGCAGAACATGCTCTCGTGACAAGCCCCTAAACCCTGAACTCTTAAGCCCCTAAACTCTAAACTCTGAAAGACAACGTGTCGAGCTGGGATGGAGAACGGAGCGCAGATCCAACAAAGGCAGTATGTGACCTGGCTCGGCAACTCAGGGATTCGAAAGATCGAGCTGGTTCTTCAGGTGCTTGATGTTTGTAACGTCTAGGGTCTAGGATCCTGGGTCTAGGGCGTCTAGGGAGAGTTCTCGGGTTACCAAAGCCCCGTCAGACTCCGTACGGGGGACACTTATAATTACAGTTTTGTGTCCACTTCTGGTCTTTGACAAGAAATAAGGAGGCCTGAAATGTTTGAACAAGGTTAACAAGATTCCTTACAAGTTCCTGGAAGAAGGCGTCTTTAGGGCTGCGCGAGATCTCAACTCTGCAAGTTGGAAGGATTGTCCGATGAACTTTTCGTTGGACGACAACCTGGCCTAAGAACACAGTGTTGTCGAGAATGCCATAAAATCCACATTGTCTAGCGAAAGCAGGAAAATGCCACCTCTAGCAACAGTGGGAGGACGAGCAGGTGTTCTACCATTCTCCTCTTTGCAGAGCTTTTGATGTCCTGAGCAGTGTCCCACCACACCCTGAAAACCCTCATTGCCTTGAAATCAGCAATCCCAAATGCCCTAATATAGGGTCCTTAAAAATTAGAATAGGGTTTTCGGGCATATTATACTGTAACTATACAAGGAACCCTAGGCTACAAAACTACAACAAACAGCCCAGGGCCTCAAGACATGCTGGACAACCCCATGACAGCACCCAGCACAAGGTGGCCAAAGGGCGTGGTACTCCAGTGGATGCCGCGCTGGCCTCCCCGAAGACTTCATGCTAATATGGTATGTAGACTTTGGCCTGAACAGGGTTCAGTTCTTGTTCTTGGACTTCCAGGCCAAAGATAGACTATACAGCTGGTCGAAATGCTGAACCCGAAGATCAAACTCAATGGCGGGATCAGTAGTTGACGCCACGTGCGCGTAGGAATCCTGACAGACAACCCACCGCTTCCTACCCATGATTCATGAAATTGTCAATTACATGCGCCCCACTTACGGTTTTCATAAACGAGATCCCAACCTTTGGGGCAGGGCTGTAGCGGACCTTTACAAGAGACACGAGAGCACCATGTCAGCGTTAGTACAAGGTGCATAGACAGGGTTCAATTCAAGCAGCTGTGTTTATGTAGCGTTTCGGTCCCTATGGCTGCGATCCCAACTTGAATGATCCTTCACCATACGCCTGGAGCCGACTCATCGGCAACATGGCCACATGACCTGAAAAAAGCAAAAGGGCGGCGAACTTTACGCTGCGGCTAAACACCGTTCCGGTGAGCATTACGGCGATGTCTTCTGGGGACACTCTAGACTGGAGGGTTTTGGACATAGGAAGGCTTCTTCAGCATCTGCATGCCTGAATTTCCATCACCGTGGCCCCAAGGCCATGATATGGGTGGTTGTCAAAATTATGGTCCCTTTTTGGGTCCCTAATATAGTATGGCACCTAATATTTAGGGGACCCAAAAAGGGACCTTGATTTTATCAACCACCCATATGCAAGAGTCTCGGGCTATGCTAGTTCGAACGAATTGTGGCTTTCGGGTTTGCGGGTTGAAAGGGGCTGAGGCGCTGCTCTTCGACCCTTTTTATCAGGCTATAGGGTTCGCAAGAATGTGTTTCAGAATGAATAGCTTAAAAGGGGCAGGACATAGGGTCTATCTCAATGAGCGTGATTCTTAAACCAAGGACCCCGACAGCAATTCAAAGCGCCTCTGAGAGAATCCAGTTGACTCCCGATACTCTGAGCAGCTCGAAGACTAAAAAAGAAAACTGCCACCTTCATCCCTCAAGCCCCAAACTTCAAAAAAAGAAGGTGAGCCGAAGCCAGTGTATCAGCCGTAGAGACAAAGCTCAGTACAAGGCCTGGGCCCTAAACTACTAGACCCGACAGTCGGGGAAAAGAGCACGAAATCCCAGCTGCTTCCATCTCCCTGACCGGTAAAGCAAAAGAGCACCTAAGCCAACAGAAACCGCAACGGACACTGACGGTCACTAACAAGAACCAAACAAATAAGCACATACTCAAAAATAGACTAACACAGTATCTTAAGTTTCCAGGTTGGGAGCCGTACCCGATGGCTCCATCTCCTTGGATGCCGCGCTGGAACAACTGGCCTCTGGAGGTTTTGTCTGGGCTTTAGACGATTGGTAGAGCTTGGGGTTTAGAACTTCTCTGCTTCCCCCATCATGAAGGATGTTAAAACTATGAGTTTATACGGGTTATTCTGCCTTAGCATCCAACAGACCCAATGACCAGGTATATGGGTCTCAGATGGTATAATTTCGCGGGATAGTTCATCTGTGCACTTTCGGATAGTAGTGCTTAGTGTTTTAGGGCGTCGGGGTTTTACTGCTTTTGTGCAGGGCGTTGAGAGGAAATGCCCTTCACCCGAATCGAGCTGATTTACGCACAGTGCAAGATCGGTGGTGGAGCGACGAAGTGCCATCTTGACAGGCGGGCAGTGCAGATTCAGATGGTTGTCTTAACCGTGACAAGACCCCCTTTGTTCACAGAATTTGGGGTTCGAGGCTTGGGGTTGCTACCCCTCCCGCATGCTAATGCAACGTGTCGCTGACAAGCATTTCTACAGTCTCATAGACAAGCTTGCTCAAAAACCGAACTCGCAAACACTGAACCCTGCATCGCGAACCTAATGGCATGGCGTACCAAGAACTTGGGCTCGTGCTTGGATGTGCCTGTTCACGCACCGCCCCCCCCCCCCAATCCTGCACTACAAAAACCCTTAACTATCTCTGAACCCTGACCAAATAATCCCGAAACTTGAACCCACACATGCAGGCCGCTTGGCTGAGGCAACGGCATGGCAACACCTCGGATCAATCACCCGTCACACCAAAGCCCTCTTGGCATCGGGCCCTGGAGTTCTGAAGGAGGGAAAACCTTTTCTTTGTGATATCATCCCTTATAGAACCCTTTAAAGGGAACCCTCTTCTAACTATGAAGGCCCCTCTAATGCTTTGCCATCGCTATCTACTGAGTCATTGGTGCCTTCTGTGGGCTATCTGGGGGTGATCGAGCATAAATGCCAGCTTCTGCCAGCTTCTATGGGCTGATGAGCCTTACAGGGCTGAGACTGCGAGATCGCAAGACTTTGCATTACTTCCAGCTCAGGGGCCTGGTACTGGACCCAGATTTCGAAGGCTAATCTCAAATCGCAGACTTCCTCGAGTCTTTCCGTTAGGGGAAGTTTTGTAGCAAAACTGCTCTCAGAACTTGGACTTGCCAAATGAGGTCTCTGGGTCTCTCGCGAAACTCCGAAGCGTGCACAGGACAGGGCTTGTCGGCTGCGAGGCTTCGGTTTAAAGGCCTTCGGTTTAAAGGCCGAGGGCTCAAGAATCAGAGTGTAGGCTTTGTTTTTGCTCCAGTTCGTAGGTGTTCAAAGGGTGGAAGTTGCTTGCAAGATCTTCGCACCATGTCTTCTGAAGATGCGGTGGCCGTGGCTTCTTGCCGAACCTAAGATCCGAATCCGTTAAGCGATCGTGCTTGGCGGATAACTACTTCCTCCAGGAACGGTGTAAAAATGACCCCCAACCCCAGTAACTCCAAATCGGTTCGTCTCAAGGGCGTGCTATGAAGGCTAGGTGCCGTGCGTGAACCATCTCACCCACCTTAGTTCTTCAGCGGGGTCGGTCTACACCATGAAGAGCCCTTCGAATGTCAGATCAGAGCATCATGGGAGTGCTGTACTCTTATGCAAGTTAAAGCCCTGTAGAATCCGAATTGAGGCAGCAGCTCAGCAGCACCAGAGTGTATCAGCCCTCATACGGCAAGACAGGTATCTAGAATGAGAAGCAGAAGCAGTAGTTGTCGCAGTTTTATAGTGGCAGTCGAAGTACATAGTCGTCGTAGTAGTAGGAGGTAGGAGGTTGTGGGTAGTGGGTAGTAGGTGCAGTAGTGAGGCGAGGCCTGGACAAGGCTGGCTAGAGTCCTGAGTTGAACACGGCTGGATCAAACGAGCTGAGTGGCGCCTCGTACTGCTGCTGCTATCGCGCTACATACACCAACGTTCAATGCTCACCGTGCTAGTTCGGCTAGCTGGGCAACTAGGACTGGCACCTAGGCTACGACTAGTATTGCTGTCGCTGGTGCAAGTGCTACTGCCATGTCTCCGCCGATGACTGCGGCAACCCTAAAACCCTAAGCCCCAAACTCCCTAAACTAGCATCGAACACCAGTGAGCCGAAGTCCTTTCACGGGCAGCCGAGGCACAGTCCTATCCCGGAGCATTGTGCTGAGTAGTCGGGGGCCAGTTCCACCCCGTGCATCGTCCTCGACGTCACCGGATGCAAGGGATCCCAAAACCCTACTTCCACCAGAAATAACACACCTTTTCAGGGTTCCTTGATATCAGTTCCTTCAAGAAGTCTTGATAGCTGTAAGGTATTTCGGGCCGAGGTAAGCTTTAAAACTGACATAGGAACCTCAAGAACACCTTGGGCTTCGACTTCCCTGTAACCGGAGCCGTGTGAAGAACCCTAATTGGTTTAGGGCTTAGGCAGGCGCTTCCACAAACACCCAAGAAGATTTTGGGCTCCCGTATTCAAGGGTTCACAGGAGTGAGTTTTCATGAGTCCAACCCATCCTGAAAGACAAGCAAATGAATCAACTAATAAATAGATATCGGTACAACATACACATACATATGCAATGTATATATGCTTTATATATAAATACATACATACATACATACATACATATATATATATATAGTAACCTAGAATATACATACCTACCTACCAACATACATACATAATTCATTTTAGAGTCGTCGTGCTTACTATCTTACGAGTACATGGGGACTACCGGTGCAAGAGGACCTGAATGAAGAGTTTTCCTTATGTGGGTATGGGGCTACCGGCTTTCGTTGGAAGCTGCGGCCGATGTGACAACACCTCGAGACGGCCAAACAAGAATCGTTCAAGCCGCGACACTTTACCGCCTTGTAAAAAGAGGGGTTAACAGTTAACCCTCTAAAGGTCACTTAAGCTGGAGACGGCACCATACGGCACGTTGGGCCAAGTCGACAAGGCTCGAAACCCTTACCACGCCAGACTCGAAACCCACGTCTACCTCAAAGCATGGGCTTCATGGTATAGGCTGCTGAAGGGTTTAGGGTTCCGGTTCAGAGGTCTGGATTCAGTATTTGTTCCGGGTTCACTTACACTTACACCCCCTAATCCCGAAATAGTCCTGAAGCCCTGCCTCAGGCCGCAAACCAACTAAACACAGCCACTGCGGCCCCCTCGATGCAGAGCCCTGAAAACCCGACACGTTGCTTTACGTGCCTGTCTCCGAACCCTTCCGACATGTAGGTACCTTCGTAATAGGGATTTTGGCTGGATTCCACCAGCACACGAAAAATAAACAGCGACGATCAGGTGATATGATATTGGATATTATTTAGCTGTTTTTTGCAGAGGGCAGCGCCCAGCGATGCCGCCCTGGAGCATGAAAGCACTGCTGCATCGCGAGCCTGGAGCGTGGGAAGTTAGAGCGTCAACCTTCCTGCACTTGTGTAGATGTGGGAGTTTCCGAAAATAGGGGACCCCAATATAGTACCCTAAATAGTAGGATCCTTACTATAAGGACCCCCAAATAAGGTACCCCTATTTTCGGAAATTCCCATGTAGCAACTTCCAGAATGCCGGAAGAAGGATTCACCCCGAAGCAGTGGGACAGTGTTGCAGTGATGCACAAGTCCAAGATTCATGCAAGTATGTACTTTTGTGGTGTTGTTCGGCATCCTTTGCCTTCATGCAGCTGTTCCTCAATCATGGCCGAACACTCTTCCGATAGCCCATTTGAGCCCTAAACCCAGAACCCTACACCCTGAACCCTAAACCCTGCACCCTAAACCTTAAACCGTGGAAGTCATCAGCACTGCAGGCAGGCCTCCAGAACTCATGTCTTGGTGGGGATGCCTGGACACTCCAAAGAAACCGCTGCTAAAGTTTCCATGCTGCATGACCGGGGCTAAAGTAGAGTTTAAGATTAAGGTCTAGAGCTTAGGGTGCTAATCTCAAGTGCATAACCCGGGGCAACAAATAACATGGAACAAGTGTGCGCAACTGGCGCTGTTTTGTTGCGTGTACTCTGAACCCGAAACCCGTGTATACATCCTCCAGGCCCCAGGCCTCAATAATTAGAATAGGGTTTTGGGGCCCATTATACTATAATTATAATAAGGAGCCCCCAATATAGTGTTGGTAATTATTTAGGCCAAAGCCCTCAACCTTGAGGTGCGGTTTCGGTAGTCTGACGGCACTCAAAGCCAAACCACTCCCGTCACGAAGCTTTAGACTCAATCGAAACCCTAAGCGCCAAGCCGTTAAACTTCAAATCCTGAAAACGAATGCCCTACCCTAAGGCTCCAAAGTAGTTCCTTTTTTGGGTAGTATATTAGAGTCCCTAACCAAAAAAAAAGGGGACACCCAAAAAGGAACTACTTTGGAGCCCCTGGGTAAACCCTGTAGAGCAGAAGCCTACAAGCCCAAGCCCGCAATCCGAAGCCCAGGGGTTTAGTATCGAGGGTTACACAGCTTAGAAGTCATGAATTACTTATTGAAAGGCCTGGGACTGAGGGTTATGCCAGCAGCCCCATGTGCACACACTAAGACCGTAATACTTCAGAAACTGGTGCGAAATAAAAGCCCGAGTATTCACAGCTTGTTGAAGCCTTTCGGGAGTGGTTGGGCATTGCTTTCCTTCTCAACATTCAAGGTTTAGGGCTTGGGCGTGTTCAGGCTTGGAGCTTGGGGCCCACACAAGACGAAAGGTTGATTCCATGGCCGCCTCGTGATGCTAGGGGCCAGATACCGGGCTGTATCAGAGCGATTTAGAATCCAAAGCTACCATACCCGCGATCTGGAGGGCAAACAAACTGCAAAGAGTGTGCCTTACATAATAATGAAATCACTTATCAGCTTTTTGCAGCTGGGCTCTTAGTGTCAGCCAGCAAGTCCGCCCACGCTCTGAAGCTCAGTTATCCCCAAAGGCTCCATGTACCCATATAGCAGGAACTTAGGCCTTAAAGTACCCATACAGGGACCCCTTTAAGGCCTAAGTGCCTACTATATGGGTACATGGAGCCTTAGGGATCACCTAAACCCTAAAACCCGCAGCAAGTCAGCTAGGTACTTACCAGGCCCCTCGGATGAGGGCAGGGCCATGAGAGCGTTCTCCACGTCCAGGCCAGGGTCCTTCGAGGGTTCCACAACTCGGGTCCGTGTTGCGAAAGGTTTAGGGTTTGGGGGTTTAGAATAGGGCTTCGGGGCCCATTATACCATAATTATTATAGTAAGGAACCCCCCCAAAAAAAAACAGTATAGGTAATTATTACGGCCCCTATATTAGCGGCTTTTAGGTTTTATAGGGGTTTAGAAGTTCACGGTTTCGACTGAACAGAGATGTGAGATAACCAGTCTGGTTTGGGGTTGAGGGGGCCAGTGCAAGAGTCAAGATACAAGCAAAAGGATTGAGGGTATAGGGTCCAGAAAAGGACTTCATTGGCAGAACTGCCTGCATGATGGTATCGCACGTTTCCGATACTTGATAACTTACAACTAGATTTGAAACACCTTTTTTGAGCAGGGGCTGCGGTGTACATTGAACTCCTGAAACTCACGGGCCCACGAAGCCTCGACAATATGAAGCCCTAGAAACCCAGAGCCCTAAACCCATGGACCCGAATCCCTCCAAGCCCCTAGAACCCTAAACCCTGGAGTATTACAGGGGCCTTGATACTTCTGATGCAAGTGGGGTATGTAGGGTCTAGGGTTTAGGGTCTCGTATCATAGTATTCACATCTGTGGACCAGAAAGGGGATACTGTTTTTACCCCTCAGACCCCCACATTCAAACCCCAAACTCAGCCCTAAACCCTAAACCCTAACTCTAGCCGCTCGGAAGGCCTTCGACCGGCACTCAACCAAGCTCACGAGATCTGCAGGGAGCCTGCGACCGCCAGAGCTGGACCCCAAACCCTAAGCTAAAGCACCCTAAGCCCTAAACCATAAGCCAAAGCACCCTAAACCCTAAACCCTAAATCCTTAGCACCCTAAGCCCTAAACCCTAAGCTAGAGCAGCATTAGTGCAGGCCTATTCGAAAGCCGAAACCCTAAAGACTGTCTACAGCATATAGAAGTCTACAACTGATGCGCTGTGTTTCAAGATTTCTATATTTGACCTTACAAGTGGTTGCGCTCCTGGCATAACACCAGATGCACTCTGAGGGCGCCCCGAAAGCCCTGATTATTTGTGGGCATCGCTGTTGAGGGCCGGCTGATGTCGACCGAGCACAATTCTGCCAGGCAGCTCGGCGTAGAAGTTGGTCCGCACCTGTCCATGGCAGCTCCGCCCATTGGTTTAGGAAAGTTTGGGGTTTCAATTTGACACTGCATCCCTCTCCGATTCCTTGCAATACATGATGCGACCATCATGGCAACTAGCTTAGACTTTCGATTGCGATGCAGTGCTTTTCTGGGACACGGCCCGGCATGTTCGGGACGGTCAATGACCCGGGACTCCAAAAACTGTCAACTTGATTCTTAGAATGCGGAGTTGACAAGCCATGAACTGGTTCCGTTACCAGTAGCAAGTTTACAAGCATAAACTAAGCAAATGTATCGTAATATAAGCCACCATGACCCTGACCATCACCGGCATACGCATTAAGATCACCTTCGACGAGCCATCCGCCGACCTCTGCCCGCACAGCAGTCACGGACACCGACAATGCCCTGACGCTGCCTGCAGTGGGCCTCTTGCATCACAGCAGCCCCCACTCGGTGCGCATGCTGTTCATTTTGCCAAAAGAAAGCTGCGACAGCAGTCTCGAAGCGAGCGATTCGCTCGCAAACGCTGCATAGGATGATTGAGTGCTGCGGCACTCAACTTCATGGCTGAAGACAGCCGCAAAAAAATCAAACTCTGAAATCAATCTATATGAGTAGATCGGTGCTCTGAGGTCAGCGAAGGATTCCCCAGAAGAGCGCTGAGTGAGGGCGCTCAGCACTCTTCGGGGAAGTCCTTCGCTGACCTCCGCTAAGAGCTCTGAAGAGGCAGGCCACGGAATCACGCAACAAAAGGCATCCGAGGCACCCGTTTGTCTCATGGAAGGCCTTGGACTTTCGTCCGTTCACCTCCGATGGGTTCTCGGAGACCATCAGAACCTGAACCGTCTCTGTTAAGGCCAGCTTCTCCTCGCTCATATGGGAGTTTAAATAGTACCCTGAATAGTAGGATCCTTATATTATAAGGACTCCCAAATAAGGTAACCTAATTTTCGGAAACTCCCCATATCTGCCAGATTGTCCGCGATCAGGAAGGCGTAGAGGACCATCGGCCTCTACGCCTTTCCGATCGCCGACATTCGAGGAGGCATGATGCATGCGGGGACGTGGCACTTGTGTTTGCGTTGGCTGACAGCGCAAAATGTGACCGTGCAGACTCTGCAAACAGCTTCAACAGCAGGCCAAATGCGCGTGCAAGCTCTGGGGACCAGGTTAGGCATAGAGGCATATGCACCCACTCTGCATGGTGCTACCATGCCACCGCAAGGTGCGAAGTCCCAAACACTTCGAAGGGCCAGAAACTCTTTGGCCTGCCGATCATGCCGGCATCCGCAATGGGTCTTGCAGAATGCAAGGGCTGTGGAATTGGGGATTCACATTTGATCCGGCCTTAGCGAATGTGCAAGCATCACACGCTAAAGATGGAACACGTGAAGGAAACAAACTCCAAGTCTCGCCGCCATGGGTCTTGCTGACACCGTCCCTGAACACCAAAGTCGGAAATCCATCCCAGCTGCAAACCCTGCGCTGTCTCGGAGCCGAAAATCGAAGACTCCAGGTTTGTGTACCTACTGGACGTTAATCCCGGCAAGGTTGCCCTGCGGCCAGAGTAAAACCGCCTACTCGTGATTAAGCTACACTGTATCACAACGTCAGGGCGTCAGATGTCGGAAGCTCAAAATCCAAAAAACGAAAGCCGAAGCCCGACATCTGAAAGACAAAGTCTGAAATCTGAAGGCCAAAGTCTGAAAAGGCAAAATACCAACGGAAGCACCAGGTGCCCTATGGGCCACGCACCTTTTAGCAACCCTGGCAGTTGTAAGTGAAGGGTTGAAAGACGAACATACACTCGTGGCGATCATGAACATGTGACGAATGATGGCATCATCATTTCCACCCGTTCAGAAACCACCATCACCACCACCGCAGACCTGCAGACCCCGTTCAAATCAGCTTCTGGTATACATATGAGTGATGCTGTGGGGTTACGACGGATGTGGGCTCCCCGGCCCCCTTCCCAAACTCGTGGCCTCGTAGTCGAGGTCTGCATAGATGCCTCCTTGCTGGTACAGGGCGCAATAGCGGCCGATATCTGATCCTGGCAAACTGATGCTCACACAGGTCGCGATGAATCCTGTTTATGAACATATAAAGCTCTGCATGGAGTTTGACAGACGAAGCATCTCGAACAAAAGTGGAAGTGTTGTTCTTCAGACATGCAATGTATGGCAGTGTGAAGTGTATCCCAAACCCTTTTTGGAACAAGGTCTCTCTGAAGTGCCTCCCAGCTGCCCCTACCCTCAACGCTCACTAAAGACTTGGAAGGTCTGGCCGCCTGGCTGTACTATCGTCATCATCCAGGCCCCTTTTAAGACAAGCGACTGCCAAATCTTATGAATTTTACTAGGGAATCCTCGTTCCGAACATCCCCCCTCAAAACAAAACAACACAAACAAAAAGCTTTCACTCTGTGCCTGCTTCTGGTCAAACCCTCCACCGGACCCTAGACTACTCGTGACCCGGGTTCAGGAACCTTCATGAAGGATTTCATGCTGAAGCCCGCAACGCTACTAGGGCCTTTAGAACCCGAAGCACTGCATACTGTAGGGGCCTTAAATATCAGAAGAGGGTTTTGGTGTGTATTATGTATAATTACAGTAAGGAACCCTAAGAATAATATTGATACGTTTTAGGCCCCTATATTACAGTGCAAGCCGTTACTTGGCCCCTCCGACTTTAGACTCCGGAATCTGCAGCGCTGCGCCCACTCATCTTGGGCCTAGACATGGTGTGTAACACAAGGACCTTAGTGTTCAGGATTCGGGGTCGGGGCATATTACATAGAGGTTGTGACTGCCGAGGGACACTGTTACTAATTACTGACATTCTGGGGCAGCCTGTATTTAATTGTAAGGGACGGAAAGAAACAAGCCAAACTACCTTTTTGCATGCAGCCTGCGACGCCTCTGCTGGGAAACACAGTCTCTGATTACGTATTCAAGAGACTTGAACCCTACCCTAAACCCTAAACCCTAAACTATAAACCCTATCAACCCTAAAGTCCCTCAACGCTACCTATAGTCTCCATTGTAGTTCCTTTTTTTGGTTTAACCAAATATATAAGTAGGATCCTATTATAAGGTAACCCCAAAAAGGAACTACAATGGAGACTATACGTAAAGCCTACAGGCCCAACTTCAAAACTGGAAGACATAAAGACAAAACTTCAGGCTTAGAGACACCTCCGGAGAAGTCTTGACGGCATGACTCTCGATGCCCCCGGGCAGCGCCAGAAATCCGTCGAGGAACTCTGGAAACTCCTGTAATGTTGAGGGTTGAAGCTTGTTAAGTGCGGTTTTGGGTTTAGGGTTTAGGGTTTAGGGGGTCTTAGAAGTGTGGACCTATAATTGGGAGAAGGGTACCTGCTACCTGTTACGGCTTTAGGATTTAGGGCTTGGGGGTTCTGCTTGTTGTTGTAGAGGCGATCTTACAAGTCTGGATCCATAACTATTTTCAGAATTCCTGCAACCTAGAGTCTATCTTCGGACCCCCAAAACCCTAAACCAATGTCCCTAAACCCTATGGAGTCCATCTTCGGATCCCTTGTTTTATGAAAGCCGCGAAAGCTTGAGGTTCTAGTTATCTACGTGGGGCTTTTAAAGCTTTTGAAAAATAACAGAAAATAAGAACCTCTTAAGCCCAATATGGGAAAATATATAATGTCCCAAAGCCCTATAGAAGAAGCCAGAAAGTTGGAACATCACTATCCTCATGCCCTTAAGGTAAAGTATAAGGGATCCTAGCACCAATCCTCCTAAAGCCATGTTCCAACTTTCTGGGGTTCGCTGTACCTAGTTATTGGGGCCTTTCACGTTCGGGATCCGGCGGGGCTTTTTGGGGGATCCTGGGATTTGCCAGGGCTGGGGATCTTACCTATAGGTTTAGGGTTTAGGGGTTTAGGGTTTAGGGGTTTAGGGGTTTAGGGTTTCGGCGCTCACACTCAGGGTTTAGGGGTTTAGGGTTTAGGGTTTATAGTCTCCATTGTAGTTCCTTTTTTGGGGGTTTAACCAATTATATATTAAGGATCCTATAAGGCAACCCCAAAAAGGAACTACAATGGAGACTATAGGTAGTGTCTTTCTGCCTCCTGCCTTGCTGAACGAGTCGCTACTGTAGGCAGGGTACGACAGCACTTTCCACTAAATTCAGCACACCAGGACCCTCCTTGTACCCTCAAATAGGGGTATATGGTCCCAAATAAGGGGCACTTAGGGTCTAATAGAGGGTAGATGGAGGGTCTAGGCCCTAGGCATTCATGACATTTCCAGGGCTCCCCGCCTTAGCTTCATGCCACTGGACAACTCAAGACAAAATTCACGTACTCACTCTTTAAAGAGTCTTGTTCTATGGCAACGCACGGTATAAGCAAATGGGCTCAGCATCATCTCCAACTACGAACTCGTCATCAAATTGGTAGGTTTGCAAATTAACGTCAGCGAGTGCAGCACTTCAGAACCAGTCAGTTGCAAAGCACGTCACTCGTCAGTGTGGCAGCCTACATACGAAGCTTGGTGGCAATTCTTGGGTTTAGGGCTTGTAGGGCTCAGGGTTGGTTTTTGGTTATCGACTTAGCTTTCGACTCTCGCATCACGCAGAATTTAAAGTTCCATGGTTTGGGATCCTTGAAACATGACTCATTAAGGGCGCTGTATTATACGGAGGCACCGCAAAGGGTGTAGGGTGAAATTAGTTTTTGTCTTTTAAGGCTCTTTGGGGGTTGAGGCTTCAGGATTTAAGGCTTCTAGCTCATGGGTTATGGTCCTTAGAGTTTGGGGCTTCATTGTTGAGGCCTTACCCTCAAACTTTAAACCCAAAGCCCTGCGCCCATTTGAAGGCACTTTCTCAGCATGGGCTTGGATTGTGCGCCAGCGAACGCAACTCAACAGCATGGCCTTCTCATTTAACCAGGGATCCACATGTCGGAGTGACAGAAACACAAAAACGAAACAAGCATCGACGATCTTCTGAACTACATAATTATTTAGCTATGGGTCGAGCTGAATACCCCAGGGAGCTGGAGAAAGACAAGTGAAAGCCACAAGCGCCAATGTTGCCACCACGGCAGCCGGCAGCGCATCCGATTGAGGCAACCTTTGTGCAAGCACGGGCCGCACATCCTCCAGCTCCAACAGTTCGGCGGCTTCTTGCTGAACACGTTCCAACTCTTTGTCCTCAGGGTTCCGCCCGGTCCAATCTGACACCAGGAGGCCATTCCTGGGCTTTTAAATGACCAGGGAGAAAAAAGTAGAAACTTTTATTTCATAAGGGTTCCTTTAAGAAAAAAGTATTAAAGTATGGTACTCCAAAGCCAAGATTCTCAGGCTGCAGCCAGAAGGACCTTCTGGAGTTGTCAGCACCACCCGGGAGAGATCGCGACCAAGCTTGGTCAAGTCCTTGGTCACCGGCAGACCCAAGGGCACGCAGGCGTCGCGGAAGAGCGCGGGGAAGCCACCGAGGGCCAACTTGGCCACGCTCTGTGTTGCATAGGCCTCCGTGCCGGCAGTGTACACCGCTATCTCAATGTCGGGCTTGCTCTTCAGCCAGCTGATGAACTTCTGTGCTCCTGGGCGCAAAGAGACAAACAAAGGCAGCTCCTCTCCCAACCCGAGAACCAGACCTTTGCCAGCTGCCTGGAAGTCGACTTGGGGCTGCCAAAGTCGGGACGGGAGCCAGCTCAGAGCTTCGGTCGGAACGTCCCCAAAGGCTGTGCTGTCGCAGAGCGAGGCGTGCAGCAGCGTCTCATCCAGATCAAGAATGACAAGGAGGCGCTGCTTTGGTGCCAGGAAGAAAGCCCGGGGCACGGAGACCAAGATGAGGGCGCCGGCCAGAGCTTGCAACTTGAAGCGGCTTGACTTGAGTAGCTTTCGGTAGAAAGGAAACCTAAACCCCAACCCCAAAATCCAAGCTGCTGAAAGCTCTGCAGGAATTTCCCAGCAGTCCTGTCGCATGCACTCCTGGGAAGGCAGTTTCCACAGACTCCACATCAGCTTGCTTAAGCAACATGCCTTGACATATCAAGGCGGCCTGTCGTGATTTGAAGTACATTCCTCAATTCAGGGTTTTTTTCAGTCTCTAGTCGCGACAAGGAGAGAGGACGATATCCATCGGAGTTTGGAGTTTAGCCTCAGGGCTAGTTCATGTCTCTCTGTTGTTGAGCTGCAGCTTTTAGTCTTTAGGGTTCAGGACTAATAAAGGTGTTGTTGGAAGAGAGCCAGGGGTGGATGCAAATGGAAAAGCACAGAAGCGAAGCAGAAGGCGAGACGAAGTGAGGGGAAGACAGAAAATAGTGAGCCTCTACCGAGCTTCTTATAAGATGAAAGAGATATGCACAACAACGTTTCTGGGATTAGCCCAGCGCCAAAATCGGCGGCAAATGGTCTTGGCCTCATAGATTTGAGACAGCCTTCTCAAATCCTACTGCAAGTTCCAAAACCTGAAGACCTCGAACTCAAGGTCACTTAGTTCCGGAAACCCTAAGGAAACCTAAACCCTGCATCCTTAGCCCTAACACACTGTAGAACCCGAAAGGAAATCCAGAAAGTCTTAAGGCGTAAAGCCTCAACCAGGCACCCAAGCTTCGACACTCAGATCTTCTCTCTGCACCCCACCCCCCAAGGAATAGACTACGGAACTCACGAAGCTTCTGTAAGCTAGCTACAGTGAATCGCGACCTACTACCACTGAACCGGACCCGAAACCCCAGTCCTGAACTGAGGGTTTCGTGTTGGGATTTCAGTCCTGGAAACCTTTTCAAGCCCGTAACCGGAACGATTTACTGAGAGGCTCATGGGACTTCGTAACTGCGGCGATAACAAACCCACAATTTCTTACTTATCACTTATAACCTGGATTATGGTTTTTTCCCTCCTTATCACTTATAACCTGAATTATGGTTTTTTTCCTGAATATTGTTTTTTTTTCCCTCCTACCTGAATTATGGTTTAGGGTTTAGGGTTTGGGGGTCAAGATCCCTCAAGGTACAAGTTGCAGTCCAGGAGCGGTCAGGTTCTGGTCTCGCCATACCTCCCCCCCAGATACCGAAGCCTTTGACCCTGAAGTTCAGACACCAGAAGCTTGCCCATACACCCTAAACCCTGAAAGCCCTAAACCTTAAACCGGTAAACCCTACAGGCACCGCAGCCCTGAATCCTGCTTGAATGGTCGTCCTTCCGCCCCTGAAGCCTCAAAACCCTCGATAGAACGATGGCTTTTGCGGGGTGCCGTTTCCACGCAGGTCCAGGGTTTAGGAAGCTAAAACATGAGGCTAAGTGCTAAGGAAAGTGAATGTTGTTTTTCGAGATATGGCATCGTTTGCATCTGACCCTGGTCCATACTGACAGGCCCTGACAATGAGAAGAACGGCTCTCATTTGTAATGGACGTTGTGCATCTTGGTAGTGAGGAGGATTACGAACGGATATGACAGAAAACAGGAAAACAGCTGCTCATCTAAGTAACGGTTTTCGATTAGTAAGTACGTGTGGCCTACGCAGTGCAACCAGCAAGACATCTTGTGCGTGCCCTTTGCCTGGCGGGTTTGGGGTTTTTTCTGCTGTTAGGTTAAGAACTTAAAAGGGCTTCAGGGCTTCGAGTGACACCCCACCCAAACTTACCCAAACTGCAAAAAGAGACGAACCCTGATCTCGAAACCTCTCTTGCAAACTCCCGAATGGCCCGAGTGCATTTGCACGATGCTGGCCCGAGAAGGGCAGAACTTGTGTGCTTAACCACTATCCACTATGGGGATCAGCACTAGATAAGGTCATCTTCACGATATTAAGTAGGAACCTGCGAGAAAGCCAGTAGAAACCAGGCTGAAGTGTCCCACCCTGTGGGCGTAGCCACCGTAGACCGGAAAGTGGCGCTGCCAGCTGCGCAATGCAACTTCCTCAGGGGATGAGAGGTATAGACCTAAACTTAAACCCCTTTAAACTGAACAACCCTAAACCCAGAGCCCTCTCTTGGGTTCAGGCACTTCCACCTTCGATTTGTGGAGACAGCTTTGCTTCCATGCTGGGATCCTATTCATCTCAGCGCTTCATACTCTCCTACACCGTACAGCCTCGCAACATAACTATACCCTAAACTCTACACCCAAAGCTCGCAATCTCATGGAGACAAAGCCAACAGGTCTGATTCTGCACAGAATCTCAGAAGGAAAATCATGGAGAAGTATGAGGCAAGTGCCTTCCCTTCGAGGGTACATTGGTTACAGATCTGCCCTAGGACCCTACTCCTTCTGCAGACTGCGTTGTTTCGTAGCCTCCTCCAAAAACTGTCTGAATACTATCTTTCCTTCCAAAGCATACACTGTATTCCCTGCATGCTGTAGCTTTTGCGGCTCGGCTTCAAGTCATCATCTCAAAAGCTCGAATGCTTAAACACAGTCGCGATGCAGCCCTATGGCCCTATGCTGTCAACATGCCAACATGCATGCAAACAGACGCAGCTTTGTAAATTGGATGACATTTCTTGGACTTGCTGCAGTGTTTAAGCTGGCCATAGCTCCAACAGATCCGAATGAACCCCTCGCGGCTTAACGCATCTTTCTGCAATTGAGGTCGTGGCCCAAATCAGCACTGGAAACCTTAGCCAGGAGCATAAACCTTAAACAAAAGTCTGAAAGCAGTTAAGGAGGGCCAGGAAACAAACAGATCCAAGGGCCCAGGCAAGTTTGGACTTGCACGGGTAGTTCACCAAATTCGAGTCCCATTTACGTTCCTTTCTATAAGGGTGCCTGCCGTACTTGTTTGGGGACCTCCAAAGGGGACCCTAAGTTCGAGAACTGCACATGGTACTTTGAGGTTTCAGGAACAGGGAAGCCTAACGCCACATCGTTGGGAAGCCGGTCATGTGCAGGATTTGCATGGGTTTACGGGTAATTGACCGTGAACCCTAAGCACTAAATAACAACTCTACAGGACATGATGTCGGCATGCGTAGAAGTCTTGACCTGCAGTTGGGATGTATATACGTTGTAAAGTTTAAGTTCTATGCGTTCATAGGCTCAGCTACATGGAAAGGACCCAGCAGGCGTCCCCTCAAACAAAGAAGTCCAGCACAACCAGCACGACTGAAATCACTGATGATTATAACGACGATGAACATTGAATTGCCAACCATTTCAGGCACCAGCAACACATTTTACAATACCAAGGCCAACGCACACACAGCATGCTCAAGCGCATTCATCGTATCAGGCTTTGAAATTCACTGCAAGCTGCAACTCTACACCTGCCAAAAAACCAAACCTCAAACGCTGAAGAAAAGCTCTCTTCACCCAGATCCTTAAATTTCGCAAACTCCCTCAACCCGAAACTAAAGCCTGAACCTTAAACTGCCCAAGCTCCAGATCCGTGGAGTCACTATGTCTGACTCTGTGGCTATGAGGTGTAGGGCTTAGGGTTTGGGGCTCACGGATGACTCGATGACCCTGAAACAGAAAAACTCTACAAGCAGGGCCTTGATCTACATCGTACAACCTAGAGGGCTTCCACATTCAGAGTTGCAAAGACATGGTCCCGGGTTTAGGGTTATATATATATATATATGAACGTTTCGTCGTGGAAGTCCGTGATCGCCGAATTCCCATCATCCCGAATTTAGGGTTGATTCGTGCGCAGTTTGTGCAATTACCTCGCCAAAGAAGTACTCAGGCTCATGTGGGGTTTTCACTGGCAAAGGCTCGCCCGAAACATCATCAACCTAAGCCCTGCACATAGACCTGAACACCTAAACTCAGCTCCTGACGGTCCGACACCCAGCTTGCGAGGCTGCTCCGGACGAGTAAAGTGCCTGGAAAGCTCCGGTCGATGCTATCTTTTGAACTTGTTTTGTCTGGAGGCCTTGTATCTAGAGCAGTGGTTCAAGGCTTAGGGTGTCTATGGGTTGAGGGCTTTGGGCTTCGGGTCTCAGGGTTAATGATGAAAGCTCTTATTGCGGGCTATATATAATATAATATTATATAATATTATATTATATTATTATATATTATATTATATTATATTATATATATGAGGTGTTTGTATTCTTAGGTTGGAAGTTTAGGTTTGGGGTGTGTGGGATTAAAGCATGGGGCGGTCAAAGGACATGCGATCAAAGGCTTTTGCTGGTACCATGCTAGCAAAGGTCCTTGTTCGTAGAATAACATTAGGGTTCAGAATGCTTAAACCTTTCCTTCTGAGCAGCCGGACACGATCTTTGGCAAGGGTGCCGGTGTGCCCTTGGCAGCATGAGACTTGAAACGTGAAGCGGTTAGGGGCTCAGGGTTTTGCAGGGCTGTAGCATTTGCAGGCATTCCTGTGTTTTTTCTGTCCGGTTTGGTGTTTCAATGTTCACGTTTTGACCTTCAACCGTAAACCCTTAACGCGATTGCACCCAAAACCCTAGACCCCGTAGTCTAAGCTTTGCGGGACAAGGTTACTCAGGTTTGCCATCTCCTGGCCAAAAATTAAAAACTGGTTTCTTCTTCAGGAACTACACCGACACTTAAGCCACCATAGTCAGAAAACGATTGCTTTAGTTTTAAATCCAAAGGTGCGGATCCACCATAATCAGACAAAGATTTTTAGTATAAATCCCAACTTACCGTAAATAATAAGGATCATATGGCCATGGGTTACTTCAACTGAATTCCCGTAAGCAAAAGCAGGAGACCTGAAACATTCCGGAGTTTGGCCTAGCTGCGGGTCATGTGCTCCCAACCGCAAGCGAAATCGTACACTTAGTTTAGGATTTAGGGTTTTGGGGTTTAGGGGTTTATAGGGTGTAGGGGTCTAGGGAGTCTAGGGTTTCGACGCTCACACTCGCACAAGGCAGGCATGGCTCTACGTAGTCCAACGCATCCCCAGTGTCAGCCAGCTGTAGAGACAGTTCAGGAAACAGAACGAACATGTAAGCAAAGTACAGTAATCAAAGAAGCTAGTTCCCCGACTGCAACAGCCTGAATCGGGACATTGCCCACTGTTCCGAAGACGACTCACAGGTCTGTGTCACTTACACATGCCCGACTGCAAACGTGGCGGCCCTTCGGTCTAGGAGCTGGCACGGTGTCTCAGCTTTCTGACTTTTCACGCAAACATGCCTGCACAAATTCTGGATTAGCAGCCGATCTTCTGAGAAGCAAATGCCCAGCACCAGCTTCCACGTGATCTCATGCATTCAGTATCCAATCCTGCCTCGGCCAGAGTCAAATTCTCAAATTCACCTCAATTCATGAATTCCACATGCCATGCACTGCAGGTTAACAGGCTCCATGAGTTGCAACAAAGCTCCAAGCATCTGATGGTCATGTAACAACATGCCGAGTGAGCAGCAGCCCTGAAAGTGACATGAATTCCGCAAGCCATGCGCTGCAGCCTAACAGGCTCCATACGTTGCCAGAAAGCTCCAAACATCTGATGTTCATGCAACAACATGCCGAGTGTGCAGCTGTCAGAAATTGACGTGGACATATCCCAAGCGCCAGGTCTATAGAGAAGGGTGCTGTTACCTTGTCCATCTCAACCTAGTCCCTGCGGTCTCAGATCCAGCAGGTCCGGAGCTTCCAACTTTATCTGGAGCAGCTGACTGCATGCTTTAGGGACAGTCCTCGCCAGATCCATACCATTCTGTAAGACCTTGGCTCGGACATGCTCCGTCGGCAAAGCGCAGTTCTCTTCGCTGCGCGAGTCCAGAAAATCTGCAGCCTCATTGAGAGCCCTGCTGCAATCTCGGATGGCTTGTCCAAGAACTCCAAGGACCCAGCGTCCAACTGCAACTCTGTTCTCATTCAGAATCTCAACCGTGGAGGCCAACGTTTGTCGCAGCACTCGCGGCAGCCCCCTCTTCAGCAGCCTATCCTCTTCCTCTGCACTCATGACTGCTATCCTTGTACGCCTGGATGGCCCATCCCTGCTTCCAGATTTGGACCTACTTCTAATGTTGACACAGAGCGTCCCGCTGAGCTCGTCTGCCACCGTACGTGGGGCACTGAGCCGAATTCAGTCCATGGCTCCAGGCACCCTCGTGCGCGGGTTCAGGTGACCCAAGTAGGCTGGGGACATCAAGCGTTGGACCCTTACAGTAGTCTTTTTTACCCCCACGCTATATGACTTATCTGGACCCAGTTATCTGCCGATCGTGAACGGTTCCGGCTGCCGTTCGCGCTGACACAAGCCTTGCTGGCCAACAAGTTCTCCATCAATCGCACTGATCCGTCCGTCACCTTCTGGTACGGTGGATGGTGTACACCTCCTTGCTGTGAACCAGGTGGACCACCCAGTAGTCGCCAACCTTCAGTCGATGAATTGGCGGCTGACGTCAGGAGCTGCTGGCCTAGCTTCTCAACGGCCTCTTCTGTCACAGGAGCCATCAGGCGTGGTTCGATGCATTTGAATCAATTCCAGCCAGGAGTAGGCGGTTGCGGATGCTTATCGATCATGAAAAAAACAGTGGTCCGCAACCCTCCGTGGCACCTGTAGTACTGAGGCAGACCACGGATGACAAGGTGTCCACTCCTGTCATACCGTTCTTCTACAGCCTTTTCTTTTGTCACGACGCTTTTGTCAGTCCGGTCGATGCTGCTTTGGAAAAATGTCAGGGTTGCTTCCTGATCAGTGGGCATCCTCAATGCTCCTGCAGCATGTTGCAGCTTGGCAAGGTCCGCTGCGAGAAGCATCATGTCCTGGACTGTAGCTGCCAGCTCCTCGGCCGTGCAATTCTTGATGGCCATCTGGACAGACTCAGTGGCCTGCAAGGCGGCGGTAGCGAAGGCTGGGATGCGAAGGCTGGATCGGGCGTGCTTGAGCCGGAAAAGACTTGAGACAAAATGGCTACGGAGGTTTTAGGGTTTAGGGGTCGGGGAGCCTAATGAAGTAGCTAGCTTCAGGTGAACTCCGTAGCACTCAGGCAGTTGACAGATTCAGATACAGATTATAGCGCAGCATATGTATATGTATATGTACACATGTGTGTGTGCGTCTATGTGTATTATATATATATATATATATACACACATACATAACACCACAAACCTCAAACCCCAAGCCTCACACTCTATATTCTATGAGCCCCCTGGCCCGCAAGAAAGAAAGTATACTGCTACAGTGAGAAACCTGATAGAAAGCCGTATGATAACCCTTCCAGAAGCCCTTCTGGTTGCCCTTAACTAACCCTGAACCCAACAGAAAGGAACGCTGTCTTAAACCTAAACCCTCGGCCCTAAACCTCAATCCTGCACCCCTAGCCCTACATACACCCTAAATCCCAAGCCCTAAGCTTCTTTCTTGAAACCGCAAAGACACCTTGTGAGGAGCCTTTCATCTCGCCTTGTACCGAAACCCTTAAGTAATCCAAAGCAGCCCTTGTAGAAACGCAAGTTGGAAGCCAGCAATAACTCTTGCAGCAAGCCTGCAATGGCCTTATGGATCCACCAGTTTCTTTTTAAACTTGTAGAAAGTTACAGCCTGTCAGTCGCCCTTAGAGTAACCATTGTACCAAGCCCTTGTAGTTGCCTTGTGGCCGTTTTAATGACCTCATGGTAACAATTGTTCGGGAAGACGAGTGGAGCTGAGAGGACCCAACAGTTTTACTTTGGAGCATCGTCCACAAGAAGTACCTGCGAGGACTAATGCGTTTAGGATTAGACTTTTGGGTTTGGAGTTACATGCCATATGCCATATTCGATGCTCTTGCTTCTTCACTCTATCAACCTCTGAAGCCGCCGAGGAAAGATGAGCTCCAGACCGATATCACCATGGAGGTTCATTGCTGTACAATCCCAGGCGTTCCGGAGCTTCAGGGATTAGGGTTTACTGTCGGGTATTAAGGTTCAGGCTTTTGTGCTTAGGGTTTATAAAGGCTTTAGGGTATTCAGGATAATTACTTCATATCTCATAAGGCTCACGGCGTGAATGCCAGGAAAAGCAAAGAAGCCGGAATTTGCAAACCCTCGAAGCCGCGAATGCCAGCTCCAACAGCCAAACCGTTCATTCCTGAAGCACCAAACCCTAACACCAAAGGCTCCATGTACTTGCACAGGATATAGTTGGGCCTTGAAGTACCCATATAGGGACCCCTTTACACCCCCTCGACAAACAATATACATAGGTACATTGAACCTTGGAGAACACTACCAAGGCAGGCAGCTCGCCAAACATATCTCAAAGTTACATCGCCAAGGAGTGGCCGTCACGCGGTGCTTAGACACACCGCTAGCTCTCTGAATTAAAGTCCCTTATTGGGTCCCGAGCAAATGCAGCCACAGCTATCCGGCCACCATACTTAAAAGAAAACCCTAAAAGGGACGCCCATTTAGAGAACTGCCCACATGGCTGAGGGTCCATGGCTTGCAGGGTTGGGTTGTGGGGTTGCGGGGTTCCTGTCTTCAGGGTTTCGTTCAGGGGATAATCAAGGCTTTTGTTGGAGGGATTGGCTTGTCCGATTCTCACAGCTTCCAGTCGAGTTCTTTGCATTTTAAGCGCTGTAGAACTACATGTGCTGCAGGGCAGGGCGAAGCCCGGCAAGACCATACAGAAAGAACGTTAAGCCCGAGATAAAGGGTTTTTGGAGACCCCCCCAAAACACAAACATCAAGCCTCTACTATAACGTTAAGTTCTCTAGGCAAATGGTTCAGGAAAATGCAAAGCCCTAAATGCTAAACCCTCTGTAAACCCGGTATAAACCCCAACCCGTGAACCCTAAATTATCCCCAAACCCTAACCCAAAATACCGTAAGCCCTCAAACCCATAAGCCCCAAACCCTAAATCGCTCCCTACACCGAAAACCGTTTTAAACCCTCAAACCAGGGTTTATGAGCCCGGTGCTTTTGCCGGGTGGGGTGAAGGACTATGGTATTCGGAACGACGCGGGACGATGTTTTGGTAATTTTGAAAAACGATAACCAGGAAAACATGTTTTTCGTAGTATATACCAGCGTTACACAATGACGGTGTGTAACATACTGGAAATGCAGAGACCATTCGCTTCGGAATTCCCTGACTTTCCCTTACTTGCGACGAGCATGCTGGCCTCAAACAGGTGGGATGATGCGTCTCTCCATGCAGTTGAATCACTGACGGGAGTGGGGTGGGCCGGGTGCGACCAATTATGCCGCCCCTTTGCAGCTGTGGTCTCGGTTCCATCCTCCGCTGCGAAGAACCGACAGACAAGGATGTGCACCATTTCTTTCACACATCCAAGACGGGCCTTGGCAGGTGCGCGAACACCTTTTTTTGTGCTGCAGTCTCAGCTACGTCCGGTCCAGAGTTCTGCGCACTCCATGGCTCGAGTCTTCCGAGCGAAGAATACTCTGCTGCGTCACTCTTGCCGGACAGGCGGAAGATGCAAAGGTCCTGGCCACTGAGAAGCAGTGTGCCGAAAGTCTGCCTTTGAGCTCGTGAGGTCGCTGCGCCACGGAAAAGTGCGCCGGCGGTGATCACGAGGCCAAGCGCTGCAATCGGCGAGATCCTCCGAGGAAACGGGATAACATGGCAGAGAATCCGGGACATCCATGCACAAAGTGTGCTCGGTCCGAAGGAGCTCTCCGAGGCCACCTCGGTCTAAGCGCGGCTCGCGGGCAGAGCATGTGCAGGTCCTGTGCAATGCCGAGCTTCCGATTCGTTCTGCACCGAGGGAGGTGAAGAAGGAGCCGGCTGCAGCATCGGAGGCATCAACCATGGCCTTGGAATAGCATACCCTGACTCAGACACCTTTCATCCTTTACTTTGGCTCATATGGCTCAGGAAGGAGATGCCACCAAGCGACCCATGCAGCGAATTGGCCCGGACCTAAGATGGAAAGCCGGCTGCAAGCTCGTCGAATCTTTCCAGCGAACGAGCTGTTCAACCAGGTGCAAGTTAGTGGCCAGGCGCATCTTGCGGCAACCTGTGCTGCAATTCCTCCACCAGAGCTGTTCCCACACCTTTGCGGCGCTCCCCCGCATTGACCTGGAAACGCGTGGCGGGTGATGGCGACGGACTCCTGTCTAATGGACTATGGGACCTTCGAAGGAGAGCATGCCATCAAGACTAACATGCATGAACCGTCGAGCTGGAGTTCGCCCGAAGCCAAGCCGCCAGGACGGTATTGACCACCTGTCGTGGCTGCACGTGGCATGGGGGGTTGTCTAAAACCCCGTTATGAATCCCTGATCCCCAAACTGGGTTAGCGTGTTTTTACTCCTTATCGTTTTACCAGGTACAAAGGATTATCACTTATGACAAGTACGGGGAACAGGCTTCGTTCTTGGTGGCTTGCAGCATCTTACAGCCCATCTACAAGTGCGTATCCCAAGATGTCCACAGGTCTCAAGGACAGGTGAACAACAGCTCACCTCGCTGGCTCGCGGGTGCCGAATGGCTCATGCCCTTCAAAAGGCACCTCTGTCAAACAAAAGCCATCGTTGCTACACTGTTTGCTATCGTTTTGTTCTCGTTTTGGACACTCAACTTGCCTCGGATTTTGGAGGTTTCACGCATAGCAACTCTTTAAGTTTCAGTTTGCAGCGGTGTAGCCTTCAAGCCTCAGTTTGTATAAGTGCAGCCTCTCAAGCCTCAGCAAGCCTCAGTTTGCACAAGTGCAGGCTCTAAAGCCCCAGTTTGCACAAAGCCATAGCAGTAGCAGTGGCAAGATCAGTAAGAGCAGTAGAGTAGCAGCAGTAGCCGCAAACCGTAGGTAGTAGCAATCGTAGTAGGGCCAGTCATAGTACTCATGTAACATACATTCCAACGCTATCGTTCAGTTTACTTCTTAGAATTCTTATCGTTTCACAGGCTAAACGGCTAAACAACACGAGGGGCACCCTGGCCTAATCTACAACAACCCCCTTGTTATACACAAGCGCATGATGGCGCATGTCTGCGGGTGCTGCCAGCCGAGCCGCAAAGTCGCATCTCAGTACGAAGAAGCCGCCCACGGCCAGACGGCCTAGCTGTGCACAGCCGATGATCTCCTTCAGCTCTCAGCGGTGTTGCCCACTTGGGTGCTTCTTTTCAGGTTGGGCCACCTCATAAGAATAAGAATAATAATGATACAAACAATAATGATATTGAAAATATCCATAATAATAACAATAGTAGTAATAATATGGTGCTTCTTTGACGGCCTGGGCCTAGCTGCCTGGCCAGCATCAGAACTGGTGTCCTTCCCAGCTTCTGCGATGACGTAGGATGCGTAGCCTTGCCCAATCCTGAACTGCAATCTCGCAAGGCGCCGACCCTGCCTGCGAAAGTCACACGACAAGGACTCTGTGAGTTCCCCAGCAATGGCACCCCGAAACAGAGCAAGCTGCAGGGGTTGCAGGGCCAGCATCAGCTCAGGGACACCGCCTGTAGACAGATACAGTGAGTCCGTGCTCCCAGTTCGGACACTTCCTCGCTTGCAGGCCAGGCACCAACTTCTCGCTGAAGTCGACAGACGGCCCTGATGTCTTCAGTGTCCTCTCTTGCACAACAGCTGCGCTTCTATTTGGTAGCGCCTGCCCTGAGTACTGCCCGCAGCGAATCCCAGCGGGACCTTGCCCGGCTTCAGAAGGCGCACCTTCGCACAGAATTTTGATGAAAGCTGCACTCGCCAAGAAAATCCGTCCACAGCCGGAAGGCAACCGAAACCAAATTCAGCCAAGAGGACTCTCCATTCTTTGTGGAGAGCATCCTTGTGCTCTCGCAGCGAAGCGGCAGGAATTCCAGCGCCTGCAAGCGGCAGCCCAGGCAACTACTTGAAACTAGTAGAGTTAGTAGAGCCCAAAGAGCCCCAAGTACCTATATGGGGAATACTTACCCAAACCACAATCGTAATTCCTAATATAGAAGCCCTACATTGTACACTATTGGTATTTAGGACCCTATAAGGTAATCCAAAAAAGGAACTACTATGGAGCCTATAGGTAGTATTCTTGTTATAACTATAGTATGATATTCCCCAAAACCCGATTCCAATTGTTAAGGCCCTTTAGTAGTAGAGTTAGTAGAGCCCAAAGGGTCCTAGGTGCTGTTATGGGGGATACTTTCCAAAATCATAATAAGGATTCCTAATATAGAAGCCCTACATTGTACTATATTGGTAGTTAGCACCCTTGGGGTAGAGTTGACAGCATCACCAACACCCTATTCTAGTTATTAAAGCCCCTATATCATAGTACCCTTATAGTAATCCTTATACTCACTGGCCCAAACCCAAGAAAATAAAAGTTGAAACTTTCAGGATCGACTACCTTTCTAAGAACCCAAAAGTTGAAAAGTTGAGTTTACAGCCAATAAGTATAGTAACCCTTATTAGAGTTAGTAGAGTTGACAGCGTCACCAAAAGGCGGCCTCCGAGGCGAGGCCGCGAGGAGGAGGCTCTCGCGGAGAGGCACCTGGAGGCTCTTGGGTTCTGCTTTTAAAGGGCCCTAAGTACCCACGAATTACCTACAATATTCTAGGGGCCCCTTATGGTAAATACAGTATAATGTACGACAAGGCCCGATTCACATTATCACATCATATGGGTAGTTGTGAAAATGATGGCCCCTTTTTGGGTGCCCTAAATAATAGGTGCCGTATTATAATAGGGACCCAAAACGGGACCCTAATGAAGGCAGGGCTTCGATATACTCTGGGGTTTTAAGGGTTTGAGGGTTTAGGATCTACAGGGGTTTTAGGCTTTAGGGTTTATGGGTTTAGGGTAAGCGTCCAAAGGACCCAATAATTAGGTACTTCAGTTTCGGAGAGCAGATATGTAGGTTACTGTTTGGGAGAGTATACTCAGGTTCTGCCTGGAGTAAGACCCTAAGGGTCCATGTACCCATATAAACTATACTTTGGCCTTCTAAGTAGTCCCTATATAGGTACTTTGGGGCCAAAGTATATACTGTTCTTCTTTTTAAGGGTTTCGGGTTTAGGGTATTTTTCCCCCCTACCTAGCAAGGACGATGCCTGCATTGCAAGGTTTAGGGTATAGGGTTTATAAAGGGTTCAGGAGCTCTCTCGTGCTGCTTGGAGCACTATGGGGGCCTTAGTAACTAGAAAAGGGGTTTGGGGCCGATTATACTATAGGATTATCATAAGGAACCCCAAACTAGTATAGGCAAATTATTAAGGCCCTATATAGTAAGAGAGCTGACCGCGGCGTCTCCAGGAGGTCTCGCAGCTGCACCAAGCCAACAGCGACAAGCTGAGTGAGGTGAGCGACCGTCGCACCGGGGCTCGCCTGGAAGGGTTTAGGATTTAGGGCTTAGGGCTTTGCGTTTAGGGTTTAAGCTTTAGGGTTTAGAGAACGATCTCGCTATCAAGGTCTCGTGTCTGGCAGCCAATGATGCGGGGACTCCACTGCACCCTTGCTTGCAAACAGGCAGTCGAGCGGTGGTGTGTAACCCAGAGCCCGGAAAGGATCGTACCCTGGCACCTCGTTGGAGAGATCTCACAGGACCATCTGCCTTTCCTGCCTCCCATGGCCCCAAAGCATCCGATTGCAGCCTCCTAGCTTGAAAGGTCCGCCATGCAACACATGCCAGCTGCTAGAAACATCCTGGAACCTCCGCACTAGCTGCGACAACGCCATGTGCCCCGCAAACGAAATGTGCGTGCTTGAGCATGAAGCAGCTGGAAGAACCATTGCTTGCGTGCGGCCCTGGCATTGACTGCCTGGTCCTCCGATGTCGCGGAAACTTCAATACGGTTGATGATATGCATTACCTTAGTGGCCCTAGACTATGGGAATTATGGCATGTTCGTAATGATGGGTAAAGCAGGATTTATATCATCATCCGTAGTCAGCTGATCACCCACATCTTGGCCTGGAGCAGTGCGGAATCACAATGACCACAGAGCATGCCACCCCGGCGACCCGGCCGACATCGAGCTCAAGCTCTTTGCTGAATGCATCCAGCACGATGCACCTCACCCTCTCCAGCTCCAGTGCTCTTAGGAAAGTTTGCGTACCACTCGGCGACCAGACCTACCTGAAAATGATATGGCCGACCATCATGAAGGGGAGGCTGCTCCTGCGGATACTGCTGCCTTTCTTCGGATTTTGCTTCTCACCGGGAAGGTCCTGCTCGGCCTGCAGCTGTCCTTTCACTTATGAGAATGTACCAACCTACTTGGCGAAAATAACATTGGTTCTCTGAATTTAGCCAGACTCCCACCATGGCCTATTGCCGCGAGCTCGACGTCATACTCTTTCCGGTAGTATTTCTTACAAACCGGCATGGGCGAGCCAAGTCTTTGGGTGTCGCACATGTTGTTGAACAAATTTTGGGACAACCATACTATCTCTGACTCTCTCTCTCTCTCTGTGGGCGGTGCAATGTCAGACACAAAGAAGCACGAATTTGTCAAACTGCACCTTTTGAGTGCCGGCAGAGGTCCGCATTTCGCCAGGCGCTCAGCTGTGAAACTGTAAGAAACAAGCGGCACCTGTGCCAATACTGCTGTCCAGGCGCAAAATTCTTACCCTTGGCTTGGGGTTCAAGGCTTGCTCTAAGATTCTTTCGAGGTCCTGAGGATAGCTTATGCCCGTGGTGTTTGCAGAGATGTTTTCATAGCTGCCCCCTTGCCATAGACGAAGCCAAGAAGGACCAACATTGCAGCCGCAAGCTGATAGAAGCATGAAATGCCAGACTGTGGCTTCACACGCTGAACTCTCTGGGCGTGTTCGGGGTTTACGGTCTAGGGTGCAGAAGTTGTGTCCTGTACACTGTACACCCTTCACAGGGGCATCTCCACAGCTGGCGCACCTTGAACCCTCACAATCCTGCGCTTCTCGCAGGCATGCCGAGGCCTTCAAGTAGTCCGATGGCAAAATGTCAGAGGCTGCTCTGTAGCGATGAGAGTAGGGTATAAGAAAATGGACACGGCCTACTTGGACCTTGCAGGAATGCAGCTCGATAATTGTAATATAGGGGCCTAAATAAATGATTACCAATACTATTTCGGGGCTTCCTTATTATACTTGTAGTATAATGGGCCCCAAACTCTATTCTAATTATTATATATAAGGCCCCTATATTATAAGGATGCCTCTCAGCCGCCCCCAGCGGCTTCAGACTCACCGGCCGGAGCATACCTGACTTTTGCGTCAATACGCACCTCAACAAGGTCAGAATTTAGAACATCCCCCCCGCTGTACAAAACATGATGCATCCGCTCAAACGAAACTTGAACTCTGAATCGTATCTCAAACCATAAATAACCCTATAGCCCCTTAACCCTAGACAAGCGTTTGAAGATCCCAACTGCCTGAAACCAAGACGCGAAGGGATTCAGCTTAAGTTACCATAACAAAGAAACCACATTATTTACTATAGATCCCTATTATGGTAACTTAAACCTTAAACCCTTAACCCTTACAGGAATCCCTTATAGATCCCTTAAAGGAATCCCTATTATGGTAACTTAGCTTGTGAAGTCTTTCACAAGAGCCCAGGAAGCCAAGATGCGAAGGTATCGGCTCTTGCTCGCCACCCTCCCCGGTAAGGTAGCCCTGGGCATTTGGCTCTGGGCTCTCGGGTTTAGGGGTTAGGCTTTCGGGGTTTTTTTCCCTCCTTGAGGGAAAAACAAGGAGGGATTTAGGGTTTAGGGTTTAGGGATTTTTCCGGATTTTTTCGCCTTCAACTGGGTTTTAGGGTAGTAGGGGCTAGGGTTTAAGGGTTTAGGGCTGCCACCACCTACTTTGTGGAAAACCCGAAACTTTGAGTATCTATTGTAGGATATTTGTGGCGGCCGGTTTGGGGTTTAGGGCTTCCAAGCAACAAACGATCTAGTGGCAACATGTAGCAACCGCCATCGAACTCATCAAACAAATATAACACCTCCCGCTGTCTTCTCCTAGCGACTGTAGCGACAAGCCTCGTCACTATACTCGAAACTCACATGGCTGGATTCCTCTAAGCCCGACAGCCTGCAAGTTAGCGGCATGAAGCACTCCGGGTCCAAACGCCTGCTCATCGTATTGCCCATAAGCAAACCCTTGAACAACCGATGTGGAAAGCCGCTTCGCAGCGAGGAAGGCCTCGAACTCGGCCACCATGCCCTCAAGCACCTTGCCAATCTAGAGTTAAGCGACGCCCCTCTCATGCCGGTTTCGTTTTATCACAAGGACCCTTAGGGGGCAGGGGCGAGGGTCAGAATAAGGACGTGATAAAAGTCTAGAAAGGCCTGCTTAAGGAAGCATAGTCCGATCCTAAGGCTCCTTATGCTTTTGGAAGGTCTTGCCTGTTGGGGCATCCTTACAGAGGAGTCGGGCAGTTTGCAAGCATGAGCCGGCGGACTTAAATCGTCCAAAGCGAATGACATACCGTCAGGACCAAATGTACCCTAAAAGATTTACGCGTCATATTCCACACTGGGTTTGTACTGTAGGATGTGGAGCCCGCCCTATGCTGTTGAACGGTTGTGGCCCTTAAGGGAGAAGGCTGGATGCCTGCCATAAGCTAAGACACTGCTGCTACGTGAGCCGTAAGCGGCTCGTACGGGCAGCCACAGGGGCGCGTGCACTTAAGGCCCCGAGGCTGAACATGAAAACAGACTCCGGTTCTTAAGCTAGGCTAAACCCCATAGTGCTAAACCCCTTACACTTAACACCAACTCACGACCCCAAACCCCACCAACAAAGAAAGACTGACTTTACAAAGCCCGTACGATAGCCCTAACCGTCATCAAGTCCTTATACACCCTCACTACAAGCCCCTTAAGACACAACGAAAAGCCTTGTAAAGTCGTACAGTCGAGGTTTTTGTTGCAGTTCTACCTAGGCCCTAAAATGTGCGAAACTTTGGTTACATTAGTTTGCTATTATAGAGGTTAATCATAATGGAAAATAAGGAGCTATCACAGCGGGGGAATGAACGTTTGTCTTTGGTGTCTACCTGCAGAATCAATAAAATACTAACTTATGTTTTACTTGTAACCGGTGTCCTTCTAGACTGTAGAAAGAGTCTAGAGTGCATCTGTGGATCCAACAACCTATGAGTTTAAGGCCTATAAATGTTCTATTCCATATAGTTACAGTTAAGGGTTCGCCATCCGAGTTTTCAGGGTTATGCAGTGCCCTACATTTTCAAGGGTTCATAGCCAATAGGGGTTTCGGGTTGGGGCTGTTTAGGGCTCAATCTCGGAAGGCCGATGCCATCAGAAACGTGCCGTGCTTAAGTGTGATTTGGATGGCTTGGGGGTAAACACTTTTGGACGTGGCTTCTGCCGAAAAATGTAGCCAGACCTTAAGATCGCCAGCAATATTCTCAACCAGCATCAGATGCCTAAACCCTAAACCTGAACCCCAGGCAACGAACAAAACTACGATGATCACCTTCCCTAAAGGTCCTAATGCCGAAGAGTACTATACTCCGTCACCAAATACTATGCATCAGTCACTACTATCCTGAACCAAGGCATCGAATCATTGGGCACATGGACCTTTCTGGGGTTAACCTAGAGGCTCATACCCTACCCCTTTTTTAGGTTACCGAGTTTTATGGTTAGGATCTGTTATCTTAAAAAGTAGGCGCCCTAAAAAAGGGGTAGGGTATGAGCCTCTAGGAATGAAGTAGTCTGAATGAAACATTAGCAATACTATAGGTTCGGGTTCCTTACACACACATTTATACACAAAAATGTGTACATATATATATATAATATACACATTTATTTATATATACATCTACGTATAATTATAAATATAACACTATACTACACTTATACTCCAAACTCCGATCCAGAAGGCCACAGTTCTGCAGTGAAGATGCCTCCTGTCGTCTTTCAGATCCTGGTCGCAGCTCTTCGCGGATGTGCATCTGGATGCCTCGAGCGGATGCGTGCTGGCTTCTTAGTTGCTGAGTTCATAGGCCCCAAAAAGTGTACACTTTTGGTTTTATAGTGGGTAATATTAGTCCAAAAAGTGCAAAGTGTATCCACTCAGCTACTAAGGCTTAGAGGCTGGCATGCGGGATTCAGGACTTGGGAGTTTGGGGCTTGCAGGCTTTACGGTTTGGGGAGTGGAGGTTAGGCTTGGGTCATGCTGGTTATCTACTGCTTCGTTCCGGGATAAAGCCGATCTTCATGGTTCCGGGACGGTTTTGGTCAGAAAGCTTGGATCGGGCACAAGCTGTGCTCTAAGCAGGAGAACCCCGATAAGGATGCTTGAGCCTCAAGCATACTTCCCAAGCTTGCAAAGTCTCCCCAGCCTGTAGGTAAACGTCAGGGAGATCGTCTTTTAGCTCCAAACCCTTAGAGGCCGAGTACAGTAACCCAAAAGCAGTTATCGTTTCAGTTGCGGTAGGATTATACGAACCTCAAAAGGTTCAAGGTTAGGTACTCAGCTGCAAACCTCTCTTTGGAAGAACCTTTCCCAGTTGCCTCCTGGCCTCCTCCTCTGAACGTTGAGACATCGGCACACCAACAGGCTGCCGCTGCGGAAAAGCACACGCAAATCCTGTGCCGAAACTACCAAGCCCTACTCCGAAAACGTCCATGAAGCCCCCATAAGCAATAACCGACCCCCAACACCCAAAGCCGTCGAGCATCGTCCGTTCCACAGGCTCCTTGTGCTTCAAGGATCAGGAAACTCAAGTCTTGGGTGTGGGGGAGATCCCTCGAACAGTCAAGTGTTGGTGCTGGGGTGACAACACAATAGGGCTTCAGTAAGGGTGCTTCTGGAGGGTATTTATGGATTATTATAGGGTTGCAGCAGGGATTCTCTATCAGGCGCTGTGAGGCTCATAGTTTATTTTGTCTACTAGCATCTAGGGTTAGGGCTTAGGGTTTAGGCTTTCTGTTGCCGGCTTGGCAGGGTTTGGGGCTGACGGTAGGCATTAAACTGACGGCCTGGAGGTCGTGCTCGCCTTTTCAGTCTTGTAACATTCCCGCCCAGGACGGTGAGCCCAGAATAGGGTGTATCACGATATGTGTGCATAGGAACCGAAAGGGGATTCCGTTGATAATTGTGCTGATCTATATCTAGCTCTCTTACTTATTAGTTCTGTTTTAACAACCTCAGGCTTGCCTTTTTCCCAGCTTGTGGGACAGACCGTGGCGTCCCATCTAGCCGCGTTTTTGTAGACACAGTCGTCTATAATTGGCCCCTTGCCGGCTCCACGTACGTAGGCCATACCGGCTGTATGTACAGTAAAAGTCGAGGTGCCCTAACATAGCGGCCTGAACCGCAGGAACCTGCCTCCGTAGATCAATGTGAATCAGTATCTGCAGAACCCTGGACCCTACAACAGGTCGAGGTAAAGACTGAGGCCCAAATCTGCAAAAAAAACTGAAAAGGTGGATCCTAACGGCGAACGAAAACCCTTGATGCTGCATCCGAAGGCCCCCAAACCCTTTGCACCAAAGGCCCCCCAAACCGAAACTCAACTAAACTGTGAGGCTACAGAGCTAAAGCCCTCTAACCCTATAGGCCCTAGATGCCCCTGAATAACGGGGCCGCCGACGAGGATCCAGTTGACCATAGCTCCCGACTTGGTTTTCCAGCTGGTGCTTCCGGCACCCACCTCAAGCAAAAGGATTCACCGACTCGAACAAACAGACCACACGAAATGGCATGTGGGAAAATCAAGGACCTACGCATAAACCCGAAAATAGCATGATATGATCCGCACTGTAGAACCCGGAATGGGTAGGGTTCCCATGCTATGATCATGAATCATTCAAGCCTTTCTGAACTTCGTGGCTCAAGCTTATGAAGTCCTGAAAGCCTACAAACCCCAAACCCTAAGTCCTAAACCCTACACCTTAAAAGAAGACTGCGGAGCTCAACGGTCCCCAAAGCCTTTGATGCTGGGCCTGCTCCCCCGATCCGGGATCCGCGCTTTGTTTTGGGGGTTACAGTAGGGCTGGCTATAGGGATTTGGTTTAGGGCTTGGGGGTTTAGAATTTAGGAATTCAGCGATACCGGGCACCCCTTTTTCATCAAGGTCCTTGTCAGCATGGAGGATGACTCATGAGGTAGAACAGACAAGCTGAAATCCAATCAGTCTTTCTGGTATGCAAAGTAGTCGTGGTAGGTGTACGCAACGCCGTCGCTTGGGTCGATGCGGCGTGCGACATGGGCCTTGCATACGCGCCTTGACAGGAGCTCCGGGCACAAGTGTCACAGACGGCCTGCATGCGTTCTCTGGCGACCTGCAGGGCCTCCTCGTCCACCTCCCTAAACCCTAAACCCTAAACCCTCAATCCACCGCTTCTTTTCTTCGCACCAGGGAACGGTGCATGTAGGGCCGTCGGGATCCCAGTTCAGTGCGCGAGCCACCTCTCTAAAAATTTACGGGTGCTCAGATGGTTTAGGGTCGGGGTGTTTACTGTTTTTGGCACTCACACTCGGACGGACCAGGCGAAGCATATGGTTCGAGGGTTTAGGGTTCAGGGATTTCGGGTATAGGGTCATAGGGTTGCCTAGAGACCAAATTCTCAACCACAACAAGACAAAAAGAAAAAAAACGCAGCCAAGGTATAAAACGCAAACCCAGCAACTCGCACCGACAGCCAACTTTTCCAAACACTACACCCCAACACCGCAACAACGTTCTAACTCAACGGCTCAGACCCTGAACTTTGAACCGTCAAATGCCGGAAAAGCATCTGATTCTAAATTTGACAAGGGGCTAAGTCAACCTCGCCTGTGGACAACAGGTCCTGTCAACGAGCGATTGAAGGTTCATGCGCGGAAGAGATTAGATTCTATGTATGGTTTAGGTGCCTGAGCTGGTTCAAACATCCTTTTTGTCAGAAATCTGTGCAGGGGCTGCCGGTTTGGGGCTTACTGCTGTTCATCTGCGGGGGTAACTCATCAACTCCTAAATCCAGAATGCAACCCGCTAACGCTTTTGAGCTAGGAGCCGGAACACATGCCTGGAAGTGAAACCCTAAACAAACCCTAAACCTCTCCAAGCTTGCTTAGAGGCTGAATACCTTGGCCCAAAAAAGGTTAGTTAACCTTGTCAACTATGACAGGATTGCATGAACCCCAACAGGTTAAAGGTTACCTACTCAGCTTCTAAGCTAAACCTCTCCAACCTTGCTAGTGTAGCCCTCGCTCTCCTTCTGCAGGTCCGCGTGCTGCAAAAACTTTGCGAGATTAATACGGTACATCATCTCGACCTCCCCAGTTGCTAATTAAAAAGTTTTGGGTTCAAACGGTTTAAGGATTGCGGTGTAATGCCACGATCGAATATAGGGTCCTTTATAGATCGAGAGGGGTTTAGAGGGTTGTATAGTAGAATTAAACAAGACTTTAAAGCCAGATAGTTGGCGTTCGCACATATTCGAGCCATATTCATATAATTATTGCTATTGTTATTCTTGGTACTATTGAATATTATATGTAACCGCATTCGTGACTATTGTCATTGTTATTTCTTTGTATTATTAAGCCTGGAAAAAGCACTTTGGGTCTGTAGGAAGAGGAATTTGAGGTTTAACGAGTGCAGTTCCTGTGAAGCTACCGGTATGGGGTACTACTTCACCGGTATTGTTCTAGGGTGTAGTACGGGGTACTAGTATAGAGGTGTTAGGAGAATGTTCTATACGGGGAAGAGTGGGTCCAGGATAGACTAAACACTATTCCGCAGGGTGCGGATCGTGTTCTTCAGACTACATCCGAGACAACCCCAATAATCAACTATATCTTGCGAATGGCTTGCGCTAGATCTACGTGATTCAACGGTATCAACCGAAGCACTGGAAGTAATCCCAAAACCTCTTCAGGGTCTGGTTCAGCCCATGCATCCTGGACTGGGTACGCTCCTGAGCTGCATGACTATTCACACCTATGCCCTTCAATGAATCTCGCTCCTCTGTTTAACCCGGTTCTAGCTAGGGTATTCAATCCTTCAACGCGGAAGCACGGTAGCCAAGAAACCCGTGCGAGGGATACATTCCGCAATCCCGGGATAATTTGGAGATTATGCTGCGCAGCTGTCAACAATCAACTCGGGGCAGTTGGCACTCCGATCCAAACGTTGGTGGACGGTGAGACAAACCACAGAATGCTACTGCCAAAGTGGTCCTGAAAGCCGGTGCAAGCAACATCCCTTACCGGTGAGTTGAACAACTGCTGACTCGTGCTGCTACTTCTTTCAGCATCTGTAGAATTGTAGAAGCCGAGACGAGGCCGGCAGTACCCCCAGAAGGCCTGTAGAACCTTCTCTCTCTCTCTGTGCTTTGCTTTGCTCTGGGGCTAGGAGGATGGGCAGACCCCATCCCCCGCTCTGTCGAGCGGCCCCATCCCGTCATCTCTCTCTCTCTCTCTCTTTCTCTCCCCCAGGCACCGATAAACCCTAAACCCTATATAGAACCCTCTAGGACCCAATACTACAGAGAACCCGGAGACACAAGCCCAGACCAGCAGCCGTCTCTGCAAGGACACTAAGTCCCCATGAAAGTCAAGCACACTATGCATACCGGAGCATGACAAAGCCTTTACAAAAGGGGTTTAGGGTTTTGCAATCTTAGGGGGTGCCCAATTCCACACTCAGAAGCACTAAGCCCCACAATCTTACCTGTAGTCTCCATTGTAGTTCCTTTTTGGGGTTACCTTATAGGATCCTTAATGTATAATTGTTTAAACCAAAAAAAGGAACTACAATGGAGACTATAGGTATATCCTAAACCAGCGTACATCAGCGGACCCCCCTAAACCCTAAACCGATCTCTCTGGCCCCATGTACACTGAAGCCCGCACAGAGGCCTTCACGGCCTCCCAGTCTTTTCTGAGGTTGCCTTGACTCGTGAGACCACATCTTAAAGTACCACAGGTATACTTGGGGAGGGGAATCTCCCAAAACAGAATGTTTAGGGACCCTACGAGAGAGTAGATTGAACGGTTTAGAGTTGCTCACAAATCCTGAATTCGTAAAGCCAGAGAAGCCAAAATGCTTAAGCCTCCGGAAGCCATAGGCTTAGCACTCAGGGCTCCCTCCCGGAAGGGCACCTTGAGACTTGCACTAGCCTGGCCCATACTGCTTGTCTGTGTGTATGCGCCTAAACCACTAGCTTTGGGATGGGCATCCAGGTCTAAGCCGCTATGTGTATTCAGGTTTTGTGGTTGCCTGTTCTTCTACGCTTGGGCTACAGACAAGTAAAACTTAGAAAAGCGCCCTGCGAAGTTGGCGGGGTTCTCTAGCGATGCCCGAAACGCTAGATATACTTTGATCCGGTGTCTTCAATCAATGCATCTAAAGGGAAGGGCAGTAAGTGCCCACACATATGTTGGGATGAGAGGGGTGTTTGTATGTTTGTGGCCGAATAACAGTCCACCCACAAAAGGCCAGGACTCCGAAACCCTAAACCCTAAGCCCCTAAACCCTTCTGCATTCAAGGAGCTTAGGGTTTATAGGGCTGACGACAACAGGACAACGGGGAGCCTCCCACCCAAAAACAGGCAGAGTGTAGGTAGTTATCCAAGCACGCAGTCCTTATTATGGTTTTTGGTACCTAAAAAGGCACAAAAAGTCCTAATTTATGGTTTTGGGTACCTAAAAAGGCCCAAAAGTCCTAATCTATGGTTTTTGGTACCTAAAACGGCCAAAAAGTCCTATAATAATATTGGGCACTTGGACCCTTAAGGTCCGGGACCTATGTTACATATGATCCGAGCACGGATCCCCCTTCGGAATCCCTCGGCCAAGCAAGGTGAAAGCAAGAAAATGACTGAAACTCGGTCCTAAGCATGGGCTACTCATGTGGGGGCCTAAATAATTTGAATAGGATTTGGGTGTATTTTATACTTTCATTATAGGTTTTAATATGCAACAAACCAAAAATGAGCCTGCTTAGGGCCTGAAGGCTGTTGAGGATTATGTAGGGCTTCAGGATTACAAGACTTTCTTTTAGGGAAAGAGTGGCGAAAACTGGGTTTGGGGTATATTGGATACATCTGATGATTAAGGACCCTGTTTACGTGAAGCACAGGAGCTGTGGCGCTGCCCCTCTGACCAAACCCGCATTCCATGTGCCGAGTCGTTTTCCTGACTATGACAACTTCTGCATCAGGCACAAGGCTCACGATAGCCCTCAGAACGGAGTAGGGTTTAGTGTTTAAGTTTAGGTGCTTCGGCTCGAACACGTGTCCTTGACGCACGCCATTACGTAAGCCTCCTCTGGGACGCACTCGAATACAAGAACAAATATATGTAGTGTACATACACATTTTGGTATAGATCGATATATAGCTAGATAGATAGGCACGCACACCAAAATACTAGCGACTGGCATCTAAACTCCTGACTATGTCTTCTACACACAAGCTTCCTGCGTGCAGACTCGTCGACTGAAACGGACGACAGAACTAGGAAGAGCTCAGGGTTTAGGTTTAGGTTTAGATTTAGGGTTTTGGGTTTAGGTTTAGGGTTTAGCCGCTACATGCACACATGGAGTCAACTGAAAAAGAAACAGCATGAGAATCATCACGGAGCGTAGATATTTCAGCCTCCAAACTGACCCTGCAGCCCTGTGCACACAGTCCTTGTCTTTCTTCTTGATGCTGCGGAGCTTCTCCTAAGCAAGAGCTTTTGCGACTAAGCCCAAAACCACCGACAACCCTAAACCCAGTCAGCCTTCAGCGAAACAACACTTTCTTGCATCTGGTCTTCATGGATTCAAACGCCTCTTAAACCCTGTTACCCCTAAATGCCCTTACTGCCAATGCTGAATGCTAAACTTACATAACGGCTTTTGCGGGGGTTGAGCGGCAGGTGCGGCCAGTGCAAGCCGAGATACTTGGGTGCTGTGGTCTTTGAACCTCGGCCACTCACCCACAAGTGCTAGAGCCTGAGCCTGGCTCAGTGCTACTCTGCACAGTCCTCTCAAGCTGTTTACTATGGTAATGCACAATTAAACCAGCTCAAGACACGAAACCTTAACCCCAGACCGTGAACCCAAACCTGCAACACTCAATCCTCCTAAAAGCCTCCGCAACAGCACCTGAAATCCTTTCGCCCGAACATTCTGACCCCTCCATCCGAAATCTAACAACCTTCGTGCACTTTCGTTTCTGAACAGCATGCTTCGTACAGTTCCAAGCAACTCTGCTATGTCTATGTAGAGCCCCTGCATTCTTGGATAAGTTGTCCAGTCCAACGCAAATATGTACAAAACACTGCCCTCGAGGATAAAACACACAGCTCGAAGTCTTCGCAGCGGAGCAACAGGTCATGACATGTCAGGGCCTGCCATAATCACCGGGCCCTATACACGGCTTCAGCGATCATGTGCGAAACCTACAGAGCAGCTTCACGCGAGATTCCTACACCCCAGGCCCCAAGGTTTAAGGTCTAGGGTCTTGGGTTTCGACTTTCGGGCGTACAAGTCTAGGAGTCTTCTTTTTTTTTACTCCCCCCTTTTCCTCCTGCCTAAGTCTAGGAGTCGAGGGGTCTGGGTTCAGGTTGCTAGCCGAAACTCCCCAAAACAGCACACGAGCCCTTTGCGGCCTCGTCGCTAGACGAAAAGCCCCGGTTAGACCGGCGTTATCAATGCGTTGCCCCCTACTGGTGGCACCCAATAACATACAGGCCCAGATCGGCGACAAGGCTTGTAGTCACCAGAGAGGCCTACGGCTTAGGACTGTACAGTCCACTTCGTGTACGTCTTCTGAGGCGCCCTTGTTTCACCGTGTACAGCTTGTTTAGTAGAGGCCTACAATGGATGGTTTAGGGTGGTGGGTTTGGGGTTTAGGGTCGTCCCGCTTTCGGGTTGAGGTTCAAGATTGCGGAGCTCACGCTCGAACGCTCCAGGCGAAGCATCTTCGTGCCTCTGTCGAGTGATTTCTCTTAGGATTTACTCTCTTTCTTTTTATTGTTCTTCTTTTATTGTTAGTGTCATGTTTGTTATTTTTGTTTTTCTTATTATTTTTAGTATTATTGAAATCTAAGCCTCGTTCTGCCGAGCAACTTCATTGCCTGATAGCACTGCTCCACCGACTCCCACTCGCGGCCATCGAACATGAACTTTCGCACCTGCTTAATATAGCCTTAATAATTAGAATAGGGTTTTGGGCCCATTATACTATAGTTATAATAAGGAACCCCCAAAGTAATATTCGCACCTGCTTGCCGCAGGCTAGGGGCTTGGAGGCTGGGAAAAATCTGCGGCCTGTCAGGGAGTCGTAAAACTTCTGAATTGAAGCTTTATGTCGTCGGAGCCTTGGAATGCCAGGGGTCAGAAGATGAAGTCAAGATGCAAGAGTTTGTGGCCTTGCGACAATCCGGCTCCGGCTTCGGGTGTTTTTGTGGTGCGTAGGGCCTCGGGAGCCGAAATTTCGGGGAGGGGGG
>BGNK01000606.1:0-58567 GCA_003297005.1 Symbiodinium sp. clade A Y106
AAAACCCCAAAGCCCTAAACCCCAGTATTATTGAGCCAGAATCCAGATTAGAACTGATTGCTACATCAAATACAGGGCCTTTTATTTCTGAATGAACCGGATCGAAAAAGAGAACCCTGGCGACAAATCCCACCTGCTAAGTTGCAAGCTTGGTTTTGCAGGTTTCAAACTTCAAAAAAGGCCGTTCCTTTAAACCCTAAACCCGGTGACATTGACTCCCACACCCACGTGGAACAAAAATTCGACCACAATGACCACCAGGTCTGAGGCGGAGAACTTGTTTGCAAATTGAAGGTGTTCATGAATTTCAACCAGGAGTAGGAGTAGGACTGCTGTGGGAGTAGGCCACATTGACATGCTTTTTTTTCTGTCATCTCCTTGCAAGTCGAGAGAAGTAGTCGTATCGGAAGCTGTTTGACCCTACATAGTATCTTCGCCCTAGACAGGCGGGGGGCAACAAAAACCTAAAGCAAGAACAAATCTAACCCCTAAGTCCCCAAAACCCGAAACCGATAAATCCCCAAAGCCTTAAATCCCAAAACCCAAAACCCTAAACCACTAAATCCCTAGGCCCTGAACCATGTCCCCCGAGGTTTCCCGAGAACCAGGCCGCCAGGCTCCTGCGGCAGCTCGCTGATGCGCTGTGGCTTGACTGCCCTATATACCTTGCGGGTTTCGGTTTTATGGCTCGAGGATTGAATGCCTGGGAGAGAGAGAGAGAGGGAGAGAGAGGCAGGCCTAATCCCGCCCCAAGCCCCAAGCAAAGCAAAGCAAAGAGGTTTAGGCCCTTTACTGCATGGGATTTTTGGGTAGGGGCTGTAAACAGAGTGAGGCTTTGACATATCATCTTTAAGTAGGTGCTAAAAGGACTACCTATAGGATTTAGTAACTTAGTAAGCCAGTACAGGGGCCTTTGTAGTTTGAACAAGTGGGTTCAAGGTACGAAAAGGGGCCGGGATACCATTGCTAATTCTATAACGCGACTGCTTTTCTGTGCTATTTGTCTGTGTATTCGTCTATGGGTTTCAAGATTCACGGATATTGACAGATACATTAATTTTTGACCTGCCCGTGTATGTGTCTCTGTACATACACGGAACTAACGCATACGCATAGGGTATGTACATGTAATGTTGCGATGCGATAGTCCTTGTGCATGCATTTGTTTTGAACATGTCGGATGCTTTGTGCTGGGCTTCTACATGGGGTCTAAGCTTATGGGGTTCCCTATCAGGTTTAGAGCCAGAATGGGGCAGGTTGGGGATCCACTGGCTATTCGGGCCTCAGGCTTTGTCGGTGGAGCAATAGTCGAAATGTTATGAGCTTTCTGCACAGATAGGGCCCAAGGGTACCATCCGGGTTTTGTGCCTCAGCCGCGTTGGAACGTATGCTGCGACTCCTGCAGCACTGGCCATTCTTACCCGCGTCCCAGCCGTGTCCACCCGCGCATCTTTCGGCACGAAGTGTGAGCTCGGACTTCTGTAGTCTGTGGTGTGCAATTTTCAGTGTGCGACACCAGACTTCGTTCGACTTTGTCGGCTCTGTGCAAATAATGAGAAACGAACTGCAAGGACACCAGTGACACCCTGGCAGCAGAAGATTTGTCTTTGTCACTGTCGCTGCGACCTAGGTCCTATGTACATAGCAAGAACATCGTGCACCGCGCCAGGGGCTCAGTTTCCGGTATTATGGTCAAGGCCTTGTGAGGTGTCTTAGCATTTAGAGGTCCCTTTCTGTAGCGTTAGGGGGTTGGCATGCACTGCTTGCTTACGTCGGTGTCCGACTTTCGGATGCGGGGTAGGGGCCAAATAATCTAAGTCAGCTTCGGAGTTTGGAGATTGCCAATGCAGTTGCGATTTGATTCTGGAGGCTGGCAGTTTGAGAAAATGTTACGAGTACCGCAGGCGCGAAGGAAACGAAATCATATACGTGATACATGTATGTACACATATACATACATGCCTGCCTACTTACCTACCTACATACATGCATCCAGGCATACATATACACATATTCTGTAAATAGATCGATATTCGTCTGTATGCCCGCACATGCTTTTCTGCGAAGGGTCTGCGCAGCAAAGGATCTGAAGCCAGAGAACCTCCTCTTGACTTGTCAAGATCGAGACCTGATGCAGGTGCCCGGATTCTGAGGGTTTGGGGAAACCCTAAAGTTTCAAGTCCAAATTCTAAACCGTGGGGATGAGTCGTGTTGGCTTCTGCGAGGCCTCGAATACAATCTGCTTATCTTGAGCTCCCCTTCTGCGGATGACCTGAACTAGACCAAACTCTTGCACAGCGGAATTGAGATTCTGGGATATCGCTTGAGCCGAGGAGCCTTTTTGGGGGTATATATGGTTTACAGACAATGTCTTGGGCTCAATCTGAACGCCCGAATATCCTTGGATTCATTCGAGCGCTGCAAACCCCAAAACTTCTTAGCCAAGAGCTGATTCCAAAGTGTAGATGCAAAGCCCGAATGTAGGAACCTTAGGGTTCCTTTAGAGGGGTCTATAAGGGTTACTATAAGGGATCTATAAGGGTACTATAATAATGTAGGAACCTGATTAAGAAACCTTGGGCCTTCATTAGGTTGCCTGTTATGAATCCTACTATTTTTGGGGGTTATAGGCCCAGGGTTTCTTAACCAGGTTCCTACAATATGGAGGGTTTTTGAATGGGGATGAAGTGGTTACGGTTAGGGTTTTATTAAAGGGATCTATAAGGGTTCCTTAAAGGGAGCTACATTAGTCCTAAGCAAGCGGTCTGATTAAACCCCTGCTCGGTTGAATTATGTCCTTCTCAAGCGTGACAGTCGTTGTGTTGGATTGTGGTTGCTTGTGCACACGTCCCAGTTCATAGTTACATGGGAGTTTCCGAAAATTAGGGTACCACATTTTGGGGTCCTTATCATAAGGATCCTACTATTTAGGGTACTACATTAGGGCCCCCTATTTTCGGAAACTCCCACATGGACCCTAAAACCCTACAGCCTTTTAGAACCCTTTATAGATCCCTTAAAGGAGCCCTTATGGTACCCTTTAAAGGAACCCGAAGGGCCCCCTATTTTCGGAAACTCCCACATCAGCTCGTGACTGGCAAGCGCCGTAGTGAGGACTTATGCGCAGCACAGTTGCAAGTGAACATTATTCTGAAAGTGGGGGACCCTTATATAGTACCCCAAATAGTAGGATCCCAAATAAGGTACCCCTAATTTTCCCAAACTTGCAGCCCTGAAGCCCTCAAACTCTTAACTGAACGAACCAAAGAAAGCTATCTGATTGCCATACCGCTTAATTCTGGTGACTGACAGTGTAACTCTCAATATCCTTTAAGAACTCCTCTGAACTCCCCCTACGAAACCTGTATAAAACATCCCTGCAATGCCTTGCAAATCTTAGTAAACCCATCGAACCCGCTTAGAAGCTCGTATATGACCCTATGAAGCCCTGTAGATCCCTATACGACCCTAAGCCCCCAATCCCTAAACCTGATATACCCTAAACATCCCTAAACGGTAAACCGTGTTACGTTTGAGTTTCGGAGGTGAAGATCGCCGACTTCGGTATCTCGAGGCAGACACTCAGTTCGGAGGAGCGGATTTGCAAGGGGTTAGAGTTTACGGTTTTGGGTTCACTTTGTTCTTCAGGACTTTAGGTGTTGGAGTTCAGGGCCTTTCAAACCTTTTCGATTGATAAATTTCGACCTCTCAGGATCTGAGGCACAAAAGGTTTTCCCGTGTGAAGCTTTATGCTAGATTTGGCTTTTGACGGGGTTAGGGATGCAGTTGTTGCTATTCTTCTGAATTTTATTATCATTAGCGGAGGTTTGGAGTTCACAGTTGGAAGGCTTTTGGGGATTGAGCACTTTTGGCTGATGGTTTGCGGTCGTGCTTAAGATGTCGAGGTAGGTACGGTCAGCAGTCTTGCCTTCAAGCTCATAGGATTCTGAGTAATGTCGGCATTCGAATACTTGATGATAATATCCCCTTGTCATCCGTAAATCATTTTACTGTTTATAATGTGAGCGGATGGGAGGAGGCGGGGCAGCAACGCACAGGGCACAACCATCTGTGAACATACGCCCTCATGTACGGGTGCATATGTTCTGTAAGCAAATTGAAGTGTCAAAGCGGCACAAATGTTTGCAAAAAATACACTTACATGAACAGTAGCAGCTTGAAGAAGTCCATGCATACATCCATGTGTACATGCATCATAAAGCGATCTATAGATCCCAATCTATAAGCCTATAGGGGTTCCTTTGAGTATAGGGATCTATAAGGTTATAAGGGTATGCCTGCATGTGTGCATGGCATTGATGCGTGTGGTGTCGATGGATGTGCATTGCTTTTGCCGTTACCAGGCCCTCAGCTTCCGAACCTGAACATGTAGGGGGGCCTTCATACCCAAAATAGGGTTTGGGGGGTTCCTTGTTATAACTGGTATAGTATACCCCCCAAACCCTACCTGAACCTCCCAAGACCTGATGAATCAGACTTCGTGGCTTTACCGTTTCAGGTTTAGGGGTGTGCGGTTTGGAGTTTTAGGGTTTTCGGGTGCCAGGACTGTCAGACCTATTCGGGCTCGCGAGATTATCGCGCCCCCGAGGCGCAGAGCGAACTGGCTTTGGAGTTCGTGCGCTTTTTTGTTTTCTAGGATTTTTGCCGTGGTATTGAGTCTTGCGCAGCATCAGGGATGGAATGAGACAGTCGCGATGTGTCCTGCGAATTGGACTTGCTTCCTACCTGGCTTCTTGATAGCTCCTTTACCTGACTTGATGGCTAGGTCATCCGCGCGAGCATGATCGGCAACAGCAAGCGGAATGCATCGTCGCATTGCAGCGTGACACGAATAGACTGAATAGTTGGATCCGGTGCGAAGCCAGTGCTTTTCCATGCTTTTCCATTGTCGTCAACTGCACCCATCTGCATGTGTATGTATGATAGTATGCAAGTGTATATGTGTGTATGTGCGTGTGTTTGTATGTATGTATGCATGTAGTAAGTCTGTATGTATCATGCATGCATGTGTGTTTGGCATGATGGCTGTTTCTTTGTTTGATTATTTGTTTGTTTATGAGTGTATATGCATATGTTTATACCTATATATATATACATACATATACATATACATATACATATACATATACATATACATATACATTATATATATACACATGTAATTATATATACATGTATGTATCCATCCGCCCATCCATCCACCCATCCATCCATCCATCTCCATCCATCTCCATCCCTCCATCCATCCATGCATACCTAAGTACAGAACGCACACGTGCGTGCCTGCGCGCGTGCGTGTGCTTGTGCGCGTGCGGGTGTGTGTGTGTGTGCGCGTGTAATTGTGCTTGTGTGTCAGTGCTTCTTTTCCACACATCTGTTATTTTCAACATTCGTAGTCTCGTAGACTCGTAGTACATCCCTAAACCCTAAACCCTAAACCCCAATGATGCAGCTTCTGCAAGTCTGGCGTTTCACTCAACCCTGAACTCGCGAGCATCTCCTCGAACAGCTCTTGGAGCTTTCAGGGCTTCAGAAACCTCCAAGCACCATTCGAATCAACACCTCAAAGACCCCTCAAAAAAACCCTACAACTCCTAAAAGCCCTGTAAGCCTCCCATTAACATCCCTCACAGGGCCTCCAAATCTCAGAGCCCCGCCCGAACGCGTAAAGCCTTAGATACAAAACTGCCCTACCCCTAAACCCTAAAAAAAACCCTAATGAAAGCCCGTAAGCCCTCGAATCTCCCAGAGTAGTACTGAAAGGATCATGGGACTTAGTAAGAAACCCTAGGGTTCCTTTAAAGGGCTCCTTTAAGGGTTCTATAGAAGGGTTCTATAAGGGGGAGTTTAGGGTACTCAGAGGATCATGGGACTTAGTAAGTTGGTTATAATTGGGGTTATAAGTCCCCTAGGTGGGGTTATCCTTATTATAACCTACTTATAACCGTACTTACTAAGTCCCATGAGCCTTTAAGTATCGTCTCACTTTGCAGACCTCGAACCGCATGCCTCGCCTGGATTGTCCGAGTGTGAGCGCCGAAACCTTAACCCTAAAACCGAAAGCCACATGCCCCAAGACCCTTAAGCTGCAGTTCTGGAAACCGAGGCAGCCCTTTGATGGGCCTTGAGGGCTCCTTTAGGGGATCTTGAAAGATTCATTCAAGGGGCCTATAAGGATTCAGGCTTAGTTCTTCTGGAAGTTTCAGACACTTTCTGAGGTAAGGGCTACGGCAAGGCTGCGGACATGTGGAGCCTCGGAACCTCGCCTGGCATTGCTCGGTGGGTTTAAGGTTCAGTGGCAAAAAAAGCGTTTAGGGTGGTCTAGGTTTTTCCAGCCTCGCTCAGCATTGCTTCGGGCTGGAAGGGCTCAAATATGAGGAGTAATGTAGGCTTTCGGGTTTTGCGTCTGTCCTTGACACCTTGGAAGCATAAGATGTAAATAGCGGACTCCCATCTATCAAGAGGACTCAAACAGAATTCCCTTTTCTCATAACATTCCGCCGCTCTTCGGTTTCTTTGGGCCTCGGGCATGGTGTAGAGATTTAGTTGACAATTTGCCCTGGGTTGTGCGGGGGAATTTGGCTGCCAGTAAGATGCCCTTATAGTCACATGGTCCTTATGTAGTTAAAGTATAACATACCCCAAACCTTGTTCTTATCTTCCATGCAGCTGTATGAAGAATCAGAGGTTGATGTTGCCCGTATCCCATAACCACTTGTTTCTCTAAGAAACGCATGAGCCTCTGTTGGATTTCCAACCGTTTGAGGGTCTAGGGTACCGGGGGTTGTAGGGTTTTGACAGGACCCCCTGAGCACGCGAGAGAGAGAGAGAGAGGGAGAGGGCTATGGGTTTAGGTACCCCATTTCGTCCCAGCTGCTGGAAGTCCTGGCATTTGGAGCTATGTTTATGTTAAGGCGGAGTTGGCTCGCCCTTGCATCCGTCAACTAGAAACAACGGGTCAAAGGGTGACGTTCGGGGATGCAGTCGTGCGCATGCGTGAAACGTCGCTGGATGGAAGTTTATTCTTCAGATCGAGAAATACCGTTGGCAATTGCTGGTCATTCTACTCGCAGGTTCAGAGTTTTCCACGTTAAGTGTTTTCTGGTTGATGCACATAGTGTGGCTCTCGACGTCTTGTTGGTGCCCTGTTTGCTTTCCCCTCATGGATCCGCAAGCAGAAGTGCTCAGGCTTAATCCGTGCATTGGACTGCCATGTCACATCTCGTCCCTGGGCATTTTGCTCAAACAACGCGTTGCAACACGTTCGTAAATGCTATCCACGGGACGGGACTAAATGGACCTTTGCCAACATCAGGAGTGGTCCTGTTCGTGATGCTTCGGGCAGAGACCCTCGGCCAGCAAAACGAGTGCACTTCTTGTGTGTGCACGAACTTGATTTGTTCGCAAGCCGAGTGTATTGGGTGCTGCTTTCACCAACACTACCAGAAACCGACAGAGTGGGTTGCGCCAGCCGGGGTGAGGGTGCGGTGACTTGGGTCTCGACCGTCTTAGCCCTTTGATCTTCCAACATGCGTTCACATGCTTGTGTACACAGGCACAGACACATATCCCAACCTCCAACCTAGGCAAGTATGCGACCGGATTGTGGGACGCATGCAACCCCAATATCTCCAGGTTCCTTACGATAAGTGTACAGTATAAGAACCACCTCAAACCTTCTTCTAAGTGTTCAGGCCCCTATACTAAGGCCCCTACGTAGCAACCGATAAGTATTTATAGCATACTATACTCCCAAACCTTATTCTAGGCCCTAAACCCTAAGCCCTAAACTTCCTAAACATCCCTAAACCTTAAAACCCTAGCTCTTAGGGCCCTTTTCTCTTAGCTACAGGCGGGCCTTCGACACCTTTGATTCTGTGAACAGGGAGATCATCGCCGGCCGTCGGCTCCGGGGGATTCTGAGAGTTGGGTTTAGGGTTTCTGGGCTTTGGAGTACCATACTTTAAGACTTTTTTCTTAAAGGAACCAATATGAAATAAAAAGTTTATACATGTGGTTCGAGGTCTGCAAAGTGAGACGATATACAATTGGGTTTAGGGACTAGGGGTGTTCAGAGAACAGGTGCGACACATCCAGGCGGGATTCACACAAACCTGTGCAAAAACAGGGGTTTGGGTTTAGGATTCTGAGAGTTTTGGGATATAGGGTATTCTAGCGTTTAGGGATGTTGAGGGTTTAGGGTTTGTAGCAAAAAGAGACCGGGATGTTTAGGGTTTAGGGTGGTTTTGGGGAGTTATAGCGGCGATGCCATACTGGGCATCAACTTCAGCTCCAGCTGAAACAAATCCTCAGCAACTCGCCTGGCAACTGTACAGCACGGCTTACGTCAGAAAGACACTGCCTGCCAACTCAACTCCCTAAGCCCATACACCCGATAAGCCCTACCTACAGTCTCCATTGCAGTTTCTTTTTTGGGATACCTTGTAGGATCCTTCTGGTTAACCCAAAAAACATACAACAGAAGCTATAGGTAAACCCCTTTTCCACTAAAGCCTGAGTCCGGATCGGGTCCCAGGTCTCCCACTGAGCAGGTTGGGCGAGAAGTCCTGGCAAGATGTTTCGGAGGACCTCCTGCCTTCGGTTTAGGGGGGTTTTAGGGTTGAGGGTTTCGGATGCGTTTCAGGTTTGTTTAGGGCTTTAGGGCTATATCCAAGGGCAGGGGCTCTTTGCCAGTAGATTCATAAATCTCCTTGCCGTAGATTATGTATGCTGTTGTGGTTCCTCGACGAGCGGGGGCTTGTTAAGGTGCGAAGCCTATAGTGTGCGAAGCCCCGCTCCAGAGGAGGCAAAAGACTTGGTGAGGTCGCTGATGCAGCAGGACATCCACGGTTCAGGGTTTAAGGCTTCGGGGTTTAGGGTTTGACAATGAGGATTCGGAGGTTGAGATGCAACTAATGGCGTTGGGGTTTAAGGTTTGGTGATGGTAGGTTTGATGGCTTGATCATTGCGATGGTGATGGTCGTCATCCTCGCCTTCGTCAACGTCATCACCATCGTTTTTGCCATTGCTACCTATACCCTTCCTAGCCGGCGTCAGGGCGACTACCACGACTACTTCACGACCTGCTTCTACCTACAAGCGTCGAATATAGAGTATAGAAACATGACTGGTTACCAACCTTATTCCTCAGGGGCTCCTTGCTAGAGTTGCGTACAGTACAATACACCCTCCAAGGTCCATTCAAAGAGTCAAAAGGCCCCTGCACTACAGCTGCCACGGTTGCCTCCAACATCGGGGCCTAAATAACTACCAATACTAGTTGGGGGTGCTCGTTATTTATAAGATTATGGTTTTCTATACCCCAAAACCCTATTCCAACTGCTAAGGCCCTGTATTAAATCCGTATGATACCCGTTGTTATAGTATCCCTTAAAGGCTCCCTTTAAAGGAAGCCTACTCCAATTATTTAAGGCCTCTGTGTTACAGCTGCCGAGCCTCAGAGGACCCGAGGGTTCGGCTCACTGCCGATCAGGCCAGGAAAGGGCAGGAGTCTAATATAGGGGCCTATACGGTTCCTTTAAAGGGTTCCCTTTAAGGGGGTCTATAAGGATTACTATAAGGGGTATTATGGGGGTTTTAGTATATGGGGCCTAAATAAGTACCAATACTATTGTGGGGGTTCCTGATTATAATTATAGTATAATGGGGCCCAAAACCCTATTCTAAATAATTATTAAGGCTCTTATAGTAGGGTTTGAGGGTTTAGGGTTTAGTGCCTGAGGGACAACGACAACACAGAAGTACTTTGACTCAGCGGAGCATTAAGATTCTTTTTCGCTGGTTCTGATCACCTGCTTTTCAACAGTTGGTTTTCTTTAATTATTTAAGGGTTTAGGGTTTATAAACGTTCATGCACGGTCTGTTTAGGCTTTTTGGTTCTTTAGGGTTTGCGGCACCTCGCAGACAGCCTGGTGTTCGGTCTAGGGCGTCCGGGGTACTGTGGTCCTGAGTGCCAGCTCCGTCCCAGAAGTTCCAGAATCTGAACTCAAACCCGACCATTCCTGCCCACAAGCTCGCCGAGAAAGCCAACCCTATAGACCCTAAAACCCTAAACCCTAAAACCCTCAACCCTAAACGAGGTGAAGTCGCATGCTTGGCTGAGCTAAGGGCTGCTTCTGGACAGAAATACGCAATGTCCTGACAAAAGGGGAATTGCGCATGCCGTTGTCCTCGCTGGTACTACCGCACTGGGATCTTTGTCTTGAGTCTTGAGTTTCCCTACGAAGCTAGAACTCGAACATGCTAGCAGGATTAAAGTGCAGGCGGTAGTTTCGTCGTCGCCGGAGTAAGAGTGCCACAAGAAGCATGAGCTGGAGCAGGAGTAGGGGTAGGAGTGGAGTAGGAGTAGGAGTAGTAGTAGCAGCAGCGGCAAGAGGACTAGTAGCAGCAGCAGTAGCAGCAGCTGTAAAGTGTAAGTAGAAGTAGTAGTAGTAGTAGTAGTAGTAGCAGTAGTAGTCGTCGTAGTAGTCGTAGTAGTAGTACTAGTACTAGTACTAGTACTAGTCCTAGTCCTAGTCCTAGTCCTAGTCCTAGTACTAGTACTAGTACTAGTACTAGTACTAGTACTAGTACTAGTACTAGTACTAGTACTAGTACTAGTACCAGTACCAGTACCAGTACCAGTACCAGTACCAGTACCAGTACCAGTACCAGTACCAGTACCAGTACCAGTACCAGTACCAGTACCAGTACCAGTACCAGTACCAGTACCAGTACCAGTACTAGTAGTTGTTGTAGTAGTCGTCGTAGTAGTAGTAGTAGTTGTAGTAGAAAAAGTAGAAGAAATACTAGTAGTAGCAGTAGTAGTAGTAGCAGTAGTAGTAGCAGCAGCAGCAGTGGCATCGGAAGCAGTAGTAGTGTACTAGTACTAGTACTAGTACTAGTACTAGTACTAGTACTACTACTAGTACTACTACTAGTAGTACTTGTAGTACTTGTAGTAGTAGCAGCAGTAGTAGCAGTAGTAGAAGTAGGTGGTGATGGTGATGGTGGTCGTTGGCATTGTCGTAGTCCCCCAATCAGTGGCAGAGGTTGTGGCAGTAGCGGCCACTTAGTAGCGGGAGTCGTCGCCGTTGCAGTAGTAGTGGTGGTGGTTGATGGTGGTAGTGTAGTAGTGGTAGTCGTGGTCGTGACCGAGGGAGGATCAGAGTACTCGCAGCAACAGCAGCAGCAGTAGTAGTATTTAGTTGTGTAGTTCTTTCACAGTCGTAGTCGTACACCCCAAGTAGTTTGCTTGCGGAACCTATCGCAGCTGCGAAGTGACTATGCAGGCTTTGGCCTGGTTGTCCTGGAATTCCTTCATTGGCTTGTCTTGGCCATTACTTGACTAAGATCCCTACTGACACGCGATTTAGGGTGCATGTGCCAACCATACTTGGACATGCCTGGTGGGTGGCAGCCTGGGCGTTCTACAAGATAAACGGCATGTGGGCCCCCTTTGTTCCCGAGGTTGTTTTACGTTGTCTCACTAGTCTGCAAGTTCAGAACTTCTGAGAGCCATCGGTGCCTGGAAGGGTAAACATAGCACAGGACCCTTTCTCCATGCACAGGTCACGAGAAACTCCGCAAGTAAGGGTCCGGTCCCTCAAGCTGCGAGAAGCGGTTGCTTAGGGTCTCAGCCCAAAGCTCCAAGCCTTTCGAGCTCGGAGCCCCCCTTCAACAGACCCGGACCCAAACGAAAGGCAACACCCCTCAGTTACCACGTGGACTACGGCTTGCACTAGACTTTTGTACCTTTCCAAGCCAATAGCACGCCTCCATAATTAATATGCGCCAAGCTCATTTCTTCGCAGAGGAGGCCCACCATGAAGACGACCTAGCCCCGATGGCCTGAACAATAGCACGCTAAGGGTCCAAAGGACCCAATAATTAGGTACTCGGGTTTGGGATAGTAGTTATGTAGGTTACTATTTTTGAGAGTATATGATAATTGGGTACTTGGACCCTTAGGAGCACTGCTTCATACAAACCCTAAACCATTAAACCGTGTCCGAGTGTGAGCGCCGAAACCGTGCCTAATCTTGCAAACTGACATCCCCTGGCTGCCACTCGCTGCACCGTAGGGTTTAGGCCACTTCAGGCATTCCCGACTGGGGCCCAACACTGCTGATGAAGAATTTATTATTCGAATGAGTATTGTGACTACTACTACTACGACTACTACTTTGTCACTGTTATTGTCATTTTTCTTGTTGTCAGTATTACTATGATTGTTATTCTTATGTTCTTGTTATTTGCGATTTCAAGAAGCTTCTCTATTATGAGTAGTATTGTTCCTATTCTTATTATGTTCGTATTACTAGTACGATTATGAGCAAAACAGTCAAACACGACCATACCTTCACCGGCAATCGCCATTAGGCAACATTGAAAAGGGGAGTGGTACGAGTCGTGAGGATGAACAACAGGGAACGGGCTAAACCTTCAACCCTAACCCCAACAACTGTTCGGAGTGACTCATCAGTTTGGTTGGGCCTCGGGCCAGATGGTGCAGCTGCTTGAAGAAAACAGCGTGCCTTCAGCGCAGAAGCCTGTGCGATGCCGGGGAACCGTAGGGCAATTAGGGTTTGTCTTGAAATAGGGCATAATACGGGTTCCCTGGGGTATGAAACACCTCTGCGGTCTTCGTGGCTCATTACCACAACGACCCTTTAACCAGACCGCACACGTGAACAGGCCCCTTTGGACAATCGCCGTGGCTCCCATGCGTTCGCGCACATTGCTCCTGCTAGGTACAAATCATGATAGTTGTGACAGCAATGCGAACCCTCAACCAGGAACATTCTTCTTTTTTCCATCACCATTTTCACAGAGCGTCGTCACAACAACATCTAGGAGTCTCCTTCTAGACCGCAGGGGCCTGCTTGAACCAGGGGTCTGGAGGCATTCAAGACGGTTCCGCATATTATGTATCCACCCCGAAACATACGATGAGATCTTGTGGCCCTTGCTGACACACTTCGTTTAGTTAGCAGCAGTGGAGTACCTTAACCTGCTTGCTTTGCTTAAACCCCAAGAAAGAACTTCTTAACCCGCTGGTACTAAGGGCGATGACAGAGAAGAGGACCGGCTGCCCTCTTTGCTTTCCTAAACCTTACCTGTATCGGCGTGGGGCGCCGCGGCAAAGTGCGGCCATGCGGTTCGTTGGGGACTGGCGTCGTTTGCTTCAGGTGGAAGTACGCGAAGCCAATGCCTTTAACAGCACGGATACAGCAGAGGGCAGTCGCGCACGCGTGTGTGTGTGCATACATACATGTATGTATATAAAAATTTTGTGCATATATATATATATTAGCTTGATCATGTGTCGGTTGCTGACGCATGAGGTTTGGAACCTGACGGTGCTGACTTGTTGGGAGCTCGTCGGGGTCTTGAAAGCCAGGATATTGGCCATAGATGTCGACGAAGTCTTGTGCAGATGCTGTGCCCTCAGATACCAGATTGCAGGATATGCAGATCGCACGATGCCAGTCCACGGGTATTGTCTTGGCTGCATATGCTGCCAACGATCTAGAGTTCGTAGGTCTGAAGATGACACATGCAGATTCTCGTTGGGACAGGCTCACTGACAAGATAATAGCTGCATCAACCTGAATTGGTATGTCCTGGCATACCCACATCACATGAGAATTCCAGGCGTCCAGCCGATATCTGTTCCCACGAATATTTAGACTTTCCGTTTTCATGGGTGAATGACCCCAGAAGCGTAAACTGCCGCCCTACTGCAGCTCGCATCACGCAGGCGCAGAGGCCTTCGTGCAGTGGCAGCACAGCCCTCAGGGTTGCAAGACTTTGACCCCAATTTAACCGGAAAGCAAATCAACCCTAAACCCTAAGCGGGAGCTGCGCCTGTTCTAGGGATTCGATGGGGATTGTTCGGGGATTTATAGGCGCTCTGTAAGTGTTCTTGGGATTTGATGTGGATTGTTCGGGGACTTATAGGTGATCTGTAAGGGCGACCGTGCGGCTTAGCTTGCGGCTTGTGCCTATTTTTACTTGAAAGGCTGGCCAGACTACTTGTAACCATAAGCCTGTTGGAATTTATTGTGGTATGTATAACTGTAAAACACTACCTATTGGTTAAGGTTTGGGGCTTTGGGTTTATGATGGTATGTGTAACCCTACCCAACTTAAGAGGTTACTACTCAGCCCCGAAGCCAAGCGCAAGGAGTCTTAACAGTGCTGACAGAAGCTTTGGCTTTGTGTTTGCCGGGTTTGGGTTCTCAGAATTAAGGTTTCGGAGCATGCCGTGTTGAATCGGTTCTCATGACTCCTCTTGGCTTGCGCAGCTAGCTGCCAGCGTCAAGGGCCAGGGGCCCAGATGAGCTGTAGTCAACTGAGCACTATCATCCACAAGAGGACGGCCCTAAGGTGGAAGTTCGCTCCTGTCCCAAACTTGTAGAACTGGGCTAAAACTCCAACCTGTCCCCGGCGCCGCGGCCATGGAGTATGTGCCCACAATGCCGTCCGCCGGACTTGGGCTACTTCAGCATACGGAGGATTCCTTCGACCGGCTGCTTGCATCATTTTGCTGTTTGGGCCTTCAGTGTTTAGGTGTTGGGGTTTCTGTTGCTGGAATGCAGATGCATCGATGTAGCAGCTAGGCCCGGAGAACTGAAGCCAAAAGCCATGCAGTGCACCCTGGCACCTCCGGCAATCCGCCCAGTATATAAAGAACACGTTGCAAAGGGGAAACTGTGAAGAGTTACAGGCGGGCGCATATAGCTCAGCCTGGGAATCTGCATGACGAGTCCTGCAATGTCTTGAAGCGGGTGGGGCGTTTGCTTTGCAACTGATATTTCAATCACTGAACCCCGAAAACAATGGAACATGTAAGCCTGAAGCCCTGAACCCTAAACCCCAATCCCGAAAGAAAAGAATACAGGCTTCTTTTTTTTTATGATTTGCCCCTCAGTGCAGGACTTGTCGCCTACCCTTCATGTAGCCTCGCTGGCGAATGAGCGCGTTCTAAGTTAAGGGGCTGTCAAGAGCCAATTGCGGAAAACAACAAGATAGAGCACGTCACCAAGATAGGATGTGCTATGATGAACATGGACAAATGTTCCCAAAGCACGCCTGCTGCTGCAACAGAAGCCCAGCAACAAACACACAAAACCCGCATCGCAGACGTGACTGACATGTGCAACCCCAAAAACCCTACTTGAACCGTTACTTAAACGTCGTAAAAAATATAGGAGCGCGCGTAGAGCCACTATAGGAACCCTCATGGAACCGTTCTAATCAGAACCCTTATAGGAACCCTTGTAGAACCCTAACAGGAGCCCTGAAAGGAGTCCTTCTCGAACCCTGAAAGGAACCCTTATAGAACCTTAACAGGAGCCCTTATAGAACCCTGAAAGGAACCTTCATAGAACCCTAACAGGAGCCCTTATGGAACCTTGAAAGGACATATTGAAGGAACCCTGTAAGGAACCCTCATAAACCTTAAACCCTAAACCCTAAACCCCGAACATTGTTGCTTTGTCGTGATGACATTCCCTATAGTCTCGTTTCACTTCATCAGACTCCGACCTGGATTGTCCGAGTGTGAGCGCCGAAACCCCGAACATCTTGATCTGGATCCTCCTCAGGCTGATGGAGAGACTCAATGCGGCCCATGTTCAGCAAGTCGCCACCCTTAACCGGAAGGCTGGTCCCCAATACTCTTTAAAATTAACAAGGATATATACCTTGAATTATAATCCTATTGAGGAGTATTGGGCTCGTTCGGTCCGACAGCAATATACAGGGTTCCCTGTAGGGTTTAGGGTTTGGGGTGGGTTCCTGCATAAGGGTTACTAAAACAGGCTATTATACGGGTAGGTTTCGTGTCACTGGCAACAGCCACGAAGCTTTGTTGCCCGAGTGGAGTTGCGCATAATATAGGGGCCTTCGTAATTCGAATATTATAAATTTAACAAGGAACCCGCCAAAATAGCATTGGTAATTATTTAGGCCCCTATGTTATAGGGGTCTGAACAAAAGAGCGCCAATGGTAGCTTGTAGGCCCGCTCTACTCTGGCAACGGCGGCCCTGCTTCGAGAGAAAACCCTAAAGCCTGAACCCTAGTCCTCCCGCTACCCACCTAAAACCTATCATGTTCTTGTTTTTGTCCTAAACCCTAAACCCTAAAGAGGCCTGGTGAGCGCCGAAACCCTAGATAAACCCTAACAGTATCCTTTTTCATGGTCCAGCCATGTGATCCCTACAGGTCGAACGGCTACGGCGGCAGCTTCGCAACTGCGTTCGCCGGGGTTACCCTTTAGAGGAGGCTGGATTCTGCCGTGCAGGCTGTGAGGTTTCCGTGTTTAGGGTTGCGGGTTTAAGTGCTAAGCACAAATGACAAAGCTGAACGTCTTGCACTTTTGGTAGAGCGTAGGCGTGTCCGTGCCAGTTGCCTTCAGCCTAATGGTTGAGATATCACCTTTCTTTGCGATTTTTGCACTCTTTGGCAATCATTCCTATGTCTTCTTTGTCGTACAGTACAGAGGTTGGAGCCGTGAAACTCGGCTTCCGATCAACAGGTCTCACGCTTCGAGTACCAGAGAGAGGGTTTCGGGTTTAAGATTCCAGGGGTTTTGAAATTTTCGAGATTTAGGCTTTGCAGGGTTTCGGGTTCAGGCCAACACGGTCAACACATCTTATGCTGTCACAACTTTTGTTTGGGATCGGAAGCCTTCACCCTAACATAGCATATACGCTAAATAGTGGGATCCTTATTATAAGGACCCCAAAACAGGGTACCCCTAATTTTCGGAAGCTTTCCTGTGTAGCTCCGGGTCTGCTATCCGACCGGCAAACACGTCGAATTCTGACATGTTCCGCCACAGCTCACCGAAGCGGATCGAAGCGGCAACCCCCAAGGCCTGAATATTTTATCAGAAAGAAGCCTACTAGGGGGGGGGGGGTCCTTATTACAATTTATAGTATAATACACCCAAAACCCCATTCTAACTATTAAGGTCCCTATATTAGACTCCTGGACAGTAGTGTGAGCATTTGCCCGCCCTCTCCATGAAAACAAGTGAAGGGAAAGCGCTTTCGTTTAGGTCTCCGAGGAGATGGAGGTCGTGGATGAGAGTTCGACTCATGTCTCCCAGGACATCATTACTGAAAGGATCATGGGACTTGGTAACTAGGGTTCCTTAAAGGGTTCCTTTAAGAGGTCTATAAGGGTTCTATAAGGGGGAGTTTAGATTACTTAAAGGATCATGGGACTTACTAACTAGGCTATACTTGCAACCCCAATTAATTTACTTATAACCTTACTTACTAAGCCCAATGATCCTCCAAGTATACACCCGAAACCCCTGTACGGTCGACTCTGTGCTGCGGGCCGTGTTGTATGTCGGTTTTTTCTGCTGCATGTGCTGTCATGGAGTTTTTTTTGCAAGGAGGATCGCACGTTCTCGCGCAATTCTGGAAATTCCCTGCCTAAACCCTAAACTCCAGGTCGCGAAGCCTAGTTGCGCAAGGTCTCAACTGTCTGTCCGCCCGTCTGACTGTATGTACTTACGTATGTACGCACGTATGTATGTATGTATGTATGTACGTAAGTATGTATGTAAATATGATAAATCCAGAACTTGTGAGAACTTATCATGTTTCATACGTAATTACTATGTAATAAAGACTCTACCACTCGCACGCCCGAGCCTCGGGAGAATGTTAGATGCAGGATATGGATCTGCTGCGCAGCCCCATGCATCACCTTCCAGCGCCGAGCCCCCTTGCGGGCTCCACATCGCCTAGCCCACTGCGCTCTACTACACCGAATGCCTCGTTGGACATGTACGAGATTGCACCCTGGTTGAGCAAAGCTGTAGCCTTACCCTGTTTGCTTTGGGGTCCTGGCGTGGCCTCTCCCTTGATGTTTTGAACAGGAGGTTCGTTTCCACTGACGTTTCCCCAACCATACTCACACTCTGCCTTGAGAGTGAGTCTGAAGACCTGGTGAGTTCCACCGGAAGTGCGGTAGTAACGAGAGCCTCCATGCCATGACACGTAGACAGTCATTGTCATGGGTTCAATTGATGGAGCCTTTGAAGCCGATGACCTCAAGAACAACTGTAACTAGCTTGGTTGCTAGCATGTGGTGAAGCAAGCCTGTAAACTCTAGTAGCCGCCTTGGTAGAGCACCGAACCCCGAAAGAACACATTCATATTTTGGCCAGGATTCGATAGATGGATCCAGAGTTAGTGAGTCTTTCGGCCGTTCCGAAGAGGACGGGCGTCGTGGTTGGCAACTTATGTTTTGGGGACTTGAGCGTTTTTTTCTGCATTTTCGCCTTCGTGTTCGGCAAAAAGGGGCTTGGCCTCTGCGGCTTGAAGTAGGTTGTTGATTTTATCCTGGGTTGGGACGTCATCCGCGCCTTCGTCCAATGGTCCAGGGGCCAACGGCATACGGCACAACCCCTCTTTCTTGGCTGGGTTCCACACTGTTTTTTCCTGGTAGGAGTTTGTCATTGGTGGGAACGTAATGTCCATTGACACGTTGTCTTGCATGCAAAGCCTGGGAACAGCCGCAAGACTACTGAAGGAATTTCAACACTGCCAGCATGAGAGCACTGGGGCGACCAGGCACGCTGGAAACTACCGCCTTTGGAGCCAGACGCCAATTATTGGAAACGGTGCACATCGCAGATTTGGATCCCAAGAGCAGCTGAAATTGGTGCATGCTGAAATCTTTAGAGCCAGAGAAATACCGGAAATGCAGCGGCACTAAGCGTTGTCTCAGGCCGGGAACAGGCAGGGTTTAGGGTTCAGGCTAGTTGTGCAGATTACAGGAGTCAACGCGCGATCTGGAACGGCTCGCGCCGTCACCGGTGTTCAGACGCGCCAGCGTGTTCACAAACCTTGTCTGGTTTTCATCAGATGATGAGCTAAACCCTGAAACCCTACTAAACCTTGCACCCCTAAACCCAACAGGAGCACAGAATCTCGCAAGTGGGCTCTGTCCCAGACTGTGTCCCAGTGTCCTCGATGAACTCGGACTCCGCATCTGAGCTGAACGTTCAGAGTTCAAGGTCTTCAGGCTCTGGGGTTCAGGATTAGGGTTTCGGGTTCAGGGTTCAGGGATTCACGGGTTTAGGGTCTTGAGCAGAGGTAGAGGAGAGCAGCAGCAGGCTAGATGCAAACAAAAGGGTTTAGCCTGCAGACGAGCTTTCGGGGAAGGTCTGATGCAACAACAACCCTAAACCCTAAACCCCAAAACCCTAAACCCCTAAACCCCTAAAACCTAAACCCCAACATGTGTAAGGTTTAGGCTAGGTTTTCCTACGGGAGACGTGGGATCAGGAGATGAACTATGCGTGGTTGTCTTTCAGCACTTGCTTAAAGGCTCATGGGACTTAGTAAGTAAGGTTATAAGTACTTACTAATTCCCATGATCCTCTAGTCTAAGTGAGGATGCGTGAAGGTTTGGCCGTTCAGGGCTCAGGGCTCCCACGAGACCTTAGCCTTACCAACTCCCAAGGCTTGCAGCTCGAACGGTCTACTCTTCGCCGGTCGAATGGTTAAGGTTTGATGTCGCTTCAAAGAGTTGGTTGTCTTAGTCAAAAGCATAATGCAAAGAAGGGTGGTAGTGTGGCTGCATGGTCTTCATGATGCGAGTGTTTGAGTAAGAGCCGTCAGCATCACCGTGCTCATGCATTGCAACCGACACCCGAAACGTCAGCAACATCTCCACGCTTATGTGGTTCATTGTCATTGTCTTCAGGTCGTTGGTTTCATCGCTTTAGCTAATTACGCGACACTCTACCTACCGCAAACCCTAAACCCTGTTCCGTAACAAAAGCAAGTCAGATGCTGCGCGGGAAAGCCATCAATCAACCCAAGCCACTCAGGTAGATCACGTCTCCAGCATGCACACATCCAGGAAGTCGAAGCTCTTTTGCGGCAGCTTCGGATCTGGGCTCTGGGGGTTCGCACTTCAGATTCAAGCGGGGCGAGTTGAAATTCAGCAACACACCTCCACCTCCACCTCCACACATTCCTCAGGGGTCAAGTAATGATACCTGATGCCGTCTCCGTGGCAGACACGCGCAGAGTTTCGGGATTCAGGAGTTTTCCTTGCTAATGTGCGCTGGTTCGGAGAACGCTCTCTCCCGTCACACACATCGGCCTCAGTACGGGTTTCAAACAAAGGGTTTATTGAGGGTTGTAGAGTTTGCAGGAAGGGCCTGCGCAGTTTGGATTTTGTAGAGCTTCTAATATAGGGGCCTCGATAATTAATTACCTATACTATTTTGGGGGTTCCTGATTATATTTATAGTATAAATGGCCCCAAAACCCTATTCTAATTATTAAGGCCGCTATAGTAGGTTTTTATCAGCATTCCAGCAACCTCGATTGGGTTTACAGGGGTTTCATGTGGTTGTGATGGGGTTCAAAGTCCTCTTCAGATCGAGCTTGAAGCCCATGTGGCCATGATGCTGTGCCTGATTCAGTAACATCTGCCGAGAATCTTAAGCTGAGTGAGGTATCACAGAGCTATTCATCGCCATAAAAAAAATCCCTGACAATGGCCCCAAAATGTCCCAAATCCGTCAGCGAGCCCTTCAACCTCAGACTCTTAAGCCTTGCCGTAGCTCAGATCCCCAAACCCCAAAGCGTATTTCGTGCCCTTGCATTGCGAGACTCTTGACTCTTGATGATGGCACGGCAGAGAGAGAGAAAGCGAAATTCGGATCCTGAACCTGCACACCTGCACTCATCTGCGCTCCAAGCTGACAAGGTTCGTCTTCAATTCGAGGAACATTAGCGCAGCCAGCTACAACCCAACGACTTCCAAAACGTTGAGACAGCAGCCGGGCCTCAATTATGGGAGCGGGGCTTGGAAATCACGGTTGATGTAATGCAATAATATGTAATATTCATAAGGACCCTTAGGGGGGGTAGGGGGGAGGGGGGTAGGGGGCCTTAATACCTATAATAAGGACTCAAAAAGGTCTATTTAAGGAAGTATAGTCCCCTATCCCCCTACCCCCTACCCCCCCAAGGGTCCCTATGAAATATAGGGGCCTCAATAATTGCCTATACTATTTTTGGGGTTCCTTGTTACAAGTATAATGTACCGTAACCTACCCCAAAACCCTATTCTAACAATTAAGGCCCCTATTTTAGATTTCAGATCCTGTACGTACATAAGTGCATGCATATGTATATGTATGTATATATATATATATATATATATTATGCACATGCCTACGTGCAAACAAACAATCATACAGACATACAAAAAGACGTGTATGTGTGTCTTATTGTGTTTGTTTGTGTTTACATTGTATGTACGTGTAAAATGTAACGAGAAGACGACGGTCATGCAAGAAACGTTGTAAGAAGATTCAAGTTGTGCCTGGTAATCCGGAGAATGAGAGGTTGGTTGAGAGCTTCAGAGTACCATCCACGGACCTTTGCATTGTCATTCTGGGTAGTGGCTTGGTCAGAAATGTCCCTTGTAGGCCCTGCATAACTATTCTGGACTCTATACCCCACACAACCCTGTTCTAATCAATGAGGCGCAAATGCTGCCATCCGAGCGGACCCTTCCTGCCGAGGTTAGCTGCGTTAGCTCTAGACTCTGTAAAGCCAAAGCTCTTAAACCTTGCACCTATCCCTGAACCCTAAGCCCAAAACTCAAAGCTCCTAAAGCACCCATAAGCCCTGAGCCCTTCAGCCGAGGTGCGAGACCTTGCTTAACAACCCCACATTCGAGGCTGGTCCGGTAGGAGCAGTAGGGTAGGCATTAGGGTTTACGTGTGAAAACCTTGCGAGTGCAAAGGCGGGTGCAAGGATTTCCTGACGCGGAGCGTCCGTCGACACTTTGATTTAGAATGACATCCAAGTGATTAATATGCGTAAAGGTAGTAGGGGTAGTTGTGGAATGGAGAACCGATCCCTTTAACCAAAGTTCTATGGCGCAGTCTTGTCTGTCACGGCTACCTACACAACCTGATCTTCAGAGGGCAGGGCATGTTGAGGATTTGGACATCACGGTTTATGTAAGCATCGCGAACATTCGTCATCAGAGCTATAACCCAAACGCCCTAAACCGTAAACCCGAAGCCCTGAAACCCTCTGACAGCGCCTGAAGGAGTAGTATCCTTGAGCCTGATACTACGAAACGGCGAATCTGACCTCACTGCGTTCCAGGGTTTAGGGTTTAGCGTTTAGGCTTTTAGGGGTTAGCGGAAGTTAGCGCTTGGGGCATTGCAGGCCCTCTTAGGATTAGGGAAAAAAGGGTTTCTCCGCTCGTTTCTGTGCAGGCTTTGCTTTGTTTCGTCATCTTCCTCAATGCCGTTGTGCCACCTGGCTGTTCTACAAATAGGTCGTAGTTTTTTTGTTCAAGTCAAAGTTTGCGTCGAAGAACAGTGTGACAAATAAAAGGGTTCTAGTAAGGTCTCCCTGAAAGCGAGTCAAGGTCCTCCAGTAGTACACGTTTGCACGTTTGGGGTCCGGGCCCCCAAGCGCAAGAGGCCAGCTATCTAGTTACTGGCCGACTGGCCGGTTCACAAGGTCAATGTAACGTAACATAGGGGCCTAAATAATTACCTTTGCTATTTTGGGGGTTCCTTATTGAAGTTTTAATATAATCTACACCAAAAACCTTAAGTTCTAATTATTGAGGCCCCTATATTATGGTCATTGGCACCGGATTGGGAATGTCATCATGTGCCCCACAGCACAACACAAGAATGTCAAGGCCCTGTGCTTAACCTGATGACATCCCAAACGACCTTTCAACGCCCGATGGGCTACATACATTACAACAACACCAAACCCTAAACCGTCTTAAGCACGAAACCCCCAACAGTGAAGTCAGAGGCCATAAACTTGAAACATGGAGAAGCCAGGCTACGTATCTGCATATATACATATTTATATAGATATGCCACTCGTTCCTTTGTTGATTTATGTTGTCTGCTCCTTTGCCCACGGTTCTTGGCTAGATTAGATTAGGTGGTCAGGAGTTTCCGACAAAAGCGGAACCCCAAACTAGACCCAATTACTATAAAGAAAATAATCGTAAGGAAGGCTGCATGGAGTAGACTGATCCCAAAGCCTTAAACCCAGTGCCAAAGTCAAATAGGAGTTTCTGAAAAAGCCTCCGATCTCAGATGGAGTGCTTTGATGCTTTGGATCCACAGCTCATAATTATACAGGGGTTTGTGGTAGGCTGTGGGGTTTCAGTCTGAACCCTGTAGGGTGGAAGATATCGGGTTGAGGACTTAGGGTGTGAGGTTTAGGGGTGAGGGTGTGGGCTTTGAACCCAACCCCAAAGATACCCTGCAGCAGCAAACGACGCTGGACGAGTGCACAACTGCAGGGCCGGATTACTCAACCCTCTCTTCATCAGGATTCAGACTACTATCGTGATCCGAACTTGAAGCCCTTACAGACAGGTGCTATGGCAATTAGCAGTGGGAATTTGTTTTAGAATGCAAAAACGGCCAAACTGCAATCTCGTAGTTTTGGCTTTCGGGTACAGGCCCAAACGCAGATCCTAGATAAGAGGAAAACCCTCTTTATGAGGATCAAACGAAAACTGTGCACTGGGCAAGCCCGCAGCAGCCTGAGTCAAAAAAAGCACCAAAAACGGAGCCTTCATTTGCGGAAACCTCCGCGTGAAGTCTTCAGGGTTTTATGGTTTGGAGTCATCTGGAGTTGGGGGTTTGAGGTCATCTGGAGTTGAGGGTTTGAGCACATCGTGAGGGAGGATGAGGGCTTAGATAGTGAACGGGGGAATTTTAGACTTTTTGGCCTTATAATTATACTAGCTCTCTCTTAGAAAGTCTGAACCTTTTTGGGGCCCGGTTGTTGGAGAAGAGCGGGAGCCTTATAGAACCTCCGGGCTCCGAAATCATCCTAAAGCCCTGCTATAGGGGCCTTTATAATTAGAATAGGGTTTTGGTGTATATTTTTCTACCTCAGAATAGTATAGGTAATAATTTAGGCCCCTATATTAAAGCCTCCGGCGAAGGTTTGCTCTTGAGGCCCAGAACAAGGGCATGGCGTACGGCCATATTGGCTTTGGAGGAGATCTGCCAGACCTCTTCTGGTCAAACGGAGCTACCTGGCTAACTTGCCAGCGAGCCCCACATCCCTTAACTAAGGATTACGCATTAAATTAAATCGTAGGGGGCTTAAGGTGATGACTTTGAGGTATAGTTAGTTATGGAGTATTAAGCTACTTGGCTTCTGCGAAACGAGGATGTTTGTTCTTAGTTCTTTGTGGTTGAAGGTGTTCCGGGGTCCCTGCTGTACCAGACGCTTCCTTCGTCGAACCGCATGCCTCAATCACGGGGAAAAGTCAGGATATTGACGAAAGTTGTTCAGTGGTCGAGTTCGGAAGTGATGTCAGGGTGCAGAGGTACTTGTGCGGATGCTTGACCCGAGCGAAGTTGTTATGAGCCGTCACGTGATTTCCAAGCTTACATGATGAACCTAGCACGCCACATGTGCTCTCTGGAGGTTTTGATCTACGAGCTACTGTTCTCCGTACGGTGGTAAGTAGCAGCTGTCTCGCCTCATTTTAGGAATGGGCTCGAGGCAGGCGGGCAAAAGCTGTCGCAGGTTGGCTTCTCAGAATGAAGCATAGCGTGATGGATGACAAAGGATGTCTGAAGATAGCGAATGCCCAAGACGGTCACATGTGGATCGAACATGGGCCCCTACACGAAAAAAGTATCAAAACCTACACGTGGACATTGAACCTTCAACGTGATAAGCTCCAACACCAAACTCCCGAACCTGGCCCCAAAACCTGACGGTGATTCGAGATGAATCAATGCTTTATTGGCGTCGACAGGTGATTCGCAGCTGGATTGACTGAGGCAGTTTATGTATAGGATCTGTACTGGACTATAGTGAGCGTCGGGAGAGCTATGGTGTAGGATAATCCTGCCCCTGGCTTGCGATATGGAACTTTCAAGTATTCTCTCCGACACAAGCCTGCAATGCGGGCTCGTCCTAGCTAGGTGGGAGGCAGCCAAATCTGAATCCCTAATCCCTAAAACCCTAAAACCTAAACCCTAAAACCCTAAAGCCAGACGCCGACCTATATGCCTCGCCTGGATTGTCCGAGTGTGAGCGCCGAAACCCTAAAGCCCTCAAACCTATAACTACACCGAGGATGATATCTTCTACGTCCTGGAGATGGTCTTTGGTGTGGTCTTCACAGTGGAGGTCGTCCTGAGGCTCATGGTCCGAAGCTTGGAGGCAACGGTGGCGATTGAATGTACTATAGGGGCCTTAATAATTACGTATACTATTTTTGGGGGTTCCTTATTCTGTTTCTAGTATAATATACCCCAAAACCCTATTCTAATGATTAAGGCCCCTATATTAATCATGTGCTGAGTAGGTAACCTTTAACCTTTTGGGGGTATAACCCTAAACCCTAATCCTACCATACTTGAAAAGGTTAACTTCGCGATTGAATGTAATTGTTTGTCTGTGTATTTGTATGGTATAGCATAGTCTAGTATAGTATAGTGAAGTATAGGTATAGTATAATGAAGTATAGTATAGTATAATATAGTATAGTACAGTATAATACAGCACAGCATCGCATAGTACAGTTTGGTATGGTATAGTATAGTATTTGTCATCATATCATAGTACCATATTTTTATTTCAGGGATGATTCCAGTATAGCATTATGACAACATGAGGTTTTAGTGTCATAATACGTATAACAGTATCTTGGTATAATTCAGGTTTACGCTTCCTTTCGACTGCACGGGCGGATTTTAGAAGTTTAGGGGCCTTGGGTTATCAACTCTATCTCCCGTGCTGCAGACCGCATTGACCGCCTCCCATGCAGCGTTGTAGTTTGGGCTGGGGCTTCGGTAGGTCCATAGGAGTGCCCAACGCTTCAACAACCCATAGCCGCCTTAGCCGTTGAATCCTGGTCCAAGAGAGCCCTCGGACGGCTAGCTACAGCATCCGCGTGTGAAGAGGACGCATCAGCAGGGACCTGTCCGTGTAACATCGGGGCTTGAAGAATGACTACTACCATCGCTCGATAGTCCTTATATTATAATACCATAATATACCCCGAAACCCTACTCCAATCACTAAGGCCTACATAGTAGTCCTGTCGTTTGGCTATTTGTCTCCACTCTAAGCCCTTTGAGCAAAGTGTTTGCGCAATCCGGCTTTTTCAACCTCAAACATCCTCAAATCCTGGCCTTGAGTTTTACAATGCACACCCTATACAGCCTTCCTAGATCCTCAACCCACAAACCCTGAAACCCAAAACTTCAGCCCCGAACCCTCAACCATAAAACCCTAAACCTTTACACCCTGTAGCCGTGTATGAAGCTTTCAATGCCACGTTTCTTTTAGCCGACTGCTTCTGAAGTTACCTTGCAATTCAATGCGGGCTCATCCTTGCTAGGTAGGAGGGAAAAGTACACCCTGAATGCTCAACCCTAAACCCTATACACCCTACGTGGCATAGACCTTTAGGGTCTATGTGGGTATTCTCTGGGGCTAGTACTAGTACCAGTACTGGTACTGCATACGCCCTATATCCTCAACCCCTAAACCCTAAACTCCTAAACCCGAAACCCTAAACAAGATATCCTCAACCCCTTAAGGACAGCACCTCTTCTTCTGCGGAGCCTGGAACTGGCTCGACTTGGCAACCTGTCTGTGTTTATTTCCTGGTATGTTATGAACAAAGTTACATATCATATGGTACATACTGTGTTATATATCATGTAGTAGTATATACTTTGTTATATCAGAATATCATATTAGATTAAAGAATACTATTGTATTTTTTCTCAGGGTGTTCGGGTGTAAAGTGCTGCACACCCCCTGGCACGACTTGGTCTCTGGCTACTGCTTTGATTGCGCTTCCTGGGTACTATAGGGTTCTTTAATAGGGCTCCCTTGAAGGGTTTAGGGTTATAGGGTCTACTTAAAGGCACTTCATTCAGAGAGACCTCGTTCAAAAAGCTTCTACTTAAAGGCTCATGGGACTTAGCAAGGGTAAGGCTATAAGTAGGTTGTAATTAGGATAACCCCACTTAGGGGACTTATAATCCCAGTTATAGCCTACTTACTAAGTCCCGCGATCTTCTAAGTAAGCTGAGAAGAGCAAGGTAAGCAAGGCACGTGACGAACTGCCTAGAAGACTGTTCTGGACCAACTGGCGAGCAACGCGCAGCGGAAGCTTGACCGTAGAACATGCGGAGCAGCCAAGAAGCTGGAAAATGACGCTCGAAGACCAACGGCACTGCTTTACACACCCTGCAACCACAACCCTCAAGCCCTTGAGCCAACACCGGTTTATGTTCATTGAAAACCAAGCGCTCCCTAAACACTTGTCTCTGAAACCTAACTCCTGCAGTGTCGCAACCCTGAGTATCTGTCTGCCGAGTTGAAGCAAGCAAGCCCTTACGACTAAGAAATCCCTTCAGGTCATCGTGCTCGTTTGGTGCTCGCCTTACATCGCTGTGGATTTTATCGGAATTTCACGGCTGCAGGGTCAAGAAATTTCTACGTGATCAGCTTCAAATTCAAGGGCTTGACGGCTTTTTTTTTTGGTGTGGAGGTCAGTACGTGTAGCGGTGGTAGCGACAGGCCAGCAGTCAATTTTACACACATTACTTCATGAATCTTTCATTGACTGGGTGGTACCCACCCCCTCACTTTGCCAAGTGGCCCTAAATGCTACATTCTACAAACTCTATATAGCCCCCCTAGGCCCTAAATGCTACATCCTACAAACCCTAAACCCTATAAAGCCCCCCTAAACCCGAAGCCCTGAACCAAGGATCCTCGGCCAAGTCTTCGAAGAAAGGCTGCCGGTGAACTCGCAGGCTGACGTGTAGCTCGGGTTTAGGGTTTAGGGTTTCCTTGAAAGTTTCCAGACAGGCATGCAATTGCCATGCCTGCTGCCCAGCTGATAACACAGAGCCTGGGTTCAAAAAAGGGTTTTTTGGGTTTTTTCGGGGTTTAGGGTTTAGGGGCCTTACGGAGGCCTGGATGCACAAGGTTCTTTGGTTCTATGCCTATGTTTGAGGGGTTCAGTCTCTCGGGGTCCTGGGCAACGGTTTTTTGTAGGGATGTAGGGACAGAATTCATTTTGTAGCGGTGTAGCGCTCGCGAATTTGACGAATCGTGCTCCCGCAACAGTCCCGTGCTCATTTCGGCTTCCACTGGTCCACGCCCCCTGAGGTCACTAAATTTACTAAATCATATATAGCAGTGCTACACTATATGATGCTCCTCAAATCTTTTTCACGTTTTCTCGCAGTCCCGCCTTGCTAGACTAGGTTTTAGAATCTCCCAAGGTGGCTGTCAGTGTGGTGCATATTTTGGATGCGAGGTCGTTCTTTGCGTCATACTGGAGTTCTTGAGTCTGTACTATACGGGCCTAAAGAATTACCAATACTATTTTTGGGGTTCCTTTTTGTATTTATAGTATCATTCGGAAGTTCTTGAGTCTGTAGGTTCGGTCCAGCGAGGTGCTTTTGCACTGTTCGGGGTTTGCGCTGGAATAGTTTTCGTGGAGCTACAGAAAAAAACGGGACGCATGTTTGCGTGCGGTGGCATGCAGGTGCAGCTTTCAAGCACTCTATGCATGTCAGAAGACACTTCCGCACCAGGGATGCCATCATCGCAACACTCATGGTCCGAAACCCTAACCTTGCACCCAATACTTCTAAAACCATGAACCCAATAGGCAGTGAACGTTGAAATCTGGAAGCCCCAAACTTTAAACTCCTCAGCCCTCGAACCTTACATCCCCAAACCTTGATAATCTGTACCCTAAACCCCGCAGACCCCCTACACCCTAAAGCCCTAAACCCTAAACCCTAAACCCACAGTGACATCCCAACCTGCCAGGTGTTGCGCCTCGCGAGATTGATCCGGCTTTTCCGATTGTTGCGGCTGGTGCGTCGGATACAGCAGTGCCTTCGAAGCGATGGTTTACGGGCAAGAGGCAAGAGGGATGAAGCCAGAAAAATCATTAAAGGTTCGATTCGTTTAACCCAAGTTAGAAATCCATGCGAGGTTCGATTCCCCTAAAGTCAAAACCCCATGCCCTAAACCGAGGTTCGACTCGCTTTATCTCATGTCCACCGCTATCCGCAGCAGCTCGGGAATCCTCGGTTGGACCGCGGCGCTGCCTCTCGGGCTTCGCAGGGAGAATCTCAGTGTGTGTGTGCGCGCGGGATTGTTTAGGTATGTATGTATATATATATATATGTATATGTAGGTATGCATAACTTAAAAAGTTACATCTACACATAACATATATAATGTATATGTATGTGTATATATCTATACGCACATACATACATCTTTACACATATTTCTATAACTATGCCTGCACATGTACCTGTTACATAGGGAGTTAGTATACCAAACAGTTACCTGTATAGCAGTGTGTTTGCATAGCAACATAGATGGCCTTTCAAGCGGCGAGTTCAGGGCTCGGGCTTAGGGTTTAGCTTTCGTGTTTCAGGTTTTGCATTTGAGGCTTCAGGGGGGCCTTTGCAAGGCTTCCGGGCTTTTAGCTTCAGGCGAGCAGATTGGGGTTCGGGCTTCGGGGTTGGAGGGTTAGGGGCTTATGGTCTTCTCGCGGTGATACCTCAGTGAGGCTCTTTCTGATCCAGATGCTGTTTGCTTTGGCCTGGAGCCCAGAAGCACGCGACCGACAATAACGACAAAGTTATATGGGAGTTTCCAAAAAAAGGGGACTCTAATATAGTACCCTAAATAGTAGGATCCTTATTATAAGGACCCCAAAATAAGGTACCCCTAATTTTCGGAAACTCGCATATGATGCTAAGGATGGCAAGATAAGCTCAGTATCAAGGTGACATGATGACCCACAGTGTGTTGGCTGTGGTACCGACGGGGCCTAGCGTCCGTGGTCAAGTTGGTGTCGATAGTGCTGGCACCGCTGAAGACCTCCCTTTGCCATGTTTGATGCAGTTGCATCTGACTTGAGGTTTTCAGTTATTGACCCCATCAACACAAGCATTATCAGAAACGTTGGCTTGTTTGGGAAGACTATGCCTGTTTCTGATGATTTCCATGGTGGCTCGATGTTCCTTTAGCATGGATAAGAACAATCACCATGCCGCATGCCGGTTCCAGTGGTAGCAGTACTGGAAATTCGGAGGGCACTCAGCATAACGGTGGATGGAAAACTGGCTTATCGGATCTTCATGCGAAGCCGTCCAGCATCAACGCCAGCTGACCAGTCTCTTGTCAAACGGGTGTGCTAGTCACTGAATTCGACAACCAATTGCCGGACAACGCGAGTAACGCCTTTTCTTCCGCTGACCTTGATAATCTTAGCCCTGCGGCCAGGGCGACAAAGTAGGCCCTAGGCTGGAACCTTTTGCCGTTGTATGTTTCAAAACCAATGCCATGCTGGCCAATTGCTCTTTGCAGTATGCTTGTTTTTCCCGTATGTACTGGTTCATAAACAGGTGGGAAAGGTATAATTATTACACAATGAGCCATCTTATGTGCATAAAAGCGCATCCAAACAGTTCCAATCAGATGCTGAACCACACTGAGTTTTGGCTCATGTGTCCAGCTTAATCCTGCTGCTGCTGCTTCTGCTGTTGCTTGCGGGGCTTGGGATGTTGGACGTTGATTGTTGGTTGTGGTTATCGTGGTGGTTGTGGCTGTGCCTGTGGCTGGGGTTGGGGGGTCGGGGCTGGGGGGCTGGAGGGCTGGGGAGCTAGGGGGGGTGTTGCTTTTGCTGTTGCTGTTGTTCTTTGTAGTTGTTTGTAGTTGTTGTTTTGTTTGTTTGCTTGGTGATTTGTCGGTGTGTTTGTGTGTGTGTGTGTGTGTGTTTGTTTGTGTTTGTTGTGGTTTGTTGTGGTTTGTTGTTGCTGATTGTTGTTGGGTGTTGCTGTTTGTTGTTGTTTGTTGCTGTTGGTGTTGGTGTTGGTGTTGTTGGTGTCATTGGTGGTGGTGGTGGTGGTGGTGGTGGTGGTGGTGGTGGTGTTTTTGGTGTTGGTGGTGTTCGTGGTCTTGTTGGTCTCTTTGGTGTTGGTGGTGTTGGTGTTGGCTGTTCGCGTTTCATGTTGCTGTTTCTGTTGCTGTTGCTGATGATATTGGTGTTGTTGCTGGTGCTGGTGGCGGTTGTGGTGGTGGCGATGGTGGGAGTGGCGATAATGGGATTGCGGGTCTTTGCATCTGCAGCAGGCGGTCATGGCAAGATGCTGAGGTCTTCAACCAGCTCCTCTATGGCTTTTACTTCTCCGACAGCGTCTCCACTGATGCTTGCCTGTTATAGAACTGGAACCATCGATGCAACACCGCGGCAGCAGGTAGCTAAACAGGATTGGCAGAGGAGCAGCACCGGTCTGAAGGAGATGTGTGAGCTTCCTTTCGCGGATGAGTCTGCATCCCTGTGGAGCAGGATGCCTGCGCCAACAGGAACATCAGTGCAGAAACCCCGGCAGCTCAGGATGAGTTTGTCAAGGATCAACAAGAGATTGCTTCTTGGACAAAAATGGTCACAGGTTGGCTGGCGGAGTTTGACACCTACAACGTCTGCTTAGCTTACTTGCCTAGGACGACTAATTGTTGGGTTAATGTTGGTTTGTGTTCACGCATTGGCGGGCCATGAAAATCCACAAACAGAAGCTTGCAACCGATACCTGTAAGTTGAGACACTTCATGGCTGCCCAGCTGGAGACCAGAAACCTTCATCCTGTCATGGATACCTCGGAATCATCACTCCAGCTAATGTAAACAAGCAAGAAAGACTCCCACTGTACGTCTCTTGATCCAGCAATTCGTGAGGGTCAAAACTCAACACCACAACTTCTGATTCTGTCGAGGTCTACACCTACTTCGGAACCTTTTCTCGCTCATTGCTGACTATGTTCGAGATCACTCTCGCTGCTTGTCCTGAGATTCGTTTCGGGCCACCCACAGTTTGATAGCTATGTGTATATGCATGCATGCATGCATGTAGGTAGGCAGGCAGGTAAGTACAGTCGGTGATTAGGTAGGTCGGTCGATAGTTAACAGGTCGGTGGGTCAGGGAGGTAGGCAGGCAGAGAGATTGCAGTTACAAGCTGGGATTTTCTTATATTCTGTTGCTACAACACTCTGGCTTTAACTTTTACACTGCTTTATTTGTACACTATAGTAAGATGGTACATGGACTAAAAGGGGGTATTATACATGTTCCGGCATCCAGGTTCATGGCCGACATGCAGGATCCTGGGCCCGATAGTAACATAGAGGTGGCAAGATCGCATAGAGACATTCTGTACTAAGTGCTCCCGATCGAAAGGCCCACACGTTCCACAATCGAACCTGCCCGCAGATGTCGGTTGGCGGCACCGTGAAACTTCCAATCGATTTCAAGATGCACTCCCGACCTTGGAAAAGAGTAAAATATATTTGGGTATAGTCCATCCTAGTACATATATGAAAACATATAGTATAGTAATGCTCTGCTAACAATAGCAAACATAATGATAAAAGCAATGTGCGTACTAGTTGACTAGTAGTCATAGTACTACAGTAGAGTTTTGAACGCTGCAACGGCAGTCGCTTTAGGCTCTTGGGGTGACGGTCTGCGACCCCTAACATCTCTCCCGAACCTCAAGCCCTAAACCCCCATATCCTAAACTCTCCAAACCCTAAACCCCGAAAACCTAAACCCCTAAACATTTTGGCTCAAGCTTTTGACTCGAAAAACCGTACAGCAGCGCCACTCGCCGCAAAGATGTTCTTTGCTGTTGATCTGCTTGATGGGTGCAAGCCTCTTATCAGGAGGTCATTGCCCGCGTCGGACAGCAGCTGTTCGACTGGCAGTTGCTGGACTGAGCCAAGGAAGCACAAGAGGTCGTCGCCACCCTCCGCAAAGAGGGCTCCTGCAAAGTTGGGATCTACCTCTGGCGGACGACGTCGCCACCGTTCCGATTTGGGACGACACCTTCCAAGAACGCCACTCCTGTCCGTTCTTGTGCTCCGTTCTCTCCCACAGTGGCCTGATGAGGTCCTGCCTTGCATGGACCAGAAAGTGTGGCAGTGGCGCAGTTACGGCATGTCGGTGGAGCCAGTTCTTACTCTCGAGGCTGGCTTGCCCATTTTTGCTCCACACCCGAAAACACGAGAAGCCGGAATGCCCAAGCTCCACACCCCAACGCCGATCTCGATGCCTCCAATACCCCCGTATCAACGCCGCAGCCATGGTGTATTCCTGCAGCGGCGACTGGCCAACCACTTGACAGTATATGAGACTTGCTGCTGGACTCTACATGGATCTCTGCTCTCGGCAACTTCCTTTGGAGAACATGCCGTGACTTTGTATGGTCTCGACAGACAACCTGGATGAGCGTAGAGGTCAACCTGAAATTCTGCATAGTGGAGTTCTGATATTTCACAATGGATGTGAATGCAAAGCAGTGGTCTATACACCACGAGCTGCATGTTGTAGGGATGGCCAGTACATTCTGCATGATGCAATTCTGAAGTTACACAATGCATCTGACATGCAAAGCACTGCAAAGCCATGGCCTGCACACCACAAGAGCTGCACACAGTCGGCTAATCATCATAGGCAATCATAGGTCTCACAAAGGAGCTTTGACCCGGGCGACCTGCCTCGTATATCACCAAGTTAACCCTGCATAAAACCTCATCCCTCTGTCAAGGCTCCTCAGCAGTATTTCATGTGAGGTTGTCCGATAAGGTTGATCTTGCGTGGCACCTGCCTTCATTCTGTTCGTAGAAGCTGTCTCTCCGCAGACCGGCATCGTCCTACCCGTATTTCATCTCAACCGATCGCGATTCAATAACCTCGCCTGGATTGTCCTAGTGTGAGCGCCGAAACACCCTAAACCCCTAGGTCCGAAACCCGAGATCCTAGAACACAAACGCACAGAGATCCCACCTCGACACCCAAACCCTCAACCCCCCCAAACAAAATCGTTTTGGGGTTTAGTGCTGCTTCCCCAAAGTTTGGGTTCCAAAACGCGACAGTGAATTCCAAAATACAAAATGCTTCCTATGACACTCTAGATACTAAATTGTACTACATGTGACGATGCCATATTATACTATACACGATACTATACTACATTACATTATGCGAAGCTAGACGATGGAGGAAACCATATACTATACTAAGCTATACTTTGCAGTACTGCACTGTGCTAAACTGTACTGTGCTATATCATCCTATAATGTGCTATACTATGATATACTGCACTATATTATAATTCTAAGCCGTACCACATTCAGGCCAACTGGCCTCCAGTCTGTCGCGTACTTACCGAGAATGTTCCCTGGCACTGGTCATGCGCCCGTGGAGTCACAGGATTGGGTTTGGGGTTTTAAGTAAGAGCTTTTTAAGGGTGGTTTAGAGTCGGATTTCAGGGTTTTGCGTTTTGGGGTTTAGCATGATGGGTTTAGCACAGGTTCCAAAAAACACGATAGGTCCTATAGGTTATCTGCTCTCCAGAGCGACGCTGCAGCAAGGCGGTTCTGACGTTTGGCCGGATGACCAGGGCTGAGCCGTCAACACATGCTCCATGCAGGCTTCTAGCACTAAGACCACTGCATCGCATGAAAAGCTTTTGAAAAGGGTTGAAAGGCAAACGCTCCGAAACTTTCTATCAGCCTAATGAAACCCATGCAACAAAAGCAAAATCTAGTTCAACAAAACCTTTGGTCTCAGCATTCATGCCGTAGGCTTCAATGAGAGGAGCCTTTTCGCATGCTATTGAGGCGGGAGGCTCGAACTCTCAAGCCATGCCTGACTGTGAACTTGCGTTGTGCGGTCGGTAAGTCGGAACTTCGTGTCACTTCTTCAGCTCTTACACAACATGCTAAACCCAGACTTTAAAATCCCTAACCACCGGGTCCGGGAGTTCCCTGGCGCCTTGCTCTCGTCCATTAGGTATCCGAGTGGTTTATGATATTCTTCCTGGTCCACAAAGTCACGATGGGTTTTGCGGTGATTGGCGTCATCAACGGCTCCTTGACAGCATTTGGCAGGCCATGGTTGATACGCAGATCGGTATTTTGTTCCTCTGGCTGCTTCTCAAACCTCAAGACTGGGAAGAATAAGAAGCGCACGCAAGACCCCTAAACCCTAAACCCTAAACTCTTGTAAACCCTAGAAGTATTCTTGTAGTACTTTTCAATACAGAGTACTTGCTGCAGAGCTCAGGTGGGGAGGGACGGAGGTAATGGTGCGGTACCATTCTGTCGGAAAACAGCTCACAATCCTATACAGATCGTAGTTTCTACGGCGGTCGGAAGAAAGGTGACCAAAACGGCTCCTAGATGCTCTGCTCTCAACCTGTATATCAGATCAGAGCCGTTCAGTGCCTCAGTGCGCCCTGAAAGCATGGGTTTTAGCCGGCCGCCGGCTCACGGGTGGGTTCTTCGCCGAGAGCTGCTTGTTGACTTGCAGAAGCAACTGCACGTCTACTCTCGCATGACAGGTGTGCTGATGCAGGAGACCTTCAAAGTGGCCTCGTACGACGAAGCTCGGCCCGGCTTCAGCTGCAGAGCCATAAACAAACCATACTTTTCGTTTTCCGTGCGACCGCGGCTGGCTCGGCTGTGATTCTCGACGGAGCTGAGGATACAATTATGATGCGGACGAAGCAGAAAGCCATGGAAAATCACATTCGAAAGATGCAGCTCCTTTTCGAGGAGGCTGGTGTGGATACCATCTCGCCCAGACGTCTACCTTGATTCTCTATTCTTCATGTAACACTGCGAATAAAAGAAATGTTTTGTCCCGATGCCGTCGTATGATGGTCTATATTTTTAAAGTGGTTCTGTCAATACCATTTCAGGCTTATCTAGAGGGTGGCTCTTACAGCAATGTATTGTTATTAACCAGCAATGCGGAGGGGACGTTTAATCGTTAAACACGAAATCCAGACATCAACCCTAAACCCTTAACCCGCTATAGGCCTCAAATTCTCAGTTATTGCGCTTAACCCCTAAACGCTACACCCTAGACGTCCCCAGCCGTAAACCCTGAACCGAAACCCTTGAGGAATAACATGTTGTGGATCTTGAGAGGGGGGTGAGCAGTTGAGTCGTTTGAACTCCTATATTTTACTTCACAGTCTTGTTGATACACTCCCAATTAGTGCCGTTTCACTCAACAGACCTCGAACCACATGCCCCGCCCGGATTGTCCGAGTGTGAGCGCCGAAACCGAAACCCATTGAATCTGTGACCTGAAGGCCGATACGTCGGAAGATGGGCGCATCGACCTGCAGGAGTTCAAGGCGCCCCGAAAAAACCGTAGACGAGAAAACGAAGGACGCACAGAGAGCAAGACATGCCGAAGCCGGACCAGGTCCTTGCCACAGTCATAGTATATGTATATATATATATTATATATATATATTCTCATGTGACTTATAAATGTATAATACATCTATAAGTCTATAATCTGTAGATTTTCTATCATACTTATTACTTTACGTAAAGACAATACTCGTTTCCCCCGGAACCTTTATCCGGATATTCAAGCCCCTGTAGTAAGTTCGAGGGGAGCTTGGAGAGCCAGAGGGCATCTAGCAATAATCCATTGAGACTGCGAAAGCCGCAGCGATGTTAAACCTAAGCCCGAGACCAGACGAAGCCCTTACCACAACAGAGTCTCTAAAACTCCCTTGATTCAAAAGCACTTTAAAAACCATATCGCAGACCTTGTAGCAACCAACACTAAACCCTAAACCCCCCAACCGGCAACCCCTAAATCCGTAAACCCTAAACCCCTAAACCCTGATCCCCCCTCCCCTGGATAACATCGGGCTAAGGCTACGTTCGGGTTGGGCTCTATGGAACTATGGGCCTCAATTAACATGAGTCTAACCAACACCACACAGAAAGGACTGGGAGAACACAGGAGAGAGTGAAGCACTGACCCCCAGCACCTTGCGAAGACCCTTGAAAACATACTGTGCTGTCCTCACCTATTCACCCTCAACAAATTTCAAAAAAAAACATACAAAAACAATCTAATCAACGAAATGATGAGGACATCACAGTAGCTCGTCGAGTCTGCTCTCGGTCAGTCAGTCTCTCCTCTCTCCCCCTTTTGGGTCCGGTTATCACAAGAATATGTTCGGGTTGGGCTCCTAGGAGCTATGGGCCTCCATATAACATGGGTTTCCACGACTTCCCACACATTTTCGGGGATGTAAGGTTGACTTGGGCGAAGCACTCCTGCCATGGCCGAGTATGTGTGCTCTGCTGCTCCGCATAGATCTGACAACAACACCGGCTGGAGGAAGCTTCCTGGGACTTTGCGCCTTCTGGAGGCAGAGCAGACTGGAAGACGGCCCGCTTCAAGAGTGCAGCATGCCACCAGGCTTTACCACCCCGCTCAATGCCTGCTGTATGTTCAAGCTGGGAGATGCATGGGTGTACACAAACCTGGCTGGAAGCGCACACAAAAATATACGGAGGATGATTTCAGAATTCCTGAATTCCTGAATTTGACGAGATTTGCTGCATGGACTCACGGACTCTGGCGGTGGCATATCAAACAACCACAGATCGGGGACCCGACCTGGTACCGGCTGCGTGGATGCTGGACCGTGTGACCCTGCTGAGAATTTACTGCATGGATAACTGCATGGAGGCTGGATTGACATTCGGCCTGGTGCTCACTGCGTGGATGCTGGACCGTGACCCTGCCGAGAATTTATTGCATGGATGACTGCATGGAAACAATACCTCGAATTTGATGCATGGATGCCTGAATTTGCTGCCACGAATTTGCTGCAAGGCCAGGATTCATGGGTATTCGCTGCTTGAGAATTTGCTGCAAGGCCGAGATTCATGCATGGAATGGTGCTGGAGAGGGCATATGTGAGGACGCGCAGAACGTCCACAGCTACAGCAGAAACGTGTGTAATATGCGACATCTGCACGAGGGAGAAAGACAAAGAACAAGACGTGGCGTGGGAGACCAAAGAATGAGCTGGCGTTTCTGAGGTGGACACGAATGCTGACGGTGATGTTCTGCTTGAGTTGTGTGAGCATTGTTGTAGGTGTGGCTGCCGGTCGATGCTGAATAACGGTCGTCGCGAAAGCCTTGTATAGTGCATTCTCCTTGTAATCCAGTCAACAGACCCTGCATCGTAGGTTCGTCCTAGCCAGGCGGGAGGCAAAAAAACCCTGAACCCCTGAACCCGACCCTCTGAACCCCTAAACCCTGAACCCCTAATCCCCTTGAGCCCTTAAACCCTAAACCCCTAAACCCTGGATTGTCCGAGTGTGAGCCCTCTAAGCGACCCTGAACGCCTCATCCTCGCATGCATCGTCCGAGTTGCGAGAGTCCAAACCTATAAACCCTCGAAGCCTTACTTAAAGGACCATGGGACTTAGCAAGTGCCTGTAGGCGATTGGGGTTATAAGTCCCCTAAGTGGGGTCATCCTCGTTATAACCTACTTATAACCTTACTTACTAAGTCCCATGAGCCTTTAAGTAAACCTCTCTGTCAAAAGGAGATCCCTAAACCCTAAACCCTCGAAACCTTAAACCTCTTCTGTCAAGAGGAGATCCCTAAACACTAAAGACTAAAGCCTCAAAGCCCTCTAAACCCTAAACTCTCTAAACCCTTAAACCCCTCTGTCAAGAGGAGATCCCTAAACTCTCTAAACCCTCTAAGCCCTCTAAGCCCTAAACCCTCGAAACCATGAAACCCCTCTGTCAAGAGGAGATCGTGGCCGATAATGAGCTCAAAGCCTGGCTCGGGGCCATGGAGCTGGAGCTGCTGGGTACTATAAACCCTCTCTCTCTAAACCCCTAAACCCTAAACGCTTTAATGGGGTTAGGGTTTGGGGTTCCTTTTAAGGGGTCTATAAGGATTACTTGGAGGGGTATTATGGGGGTTTAGTATAGGGGCCTAAATAATTACCTACACTATTTTGGGTGTTCCTTATTATAATTATGGTATAATGGGCCCCAAAACCCTTATTCTAATTGTTAGGGCCCCTGTAGTAATTCAGGGTTTGGGGTTTAGGCTTTTTTAGGCTTTGGGACTTAGTGTGAACAGGGTTGAGGGTTCAAGGATTTAGGCGATTGCACAAGTCCTGATGCAAAAAGGGTTGAGGGTTTTCAGGGTTTAGAACGGTCTAGGGTTTCGTGGCTTTAGGAGTTTAGGGCGGGCTCTTGACGTCGGAGTTACAGGATATGCTAGACTTCGGGTAAGAGCGAGTGTAGCTGGGGGGTACGATTGTAGGATTTGTGGGTTTTGTTGTAGTTAAGGTGTTGGTGACGGTGTCCTCACGTTCGGCGTAAATGGACTGGGCTGCTGTCGGCTGGCAAGTGGCATCGGCGATTTGCTGTGGCACGGTGCACATGTTTGGCCAAAGCTGCATTCTTTGCACAGCCCCTGCCTGTCCGCCCGTTGCTACATCCAGTTTATTCCGCTCGCGAAGCTGATGAAGCGCGCTCCCGCCACAGTCCCGTGCGAAATCGTGCTCCCGCCACGGGGCCGTGTGTTGTGCATATATACTCCCACACGACAGCCCTTCGTTTGAAGGCACTCTTGTAGGCAGCTGTACAACTCTGAAACTTCAGGGTTTGAGGTTATATGCTCAGCCTGCCAAGCGAATCCGATGAACGGGACGACGAAATCTACGGCATGGTGGACTCGGCCATAATTAATTAGACATGACTCATCATGGGTTTCTGAAGAAGCCCGAAGGCGGCTTTCCAACGCTGATTGTAAGGCATCGCAAAGCGTAGACCCCAGCCTAGATCCTTGCTGCCATGTTGCGGATTAGCTGCAGTGGCTCTAGCCATCGCCCCCTGGTCTGATATTGGAAGCAGTAGCAACGGAAGCAGCCATCGCATTCAATCCCAGCGGCGATCGTCGCATGCCTTGAATTGAAAACTGTGGAGTTTCCGTGGTCCACTCCCGAAATGCTGTGGAGCCCTCTGTCTGCCAGCCCAAACCCGATGGCCGAACGCTCTGTTTGTCAGCCCAAAACCCGAATGTGGCGATGCTCAATCTTAGCTTCTTGCCCTCCGCGGGTGATAATCGAGATGTTTATCGATTTGCACGGTATTCTTTGAAAGGGGCACAAAGCATGAAAACTACGAGAACCTAAGCCCCTATAGTTAAACGCGAAACTCCTAAACCCTAGGGCCCCGAAACCTGTAAAACCGAAGGAGTCTGTAAAACCTTCAAACCGTAAACCTTAAACCCTAAAGGCCCTAAAGGGAAAAATACCGTCTTTACTGTTGTTGTAGCTGACTGAAGTCTTCGCCTCGCTCGACCGTTTCGTGAGTGGCCAGAAAAATCCTGAAGCCCTCTGGACCCTAAACCCTATAAGGGGTCCTTACAACAAGGATCCTACTATTTAGGGTAGTATATTAGGGTCCCCTTTTTTCGGAAACACCCATAACCCCAAACTCTAAACCCTACCTCAACCCTAAACTCTAAACCCTACCTCAACCCTAAACTCTAACCCTACCTCAACCCTAAACTCTAACCCTAGCTCAACCCTAAACTCGACCCTAAGAGACGCAGGACATCCGGGATGTCGGCGAAGCCTGGGACCTCCTGCAGGACTGAGAGCCTCCGGATCTGAGCTTCAAAAACCTGGGAGGTTTAGGGTTCTAGGGTTTAGGGTTTAGGGTTTAGTTTTAAGGGATTTAGGGTTCTAGGGTTTGAGAGAGAGAGAGAGAGAGGGTTTAGGGTTTAGTTTTAAGGGATGCAAACTCAAAAAAGCAGAGTTTCAGAAACTTAGGCCAGAGCGCCTAACATCCATCCTAGCTTCATAAACAGGTGCCAGTTTTGTCCAACAAAGCCCGAAGCATCTTGACTTCCCAGGGTTTTTTCACATGAAATCCCTTCTCGCTTCCTTTCGCGAGGCTCTTCAGGCGAAGAGTGGAGGTTTTCGAGCTGAGGATGTTGTTATATTTAGGGCGTCGGGGCCCTGTCGAATCCCTTCTGAAATGGGTTTAGGGGTGGATCTTGGCAGTTGCTTGACAACCAATCCGACAGCAATTCGGGGATGGGAATCTCGAACGCTAAAACCGCTTTCCTCAGGACCATGCCGGCGACAACAGCGGTGGACTCACTGCAGAGCAGTTGGTACTTGGTGTGGCAAAGCTGCAAGGCCTCATTCGACATGATCCGGGGACACGGTGCTCTTCAAGTGTTAAGTTCAAAATTAGCTTGGGACCGTTGTTTGTAAGGTGTCCGCAGGAAATATGAAATATTTAAAACTTAATCAAAACTCCAGACTTGTTGTTGAGGCCCCCCCACGGCGAAGGCCGAGCCGACCCGCCTGAAATCAGACACTGTCGTAAGCATATTTGTGCCGTTGCCCCTTGCGGTGATCTTTTTTTGCCACGGACCTGAGATGCAGGATGACTGTGTCTTCAATTTAAACCCTAAACCGTAAAAAACCGGGGGTTAAAATTAGAAGCTCTCGGATGCAAGTATGTACTTTAGGGGCTTAAATCGTTACATATACTATTTTGGGTTTTCCTCATTATAAGTACTATACGGGCCCCAACACCCTATTTTGCCCCTATGGCATGTAAGCGAGACCTCTGCCTGAATCCTCAGCCTGTGATTTGAGGCAGAGCGAGTTCTCGTCTGAGGTTTTGATCAGAAAGCCTTTACCTCGGGCCCGGTACAATTGATACTGAGATCGCTTGATGGTCCGGAACTAATGTCTAAACCCTGAAGGAAAATGACCGATATTGAGCAATAAATCTAGCCCGAATGGGGTGCAGGTAGGTTTGCTGATGAGCAGGTACGGCCAAAAGCCTTGACCTTCAGAAGCACGGCCGGCACTGAGTGACAGACTGGGCTTTGGGTTTATAAGAGTCTAGGGCGGTTTGGTGAAGATGGAATACACAGAAGTGAGACATCGGGGACAGGAGCAACTGCGTTCTTTCTACTGATATTCTTGGTTGTGTGTGTGTGTTGCTGTCTCTTGCCTGCAATGTACACGGGCGTTAGATTGAGCTCATTTTGCACAGTTCCCCCGACATGCTTAAGGTTGCGACGCTCGGAAATCTAGAAAAGCTTAAACTCGGTCCTCAGTCAGGAATCTTTCGAGCTGTAGTGTTTGCACAGGTGCTTCGTTAATCCTGCTTTTGGGTCTCGTCTTTTAAAGGGGCTTTGAGCAAGGAAGGTGGCAAGCCCCCCTTCGAACAATTGAAATCCTGAATTTTAAACCCGAAAACCTAGCCTCCTCGAGCCTAAGCCCTAGACCCTAAACCCTCAAACCTAACCTTGAAGCCTTGCCTTTCTGATCAGCTTGAAAATTCTCAGGAAAGTCATAAAAGAGCAGCAGGGCATGATGAAGAAGGTGGAGAAGCTTCAGAAAGGACACCGCTTTGAACTGTCACTCTCCGGTCAGTTTGTTGGCTGTACGGGATATATATATATATATGTGTGTGTGTGTGAAAATTATAGACAGGGTTTAAGTTGTTCGCGCTTTGGGGGTTTAGGGATACATCCCAGAATCTAGTATTATGATGCCAAAAAACTGCACGAGAATACGGCTACGAGTGATTCAGAGCCCTATTCTGGGCTGCTGAAGGCCGGGCGTGTCGCTTTGGATCGCGCAGATCGCCACTACGTTCACCTCGGTATATAATACAAAGTCTAAGGGGACTACGGCGGCCCGAGAAGTAAATCCAGATGTGTATACCAAGAAATCCAGATGTTGTTATCCAACCCTTGTAAGAACATGTAAGTCCTTACAGGCAGAATTGGGGGGGAAGCTATGACGTAGAGGATCCTTCCTTGCATACAGCTGACTCAGGGCTTAAGGCTTTGCGGCCAGAAGACCGAAACCGTAAACCCTAGGCCCCAGCTGCTCGAGTTGGTGCCAGGATTTAGGATTCTTGCTGAGCAGTGTCTACCGCCGAGCCCCTCTGGCGGATGGCTCAGTGGGTTGCAAGGCTTCAGGGTTTTAGGGTTACAGTGGGGTTTGGAGTTTGGGGTGGAGGGGGTCCTAAACCCTGCTTGAATTCTAAATAGCCTACTTTGTTTTGGTTGTTTACGTCCTTGAACCATCCTTGAACCGGTAGGTGTTTCAGGGGTCCTGGCAGACCCTGCCCTGCCCCTAGCAGACTGTCAGACTTTTTGCCAAGTCTTCCAACTTCACTTTTTAATAGACTTGTCTTTGTTTAGCACGTATTCCGCATTTTTTGTTAATGATCTCAGGGGTTCTATAAGGGTTACAGTACTGAAAATGGGATTCAGACTCGTGGCAGACTTGTGGGCTCAGGATGCACTTTAAAATGCAATGCTCTAAACCCAAGTGGAACCCATACAGTAACCCTTATACTCACCCTTACAGCAACTCTAGACGCTGAAGACCTTGACCCCAAAACCATAAGTTCGCGACTCTTTCTGTTCAGGAGATCAAGTAGCAGGGATCCGGGTTTTGGCAGTCTCATGGCCCCACGCCGGCTTCAGATTCAGGGCATACAGTACGGTGTCCAAGACAGAGGGCTTTAGTCTTTACGATTTTCTGGTACCAGGTTTTGCGTCCTCGGGCCTGCTGTTTCTCGGGGTGTTTTGCTTCGCTGAGGAGCGTCCAGAATCAACAGTGAGTCTGACGAGTTTGTCAGCTTCTAGCCAAGAGCCCAGTGTCCGAAGCCATTCTCCGATGAACCATTCCAGCGTGTCTCTTAACAATGCTAAGTTACAAGTGTTGGTTATGCAGGCGCGGATAGGACTTCTTTATAGGTTTGCACTGCCTTCGAGCTTAGAAACATGTGTACTTCCACCTCTCACTCTCCGTGCACGGCGAGGGTTACCTGAAACTTTACGATGAGCCCTAAACCCGCGAATGGCATGTTGAGTTACCCTAGGTGCAGCTTCGTTCGTTAGCCTTACCTACATGTAATTTAGTGTAGGGGCCTTGATTTGTATGGGGCTTGGGGGTATATTGTTTTATACTGGTAATAAGGAACCCCCAACACCCTATTCTAATCATCAAGGCTCCCACATGTATGCTCCCTCCCTCGGCCCTCCCCCCGCCCCGCCTGGCAGTCGCCTTGGATAGTTTAACCCCAGCAGTACCGGCACCTCCTCTGCCAAACCCTTCGGCTCCACAGCTTCACCTTCGTGTTCCTTCTGGATTATCGGCTTTATAAATTCTGATGCAGATGCAACGGCTTATTCAAAAGAGTCTGGCGATTTCGGAGTCCAAGGGGCTTTTATAGTCACTGGAAGGTCGACGGTAGACTTCCCAAGCCCGGATGCAAAAAAAGTAGCTATCGGGGGCGAAACGGCGCCTGGCAAGTCATGGGCGGTTGTGTCTGCCGACAACACGTGAGCTGACTTAGCCGCGAACGAGAGGCCGATGCATCGAAGCATTAGGGTTTAGGGGTTTAGGGTTTCCTAAAGAAGGCCTGCAACTTACATGAACCTCATGCCTTAGACTTGAAACAGCAATTTAATGTCAAAAGAAGCCCCGCAGCAGAAATCCGCCTGCTGTCATGGCCACCCGACTGAATCACACGAAGGATGCTATTTGGCACTGCATGGCCACAATCATGTGGACAGCGTGGCCTAACAAGTCGGTTCGCTCATTTTAAAGCAAGTGCCGTAAACGAAATTAGGAAAGGGATGCATAAGTCTGCTTTGTGTCCAAAATGCCTGAGTGTCTGTGCAAACTGAACCCCTGGTCCTAACTTGGAAGTCGGTTGTCTTTGGTACACGCAGCGTAAAGAAGACTCGATGTGGCTCCTGGTTAGCTCTAGCTTGAGCCACCTCCGGGATTTGGGAACTTCCCAGATCGATATGTGGACTTGTCGTTGTGAATCCTTGCAAGTCTTGTGCGAAAGCCAGAGTCCGCCTAAACCTGTGTAGCCCCTTCCTTGATCCAAAAGCCCACAAGCTGGACCCCGAAATCCTAAACCCAACCTATGGTATACATTGTAGTTCCTTTCCTGGGTCAGACTCCTAACTGTAGGCTTGCTTAAACCCCAAAGAAAGGAGCTACATTGGGAGACTGTAGGTAGAACCCTGAAAACAGAAAGGCCGCTGTCCTGCGGACCGGAGCAAAGACTGCTCGGTGCGTCCAAGGCTGTGCAGCTTCCCAGGGGACCGCAGGTTCTGATCTCTACCATCCTTTGTTGAAAACCCGGAGTTCTAGTGACGGCTGTCAGCATACAGAGGGCCGCCAGTAGCAGTGGCAGCCTACTAGGAGTCGAAGGAGAAGTAGCATTAGGAGGAGCAGGAGGGGGCCCAGTAGCAGTAGCAGTAGTAGTAGTCGCCGTAGGAGAAGGAGGAAGAGGAGGAGCAGCAGTTTGGGTCCTAGTTGTCGTCGTGGTGGTAAGGATGGTGGTAATGGTGCTTGTGTTTGGGGGGTGTTGGTAGTAGCAGTTGCAGTTGCAGCTGCACGGGTAGTGGTAATTGTAGGTGGCGACCTGGTGCTGGTGCTGGTGGTGTTTCAGCGGTGATAGAAGTATGCTCGTCATGGTGTTGGTGATGTTGGTGGCAGTGGTACTTGTTTTTGGTATCATCAGCATTGTTCAATCAATATTTTTCGTAGGGGTGCTAGCAGAGGAGGCGTTGTACAAGTGCATGAGTAAACGTGGGTCACATTGGCAGCTGCGATGGTTTCAGTAGCAGTAGTCGCAGCAAGGACAGCGACCATAACTCTGGTCATTGTGCAGCTGTGGTACAACAACACGCAGTAGAAGCATGCGACAACAGTAGCAGAAATAGAAGAGCAGCATCAGCATTCGACGGTACCAGGCTGAACTTCTGCCAAACAAGACTGCAGGCTGCAGGTGTCTCCAGAACAGCTGATCGGCAGATAGGCTAGGCAACAGAACCTCCAGCTTCACCTACATGGCGTAAACACACCCGAAGTCGCGGTGCCCTGCAGCCGTGCGCACAAAGCGCACACGGCTGAAATTAGATGCGATGTCAAACTGAAGCTTCAACTCCCCCAGGCCACAGGCTAAAGTTCTCCTGCGCCTGGCATTCACAATTGCTTAGATCACATCCGGGGTATGCTTCATCGACAACAAGACACAGTCTGCAAGAAGCTGAGCCTCCGGGAGTAAGCGACCAAGTCAAAAACAGCACATTCGACAGTCTGAGAAAAAACAAGGGCAAGGGACCCATGAAAAGAACGCCTGAACTAGTCGGATCCTCGATACAAGTACACCGAAGTTCAAGAAGCCTCTGTGGCAAAGGGACACTGACCAAGGTGTTTCCCCTGACTTCGTCGTGCATCCTTTCTCATTCTGCCGCGGGTTGGTGGTCTTTCAAGGTTTGGGGTTTAGGTTTTGGGGTTCAGGTTTGGGGTTTCACGAGTGCGATCTGGCCGGGCGAGCTCCCATCAAGCCTGTGTACACAAGGGTTAAGGGTTTTCCTGTGAAGCGGTACTTCGTGGCATACTCTCGTTTTCTCAGTGTGCAAGATAGCATAAGATAGCCATACACTGGCCCTAACAAATTCTGAAGCTAAAAGCCCGAACTCCAGATCCAGTGACCCTCACACGAAAACATTCAACCAAGTAGTAGCATGTGGCTGGGCCGAAGTGGTTTCACTCGTCCTGAGTTGTATGTGCCGACGGCTGGGCATCGCCGTTCTGCCAGAGCATGAAAACTTCCTGAGCCGACCTCTTCAGACGATGGCTTACCATGGAGTTGAACACACGGCTTTTGAGGGCTTTACCGTCTTCGGCTGAGACATAGCTACCTCTTCTGGTATGCGCTTGTGATCTGGTTAAGATGCAGAGAATGCTGTAGCTTTCTTCTTGAGAGGTCCCTTGACACGCTCTCAAACAGGAGACTCGAGATTTACAAACCGGTTTACTTCCTTGTTGGCACATAGAGATGTAATTCAGTATGCCTGAACACCTGTTGGCTTCTGTTAGGGCTCGCAGTCCTGACGACGACCCAGGAAGCATCGTATGCAGTCTCGGCATTGCTAAGTAACTTAGTCAAACCGTTCACCACCGCGGTGCCCTAGCGTAAGCCCCAAGCATTCGGCCATTCGAAGCCCTAGAAACGCTAAACCCTGAAACCCCACAGGCACCCACTGCAGGCTCGTGAAACAACAAGTGTCGAGAACCTTACAACCTTACAAACCCTGAGCCCATAAACCCTTGCTTGTCCGATTTGTGAGTGGGCAACGTGTAAAGTCTTAAACCCCCTAAACATCACAACCCAAATAACCTTGCTCCGCCCTCCATGGTCTTCTGGGTTCTTGTTAAGGATTCTAGTTTAAGGTACCATAATAGGGATCTGCAGTAAATAATATGGGCTCCTTATTATGGTAGCTTAAAGCAGATCCCTTAACAAGAACCCTAAACCCTGTACCCTAAACCCTAAATCCGTTGAAGTCGTTGTCAGGTAGGAGGGAAAAAACCCTAAATCCCTTCACAAGACCCCATTCTTTCCTGTGCTGCGAGACTCTGGGCTGGCATGGTCCGGTCCGAGCCCTAAAACCCGGAACCCTTAATATAGGGGCCTTAATCATTAGGGTTCCTTTAAAGGGGTCTGATAATGGTTACTATGATGCGTCTATAACGATACTATAATGTAGGTTAGAATTGGATTTGGGGGCCCATTATACTAGAATTATAATGAGGAACCCCCAAAACAGTACTAGGCCCCTAAAACCCGGAACCGTCAACCCGCAAAGCCCGGGGCTTGTGCCCTGAGTAGTCGGGCCCAGAATTCGAATCTATGGGCATTCTATTCCTTGTAGGGCTCCTGATTATATTTGACCCAAGGGATCGAAGGATTCATGTATTCGGGCTTTTTGGGCCCAAAGACCATACTATATAAGGCTTTTAGGCTTTTTTGATGCCCAGGGTTATAGCATACCACAAAGCCCTGTTCTAACGATTGTAAAGCAGTGTCTGTCTGCTAGCCTTCAAGAAGTAGCCCTTGCAGATACGCAGAACCAGTCCGCGGGTGGTGAGGTCAAAATATAATATAGGCTATGCGAATTTTGCTGCAGCTAAGCGCAGAAAGTCTCAGAATGAGTGCGCCTGTGTGGAGTTGGAGAGCTTGACTCTCGTAAGAGCTGATATCTTGCCCAATGCCCACCACCCTCAGCCCTCATGTGCTCAGACAGGTCGACATGACAGTTCTGAGATGTCCCATCCCATCAGGTGTGAACATGCAGCGACATCTTGATGAAACTCCTCAGCGTCCGACCCTTTCTCCAAGCCTTGCCTAGATATGTTTGAGTGCAGAGCCCGGAGATTCGCAGTATATAACCCCCCCCCCCCCCCCCCAGACTTATCACCGCCCTGAAAAACCCCAAAGCTTAAATCCCAGCCCCGAATCCGGCAGACTCATCCTCCCAAGCGAGTATTGCTCTTGCTGATATCCCTTCGGGCGGGTTTGCTTCACTCGGGTGTCGGGCGGTTCACTCGGGCTTTTCAGTTTCAGGGTTCTTGGGGTTCAGGGTTTTGGCCTCTCGTTGCATATACTCATCCAGACTGTAAAGTATGTTCGGTCAACGGGCGACGGTTCAGGGTAGCTGTTCCGGAGTTTCAGGTTTGTGGCCACTTTTGAGACGCTGCGAATTTGGTGCATCCGCTGACACCTCGAAGAGGTGGAGGGCCGACATAGCACACCGCAGAGAGGGGGATGCGGAACCTCCAAGAAGGGCTCGGGCTCCACAAGGGACGAATGCAAAATTATGCTATGCAATACTAGGCTTTGCTATCCTGTCATTTTCATATGCGGACTCAAAATACCAGCACCGAACAAGAGAAGATGCTTAGTGTGTAGCAGACGACCAATGACTCAGCTCCGTCTCCTGTGGCTAAGGCCCTTTCAGAGGGTCCTACCTACCCTTGCTGTTCGTTTCAGACGTTGACGATGTGTAGCGGCACCGTCTCGCGGGAAAAATGCTGCATATGCGAAACCATTTTTTTCCTATTTTCCACAGGGTCCGGGCTGCCACTATACTGTTGACCATTGCAGCGTGCTGCAGTTTCGAAACTTGGTGCAGTTACTTCCAGTGCATTGACCAACACTTAGTGTCTAGTGAAGTGTCCGGCATATGACACAGAGAGGTCACGCCAGTCCCGTGGCTTCAAGAAGGCCTCCCAACAAATCTATGATGAATCAGGAAACCCTACACCCTAGGAGGGAAAAAATGCTCGACTGTAAGCTCCCCTACACCTAAACCCCGCTTGCCCAAGAGCACACAGGAAGACAAAGCCTTGTGTCGATGTGAATACACGACATGTGCAATCGCGACCAACCCGCAGGATCTGCTCATGTCCCATGTAGAGCCAAATTATGGAACGTGAAGGTGTGCAGTGGGGCAAGCATACATACATACAGACGTACATTCCCACATGCATTACTTGGTTTGGCTTTTGCCTTGACGGTTACTGTTGCTTAGTTTGTCTTACCTACTCACGTACTTCCTTGAATGATAATGATACGTACGATGATGACGATGACAATGACGATGATGATGAAGTCGGTGGTGATGATAAGACGATGATGATGGTGGAGCTGATGATGATGATGAGGAGGAGGAGGAGAATGATGTTGAGGTATTATGACCTTTGTGGCATTGCACCATGAAGAGAACCGCCAGGCTGCATTTGACAAGAACAAATCCAAGTCTCGTAGACCCTTTCAGCCCAAAACCCTAGAAACCTCGCTAAACCCTAAACCTCGTGCACATCTGTCAAGGACCGGCCAAGCCCTCCCGGACCTTAACGCCTGCTTCCGAACCTGTCCGACTGCTTGGCATTTCCTTCTTTGTTTGATTTCTTTTTCGAGATAGGGTTCAGGTCGGGGACAAAGGGCGCGTGCTATACTGTCCTTCCAGTCCCTAGTCCCAGTAAATATAATGCATATACCGGCCCCTACATTAGGTTGAGGAGTGGGGCATCTGACAGAGTCTTAGTTGTTGAAGATTGTGTTTCACAGCATTCCGTTTCGATCGTGAAGGATGGGAAGGCCGCAGGTAGTGGAGGGGTAGCTAGCCGGATGTTTCAAGTCATGGATGGCACAGAAGAGTCGTGTCCAACCATCGATGTCAGTCTGGGCAGCTAGAGTAACTAGCAGCAAGTTGGACACTGGTCCTCATGCCGTAAAGCAAACTGCGGGACTAGATGGACTGCCAGCAACTGTTGAAACTTGCTGACTTGCTGTAGGCAGTTGTCACCCTCGCTTTAGTTTCCATTCACCCCCTTCCTTCACAGAGAGAGAGAGAGAGAGAAGCCGAGACCCGGCAAGCGGGCACGCACCTGCGATGTCTTCAGCCGCAAGGGAAAAGACGCAAGTGGGGCATAGCACCTGCTAACCTTCAAGTAACCCTGCTATACTGTATACAGTATACATCCAAAGTTACAGAAACTCATTTTAGGGTTGTGGCCTCCCAGCCACCGCCCAGTCGTTTGCCATACATGTCTTGATGCCCCACAGCCAACAACAGCTGAAGCAGTGGCCGCAGTGAGTGAGGTTACGCCCACCACAATGCAGAGCTCCGCGAGCAGTTCTTCACGACCGAGGTGGGCAACTGGAAGTATGGAAGTAGATGCCTGTAGCAGATCATGTGCCAGTTTTGGTGCAGAAAGAGGCGGAAGTCCGCAAAGGGCGAATTTGATCTTTCACTCTTGCAAGCTTCCATCCGTGATGCTAAGGCAGCCATCATGGCTGCGCCGGTTTTGGGTGCCCAGGAGGCCCTCCAGGCCTTCAGGCCAGCGAGGGCATGCTTTGAATGCTTTCAGAATCAAGGGGAAGTTGGTGGGTTGGGCAGGTGAACCTTTACCTGCAAAACTGCAAAACGGCATCTCTGGCTTCTAGCTGGGTATGTAAATGACAGAACCTTGTTAGTATTATCTTATACTTATTACTATTTTTATCACTATCATGTGTCATCATTATCAGTGTTACTAGTATTTTGACTATCAGTATTTGTCTTAGTATCATTATGAATCAATGAAATTACTCTAAGCTCCGAACACATCAACGTCGACTGCCAGGGCCTTGGGCTTCACTCTGCACGCGTTGAGCTCCCGGCCGCCCAGCTCGCAGAACGTCCTGCGGCCCAGAGTTTGTTGCAGATCCAAAGACGTCACGTAAAACTATTATTACCACCACCACTAGTGCGATTCATTGTTCTTCTTACTATTTTTCTTATTACATCAATTTTTATGATTACTTATTGAAGGCCAGATAAAATCATTTGCAGATCCGTGGTCGAGTAAGCTGAAATCCAATCATGGTCTTCTTCGGCACTTGAAGCTTGCTGAAAAAACACCGTTGTCACCTGCGCGACTCTACACTGACCCAACCCACCACCCCTGCTCCACCCCACGCCGACCAAACACTAAGCGCCCTCCTAACAACCCTAGGCCACCTGAGCACTACGACGACGATGACTATTCACTACTGGGCTCGTCTTTTACTGTGTATATACGCACTCGCAAACGAGTCAGCCTTTCGCCAGTGCAGGGCTGAAGCGACCCAAGCCTCAACAGGGTTTACTTTAGAGTTTAGGTTTTAGAAGTACATAGTTCCTTTGCTTGACATGAGTTAGTTTCAAGTTTGCTGGTATCTCATGAAGACCTTGAGAGCCCAGCTTGCCGGCACACAACCCAAGCCCGTGCTGAAAAGGGCACTGTAAAGGCCTTAAATATCTCAACCCCCAACCTCGAAGCTAGTGCAAGGCCTCGTCCTTGCTAAGTAGGAGGGAAAAAAAGCTAGTGCAACCAGACCTTGGGACGGTGACAGCGCCTACTGGGTTCCGCCGATTCCGGCAGAGCTTCGTGGAACACCAACATACGGCTAAAGGCCGAAGCCCGACATGTGCCCTGCATAACAGGAGCAGCCTCCATGAACTTTCAGCTGGAATTCTCAGCTCCCACATCCTTCATAAAACCCTGCAAGCTCTTAGCCCCAAAAACCCTCAACTCCGAAGTCTCTTGTGGTGTGAGAGCCCGAAGTCTCCTGTCGGAGCTTTTTGACGAAAGGCCACCCATCGCTTTCTGCATCGGTGCTTTCCTGGACTGGCTAGGCCCTCGGAGCCGCGAAGGTTTAAGGCTGTAAGGGTCATTAAGGGTCAGGGTCTGATATGGGAGTCGGAAGAACTAGCATTAACATCCCCCGTAAGTCCGTATAGTATACTCGTATGCTGCCCCCCCAAAACATCACTGCAATTATTCAAACCCTATATAAGCATTTAGGATCACAAGGTTGGGTAGGAGGAGCCCTCAGAGGCTGCAGTCCTCGGCCTCAGCCCCCAACAACCCCCAAGATATGTTCAGTACATTGGAAAATGAGGGCTACAATTTCGCTTGATTTAGGGAGTTGCAAGATGGAGGGTTTAATGGATGAGCGCCCAATAGCGACTTGGAAGGCCCAAAGCGATACCATGAATGAAGCTGATAGTACCTGTAACAACCTGAGAACTAATTTAACGAATCTGGCCTCACACCTTGAATCTCAAACCCGAAACCCTATTCTCATTGAACATAGTTGTAGTAGTCGAACCAGGCTCGTAGTTGCTTCCTGTGGTCTGCATGTGGCATGCTTTCAGCATGCTTGCCGCCGCAGGCTGCTACGATGTTCATGTTGTTTTCGCTGCTTGTTGGTTGGTGCATTCAGTGAAAGTGTTATGCTTGTTGGCCTCAGGACATATCTTACCACTGCTCACTTCGGCCTGTTGTGTAGGGTCCCGTCTCGTATGCCTCCCGGGATCAAAGCGGAAAGTCAGGGCTCAGGTCATATAGAGGATTGAGTCATTTGAAATAGTATCCCCTGTAGTCCTTATAACATTAAAGTAACAGATGCATACTTCTTAAGGCCCCGTCTAGACGACGCCGAAGCCAACGCCCGGACATGTGCCCTGGCCCTAAAAGCGTATCCCCGGTTCCCAAATCCTAAACCTTCCTAAACCCTGAACCCTGATCTTAAATCCTGATCCTGAAACCAAGACCTCATGAAGCCGTGCCTGCCTGCGTGCGAGCGTGCGAGTCGAAACCCTGATCCTAAACCCGAATCCCAAAACCACCACACTAAACCCTCAGACCCCACACCTTATAGGGAAAAACCACAATCCTCATGTGAGTGCTGAGATCACAAGCCTGCATCTCACGCAGCCGCATGGAGCCCCGAAGGGGGCCGGGAGCCCCAAGCAACAAGTCTGGGTCAATGAAGGTTGCATTGTATAACAGTTATAACCATCATAACTGTAGTAATGCCAGCAAAGGAAATCACAAGCATGACATTTGTAGAAGAAGTATATGTAATGGCAGGGATAGATTTAGTAGTAGCATCTTGTTCTTGCATCCTCAGGTGGTAGGGCCCAATAATTAGGCATTTAGGTTTTGGGGAGAAGTAACTTCAACTGTAGGTCTGTGTGCGTTATTCCGTGGTTTTGAATGCTTATGATAGCGGTATGTAAAATGCTTCAGAAAGTTTCCATTGGCACGAGCACTCATTGGGTTCCACGTGCTAGCCCGTTTTTTCAGGTCCTGAGGGTCCCCAACTACCCTCAAATATACCCCAAACACCCACTATTAAGGACCATCTAGACCCAAAGCCCCTAAACCCTAAACCCTACTTGGGGTAGTCTTTGCAGGCCTGGGTTTAGGGTTTAGGGGTTCAGGATTTAGGGGTTTAGGGTCTAGCCAGATCCGCTCGACCTCAAAAGGGGTTTAGAGACTAGGGGTTTAGGCTTGAGGGTCCAGGGCTTTATAGGGTCTAGGGAAGATGCACTGTCAAGTTTAAATTAAGTGGCTGTACAGACCATCTCATGCCTGCTGTGGAGCCGCCTGCAAAGTGCTCTTACCTTTTCCACCACTTGAGAGGCCGTGGCCAGAAGTATCGGCGCCTGGGGCTTGCTGGATGATCAGCATGGCGCCCAGAAAACCAGTAATTTGTCTAGGGTTTAGGGTTTCTAGCATTATTTGGAACGGTTCTCTGGTAAATACGTTGCCTTCCTTATCAGGGTGACTTAAGCCAAGGTCCTCACAACAAGGACCCCTAAAATCCAAAACCCAATGAAACCCACCCTACGACCTAGCCATGCAAAGTGGGTTTTTTCTGCTTCTGGTACCAGCGGTATCTAGCAGTTGGAGGAAGAAGATCTCACAACAAACAAAGACAGTAATAACTGAAGCTGAAACCGCCAAAAAAGCAGTTTCTTGTATGTTTCTATTATATATCCGTAGAGTAAATGGGGAATCTTTGCAAAAGAAGAATTTGGTAGCTCAAGATAGAGTTCACAGCTCGGTCTGAGCCCCGAATCACCATTCAGGCTGCCCCATGTGCTGGACGCCGTAGCCCAGGGCGTGCCCGCAGCCCTCTTCGATTTCGGAGGCGAGATTCAAAAATAAATGGCATTTAAATATTAGACTTTAGATATGAGGGTTTTCCTATTACGATCTTTAGGGTTTCATATACGGGAAACAGCGATGCCACCGATTGCAAACATGGAGGGCCCAATATCCCACAGAATCCTCTAAGAGTTCAGTCCGTCAAAGATTGATCATCGCAGAGGGAAGCAAGGATTCACCCAATAGGAAACAGCAGCCGTGCCCTGGTAAGATGAGCAGCGCTGAACTCTAAAGTCTAAAGGTGCCCATTTATTCAGGGCTGAGACTAAAGTACCTCGCTGCATTTCGCATGCACCCTGACAGGACAGTACACCTGGACGAAGACGGGGGATGTTCCCAGCTCGGCTAAGATAGCTGGCGCTTTTAGACTTGCATTCCGGCTTTCAGGCGTGGGGACCCTGATGAGGTTTGGGCTTTCGGGTTTTAGCCTTTAGAGTTAAGGAAGCTTCTTCGCGTAGCTTGAGATGTGGGCTTTACAGCAGTTCAAGAGCCGATGTCATTCCTCCAGCTGCGGGCAGTCACCAAGCATTGTGATCCAAGCATGGAGTGCAGCGCGATGCCAACACCTCGCGTTAGTCCGTGTGGTCCTCGTATTTCTGCAGAGCCGCCACGAAGTGTTGAACCAAGGAGGCCGAGAATTTTTAAGATCCTATTGCCAAAACCCTAGACTCGCAGACCTCGAACCATCTGCCTCGCCCGGATTGTCCGAGTGTGAGCACCGAAACTCTAGACTCAAGAGTAATGTAGGAACCTGATTAAGAAACCCTGCCCTATAACCCCCAATATATTAGGATTCATGTAAGGAACCCTAATAAAGACCCAAGGTTGCTTCATCAGGTTCCTACATTATCCAAGGCTTTGCCCCCCGGAGCTGTGCGACTCTCCAGCTGGCCGGAAGTTGTGGCCCTCCACTCAGGTCGTACCTGAAATATACCAACATAGTAGCTGAGTGGATACACTTTACACTTTTTGGGATAATATCACCCACTATAAAACTAAAAGTGTACACTTTTGGGGGCTTATGAACTCAGCAACTAAGACTAACATAGTATAGCATAGTACTACTTGATATTATGGTATACTTTTAACCTAATATAAAATAATGTAGTATTGTAATGGAATCTAGTATAGTATGCAACGATGTGCAGTCATATAGTGTTTGGGCTTAGAGCCCCTTTTGTGCTTCTTGTTCATGACAGTGGCATACCCTTAAGGAAGGGAACCTAACTGTAGAGTTTCGGGTTTCGTGGTTCAGGGTTTCTGCCGCGAGTGCAGCGGCTCTGAGATCCAGGCGAGCATGTACAAGTCTGTGCAAAAAGGGTTTAGGTTTGCCCATCTCTTGAGATGGTATGTATTGTGGCGATGTACTGAGCAACTAGGCTGATAGCTGCACATGTCGTATGGCTTACTCTCACACCCTATGTCCCACCACCCCTGATTTGTGCGTTCTCCGTAAGCCTTAAACCCCACCACCCCCCTTGCTCTCGCTTTCCAAAAAGCCACTGAGTGGTATTTATCCACGTCTGAGAAACATCGAGGTCATTGTGACACAACATTGATTTTCACAGTTTAAAAATTTGCGCGTGCAGCTGTGTTCTGCGAACATGTACATCGCAGCGACTACATATCCGCTTAAAGACAAACCCCCAAAACCCTAACCCCTAAACCCCAAACCGCTAAACCCCAAAACCCTAAACCCCTCACAAAGCCTAGCCTTTGCATTGTCCTTTGCGACGTTCATGTGCTGAAGGCCTGGGCACAGCAACTTCCGGTCTTGAGCTGAGCAATTGAGACAGCCTGGAAGGGAGTTTAGGGCTTAGGGTTTAGGGTTGGGTTTAGCGTTTAGGGCTTAGGGCTAAGGTTTTAGGGTTTGGGGTTTATGGGGCTTAGGGTTTGGGGTCAGGGTTTGAGATTTGAGAATTGAGGCCACGGTTCTCGCGAATCTAGAATCATGAGCGGTACCAGCGGGAGTATTGTTGTGGCAGTGAACACTGATACTTCGCGTTTGTAGCACAGCAGAACTGCCGGAAACCCAGACGACATGACGCAAAGTTGCCTTGCAAGTCGGAAGAGGGACCTGCACCGGCCCTACATAATGTGGTGAGAAGTTTCGCATGATTTCGCACAAGCTGCGGAGGACGGGCACGTGCACCTGTGATGAGATGAAGCACTGCAGCTGTCCTTTTTTCACAGGGGCGAACAGTATGTTATATGTTCTATGCTGTGTGTTGTATATACATATGTATATACATATATGTATAATTATAGTTATATATATATGGGGTAATATTATTAGGGCTACTGCCCTTCAAGGCTCATACCTGCGTCCCTCATCACCCTCACCCTCAAGTCAATCCAAGCTGCTGGCATTTGCGCTTGAGACCGGAAAACAAACCACCTTACAATCCAACATCTATCTCGCTGAGAACTGTTGACAGAGACCTGAGCTGGAAGCTCGGAACAACTCACCACACCATGCTCATCCTCTAGCATTACAGCCTGAAGTTCTAGAGATCACTATCCTTTTGCGAGGCACCTCCTCCTGTGCCAGCTGCAGGCCGCACAGACACCGGGTACAGCGGTCAGGATTCGCTTAGGGTTCAGGGATTCAGGGCTACGAGCCATCGCTGAGGCAGGCAACTTGGAGGCACTTCAGAGAGACCTCGTTCAAAAGGGATTCAGGGCTTGGTGCATTGCAGTCCCTGCTCAAAAAAGGGCACAAGATGAGGCAGATCAGACTAAGTACTGTATGTTGCCTGTCGGTTCAGCGGTTCAGTTTCGCCGCACTTGTCAAGCAGCTACTGTCCTGCGATCCGGAAGCGTATTCAGTCAGTTGCACTACATTGCATTGTGCTTATGCGGTATGGTGATGCTCAGATGTTCCCTGTATAGACAGCAGAATGTCGGTGTCTTAGTCTTGTGCGCGTTGATGAACTTGTTTTAGGCGCATGATAGCGCAAGAACAGAGGCAGAAGTAGCAGAAATTTCAGAGGACACAAATCTCGCAGCAGCAGAAGGAGGAGGAGGAAGAGGAGGAGGAGGAGGACTTGCAGTTCGCTATCGCATCGATTTCGTTTCGACTACACCGTAAGACGTCGCTTTGACTACACCGTAAGAACTACGCTCCAGTATACGAGAACGGCTTAATCTCGCAATCGGCACCCTGCAGCAAACATCGCGAATGCAGTTTAGGGTTTAGGGTCAAAGAAAGCATGCGACACATTTTGTTCACAAGTAAGACAGACAAACTCATCGAAGAACTCCCTGAGGCGCCATAGCTGCCCGAACACTCCTCAGCCAAGTGCCCTGATATACTATATAAGACGCGGTTCACGAAAAAAGTTATATGCTATGCGCCGGACATATACCAACCTGCCCTTTTCTACTGTAATACTGTTTTCTGTGCTAGACTCAATTGTGCGATACGACGCTGTACTCTACTCAGACTTCGTTTTTTGGTTCCTTGGCCCAGAGGTCTCCCAAAGACAGCAGGGCCTCCGGGACCTGCCTTCGTGCGGGAGGCTTCGGGGGACTGATTAGGGTTTAGGGGTTTAGGGGTCTCCTATGCATCCTTGTTGAAGTGAGCTGTTCGGAGAACGCTCTCTCCCGTCACACGCATCGGCCTCAGGGTTAAAACAAAGGGGTTTAGGGTTTCGGGGTTTGGGGTTCAGAGCTTGCCACGTTATACCTGAGGGTTCAGAGCAGAGGGTCCATGTGGCAACAGTGATTCCCTGCAAGGGGTGGGGGTGGGGGTCGTGGTCGTGGTCGTGATCGTAGTAGTCGTAGTAGTAGTAGTAGTAGTAAGCCCCCCCCCCTACCAACCACCCCTCTTACATACTCTTCTCGCGCACATCCGTTTTACTCGGTATTTACAGCACTTTCGTCATGTTGGAACATCTTATGAAGCTTCAAAATTCACTTGCGAGTTTTCAAACTCGAGCTTCCGATTCTGGACTTGCATTTTGGGGGGAGGTGTCGGGGGAGAGGGGGGATGATGTCGACATTCTTATGCAGACACCCCGAACAACATCTCCAGAAGAGCCGTCTTACTCGGTTTTTTCCAGTACTTTCGTGATGTCGGACCATCTCACATAGTCACCAATTGTACTCTGGACTTTGCGAACTCGACATTGGGCTTTGCGAGGGCTTTCGGCGAAAACTCGAAATTGGGTGGGGGGAAGCTTGTTTTTAAAATTTTTTGCACGGTATT
>BGNK01000606.1:58642-129054 GCA_003297005.1 Symbiodinium sp. clade A Y106
ATGATGACCGACAGGCAGCTTCTCGAACACCACACACCACTTCAAAAGCAAACCCTCCTACGCGGAGGTCTGGGCTTTAAGGGTGTTGGCGAGACCCTCCCACGTACAGCTGGCATCTGTGTTTTTGGTGTTCAGAAGATGTTGCGCTCCAGGTTTTGGGAGTGTTTAAACTTCTTGGCAGCACCTACGTGTTGCACGGTATTTACAGTGTTTTCGTACTATCCGACCACCTGTGGTGTAGCAGTTTCTTCCCCGTCGAATTTGCAACTCCAGTTGCTGTCGCAGTTTTGGTGCTTGAGCTTCTGCAACTTCACCGGTTGTGACAGTTGAGGCAAGTGAGCCTCGGGAACTTATGCAGCTGTCACAGATAGGGAGCCTCAGCCCCTGCATCTGTGACAGTTAAGGCAAGTGAGCATCGGCAACTTCTGCAGCTGTCACANTGACAGTTGAGGCAAGTGAGCCTCGGGAACTTATGCAGCTGTCACAGATAGGGAGCCTCAGCCCCTGCATCTGTGACAGTTAAGGCAAGTGAGCATCGGCAACTTCTGCAGCTGTCACAAATAGGGGGCCTGAGCCCCTGCATCTTCTGCAGCTGTCATTTTCGTTGGATGATGATGATGACGATGGGTTAAGGCGCCAGGTGGTTGGTAGGCGTGGGGGGTGGCTAGTAGTAGTAGTAGTAGTAGCAGTAGCAGTAGTGGTGGTAGTAGTAGTAGCAGCAGCAGCAGTAGTCGTGGTAGTACTAGTAGTATTAGTAGTAGTAGCAGTAGTAGTAGTAGTAGTCATCGTCGTCGTAGTAATAGTAGTAGTGATAATCATAATAACAACAGCAGCAGCTGCAGTGACAGTAGCAGTAGCAGACTAGGGGAGCAGTAACCATAGCAGTGGCAGCAGCAGCAGTAGTAGTAGCAGTTGGGTGATGCTGCAGCACGAGTTGTTGAAATTCAATACATCGCCTTAATGGCTAAGGCCCGTTTTCCTGAATGACGCACCTCTTTCGACTCATGTGCTTGCACTGCGGCTAGGTCACTGCCCAGATTGCACCATCAGCTGCCGCAGCCCAGCTCCAGGCGTTCCGATCGTGAGTGGTTTGCAAGGGGGCCTGCTTGAGGGGTTTCCTTCTTTAGCAGCCCGCAAGTGTTTGCTTCGAACACGGGTTCAGAGCAACAGAATGTGGCTTGTGCCTGAAAAGGCTCATGCTGTAGATTGTAGATAGGCTGTTGTTGAGTGTTCCTGAACCATTGCTGGAGCTGGACATGAGCGGAAAACCCCTAACACACAAGGCCGTAGGGCGCGATTCTTTCCTGTACTCCGGTGCGTCAGCCAACTTCATGCCCGTTGCCCCTTCCGCACTACATGGGGTAAACGGCATAGGCCACTAGTCACTAGCTCGTACCCCTTTCACTCCGATCTTCCGTAGGGCCCATAATCCCTGCAGGACGCTGTGGTCCAGGGGGCGGGAGGCCACGCAGGGATGGAGAGCTGAGCACTGTGCCCAAAATAGGCTTGCAGCGAAGGGAGTCTATCAGGCACAACAGCAACCGCCGATGCTACGGTGGCGGCCACGGTGAAAAAGATCATATTTTTCTCCTGCTGTCACTGCTGCTGCCGGTCCTACTTCTGCAACCAGAAGCGACGATTTCTAGGATTCTAGGTCAAAGGTCGGCAGAGCAGCTCTCAATACTTCTCAGCTGAGTTGCTGGGTGGGAACCCTCAACCCTGGAGTCGCTGGAGTTTTCAGTTCGGAGGCAGTTTGCAGTGAAGGTTTGCGCGACTGCATGTCGAAGAATGTTGGGTCGTGAAACCGATTTCGGCGTATGATTACGACTGCCTAAGACAGTCACTTGGAGGGTCGGGGAACTTAGTAAGTTGGTAATAAGTAGAGTTACAAGTTCCCTAAAAGGTCACAGGCGCACAAAATACCTGGAGACTAAGCGCATGCGAAGTGTTTTTCGTTCGGATTTTGGGCAGAACTCGGTGGCTAGGCTGACAACCAGAGAATTAGGAAAGCATAGAGTAGTGTCTAAACACCCACAAAAACCGTTGTTTTGTACACATACGGTGATATTGGGGCTAAAAATCTGGAAATCAGAACAGCACGATGAACTAGGAAATGTCAGCCATAGCCTCAATGAAGTCTTGCGTAAGCGGCAGTTGGTACCTCCACACGAACTCAAAGAGGTATCCAGGTATCTAAAGAGATCTGGATTGGCCTCGCATGGGGCGACGAGGGAAGGGAGTCTTGGGACGTCTGCCGTCATCAGTTTGTGCCCTGAGTCCCAGTCATATGATGTAATATGTGCCGTGGCTTTTTCAGCGCCAGAGGTTTGGGTTGCTGTTGTCACAGTTGGCGAATGGATGCTGTGAGGAACGGACGAGGTCTGCGTGGACGTTATCATAGTTGACCCATGGACTGGGTGGTTGATATCACGGTTGACCCATGGGTGAACTGGAGAGCGAATGTGGCTTAGGTGGACGTTATCATGGTTGACCCATGGATGGTCTGGGGGAAGGATGAGGTCTGGGCGGACGTAATCATTGTTTTGGGCCCTGGATGCTGTGGGGGACGGATGATGTCTGGGTGGACGTTATCGTGGTTTTGGCCCGTGGGTGCAGAGGGCAACGGATGTCTGGGTGCACGAAATCATGGCTGGGTGGACGTGATCATAGTTTTGGCCCATGGATGCTCTGAATGAGGTCTGGGTGGACGTTATACAGTTTGCCCATGGATGCTCGTGAGCAAGCAGGAAACTACCAGGTTTTTTACGCGCCTGTTTCCCGCTAAAGGGATCCTAATTGGGATTATGATACTTAAAAGTCTGTAATGTAACTACTTACTAAGTGCCCCGACCCTCCAAGCACAGGGCCTCATGCCTAACCCTGCAAAGGAGGCAGGCCTACATTAGTGGGTAGTTTGGGTGTTTTCCAGTTGTTTGCTGTCGTTTTGCCTTGGGTGTTGCTCTTGTTCGACACACTGCGGCCTCACAGTCAGCTCTTGTGCAATAACTATGGAGTTTGAGAGCAGTCGAACTGAGGCCCTTCTCATGACATTAGAGTTCCTCCCGCAACAGTGTGGGGACTGAAACAAGCCAGGCCACACAGCAACCTGGTCTCAAACTCTGCGTGATCTCTATCCCCACCAATGGGAGTTTCCGAAAATAGTACCCTAAATAGTAGAATCAGGATCCCAAAACAAGGTACCCCTAATTTTCGGAAACTCCCAAATGGAGGCGGAATTGCACTTCCGGAAGATCTAGGAGCCCCTCTTCGGATACAAATGCCATGCCCCGAAACCACCGAAACAAACATGCCTTACAGACCAACGACATGCCTCGCCATAAGCAAACCCCAGGGTCTCTGTAGTGGTAGGGAAAGCCCACCACGACAGGCTCCTTGTCAGCCGCCCTGCACCTTGGAAGCTCTCAGATACGGTCAGTTTACAGGTTTCGGGTTCTCAGTTTTAGGGTTTCGAGGTTCAGGGTGTAGGGTTTGGGTTTGGGGGCTCTAAGGGTTACGAACTCCAGGTTCAAGTTACGGATGGCATGCTTCAAAGTTTAGAAGCGCGGAAGAGGGGTGCACGGGGAAGGGAGTGTCAGGGTGCTTGGCTGACTCATGCACGATTTGGTGGTTAGCGTTCAGGCTAGGGCTTTGCGGATTCAAGCGAGAAGCCCGAATAAATTACCACATACTTAGCAAGATTATTCCTCAGGATTCCTTCATGTAGTTATAGTATAGTATCCCCCAAAACCCGTTCCAGTTTTTTCATCGGCTTCGATTCCATTAGCGCCAGGCTGAGAGGTCGAGGGTCGTAATCGGAGTTGTTCGCAAGCCTTAACCTGCTATCAACAGACATGAAAGAAACCAGAGCCCGATGTCCAGTAACTAAGGCAAGCCGTGGCACCACCGATGCCCCCGGATGTGCCGACCGTCGCGAGCCTGAGCGGAGGGCTTCATTCAGCTGGGGTCTTGAAGTACCGACCTGGAACAGCAGTAGCACAGGCTTCCTTCAATAGGTGACTTGGGGTTCCTTTAGGGGTGGGGTGCTAGGAAGGGATACTCTAGGACTTAATACAGGGGCCACAGTAGTATCAATAGTGTGTCAGGGGATATCACTAGATTAGATAAGTTTGTGGATTGTAAGGGTATTACTTGATTTCCCTTTGTCTTGAAACCTGCTGCCACTGGCTGTTGATATGCCTTGCACTGGTGTTTCCAGCCGCTGCTCGCAAGCGCTGTTGGGATACATGGGGTTGAGGGTTTGGGGTTTAGGGGTTTAGAGTTTGGTGGTTTGGGGTTCAGGGGTTTAGGGTTGGTTCTACAGTCCGCAGCATTTTTTGAGGACATTGTGATAGCTGCCATAATCTGTTTGACCAAGCTGTCCACGCCGCTGCCTGCACTGAAGCGGATGCGAACCTTTCATGGTCTCAACCCTAAACCCTAAACCCTAACTGGATTGTCCGAGTGTGAGCGCCGAAACCCCCAACCCAGACACCCCTACCCTGAACCTTTAAGCCTAAACCCTATACTACGTTGACCATGGAGCAGGGCCACATGTAGCCCCATGGAGATGCCTTCTACCGTCCCTGAGGCGCAGGCAAGTTCCATCATGTTGCTGTGCTGCGCTTCCTCGCTTAACAGGTAGGAATATCTCGCAATAGGATCCCCTTATCGCCCGCTTGCAATTCTAATTCCTCTAAAAACGTACCGCCTGTACCCACCTGGGAGTTTCCGAAAATAGGGGACCCTAATATAGTACCCTAAATATAGTAGGATTGCAAGGATCCTTATTATAAGGACCCCAAAATTAGGCACCCCTAATTTTCGGAAACTCCCACCTAGGCCCGTGCGAAAAGCCCCTAAAAAGCCCAGAGAAGCATTCCGGGCTTCCAGGAGCAGGCTTGCGTTGAGAATGAAGAAATCGGGCCAGGCACGCCCCTGCTTCCGGGTACTTTTGGGTTTAGGGATTTCGGGGTGTAGGGTTTTAGGGTTTTTAGGGTTTAGGGGTTTAGGGTTCCTGGTTGAGTCGCTGCAAACCAGATGCAAAAGGGGTTTAGGGTTTAGCGTCCTGGCGGAGTCGCAGCAGGCCAGTTGCAAAGGGTTTTTGGGTTTCAGGCAGTGCCGCTCTCCCAGCTGATCGGCAGAGTCTGGCTTCACAAAGTCTCGGGTTTATGGTTAGGTTTAAGTCTGCAAGATAAGCTTGTCCCTGTTGGTGGGCCAGACAATAAAAGAGCAAAAAGTACAGACATCTTAGCAGTTGGTTTGGCAACAACACTACCAACTAAAAGTCAGAACACAACATCAGAGAAAAGTCAGGGACGCGTCAGAGCATCTGCCAGCTTTTCCACTTGCTTCCTGAATTTTGTTGACTTGGGTTTTGACTTCTTGGATTCGACCCTCGAGTTCTTGTAACTCTAAGTTTTTTCCTACGAGGCTCGGCTTGGTTTGACTTTTTTCTGAATTGACCAACCTGCCCCCATTTCCGGAAACAGACTCCGAGATTGAGGTGTTTCTGTGGCTTGATTTCGCCAAGGATCCACAGTACAAGCTGGGGAGTAGCTTTTCGGGTCTAGGGTTCAGGGTAACATAGCTTCAGGTTTCAAGGCAATTCTCTAATCGTTTCTTCAAAAACTCGGCCACGCACGACTTTGCAGTTTTGTTTGAAGAGGTCTGTACTGGATGTCTCCTTATTCTCTGATTATCCTTGCATGTCTTTTCTCTGCGCTGCCAGTTGTCCGTCTCGCAATCGACACGCACAACATAGCCAGGACTCGTGCTGCGCAGGTATCCGTGAGCATAGGGATTCGACCCGGCTCCCAGGCTATTACGAGCAAGTGGCGGAGTCTTTCCACCTCTTTGAGGGCGACTCAGATGCCGTCCAGAACTGGGTCGAGGCGGCAATTCCAACCCTAAACCCCTGAACCCCAAAACACTAAACCTTAAGCCAGCCAAAAGCCGAAGCCAAGGTCGAGGAGTCGAGGAGACAGCGGTGGATACCAAAGTGCAAGAGCCAAGCTTTGCGAAGCGAACTTGAAGCACGGCCAGTCACAGTGGAAGTCGAACGGATGTGTATAAGGACAACGAAAATTGAAAGATGTCTGTAATCTGCAAGTCGTGGGAGCTATGCAGGGCCAGCCACGGACAGAGCTCGTTCGAGCTAGTCCAGTCCAGCCCACCATGTTGGCACGGAGCCCTGGGCCCCGAGTGCATCGTGAAAATCGAGCGGAGCCACTTCTACCACACCGTTTCATGAACCGCGGTTGAAGCTTCGACATGCCAATTTTCCTGGACCAGGCCAATGGCACGGACGTCGCGAGTCATATCCGGACCGCTGCTTGCTTGAATGAAATTAAATGCTTATTCGTGGAACTTTGCATCCTGTGCGGTCTCTTAGTATCTCGTATAAGGATTGATGCAGGTTTGGTTTGGCTTCGATTGGCCTTTGAGTTGGTGTGGCACTGGCCTGAAGACACGATCTGAGGGTGAGCTGCAAGTCATTGCAGCTTACCAGATCTCTTGCTAGGTTTTTCTTGGGTTCAAGGTGGTGCAGGATAGCTTAGGTTGCGGGTCTACGTTGCAGGGTGCAGGTTCGAGTAAGAAATAGCGCGCGAGATGGCTTATCTTTGCATCAAGCTATTCGCAGTCTGGGGCTGGAGCAGATTGGTTCTGGACGAGTCTACTTCCTGCTATAATATCAACACTTGTGGAGGCTTTCGAGAGCCTTTGAAGCATTAAGAGTCTCGTCGTCAGGCCTTCAAGAGCTTTTCACGGAAACAGCCCTGTCTGAAGTATTGGATCGCTCCTAGCCTGGGTATTTTGCCGTTGCCAACAAGGCTTACAAGTAGAGTAGGTAATCTTTAACCTTGCTGGCTTAAACTTAAGAAGCTATAATTTCAAGATGCTGTATAATCCCAACGGTTAACCTTTAGTTCCCCTATGATATTCGACGAACAAGAAGGTCCCTAAACCTCAGGCCTTAAACCGACTTGATGTAGGGACCTTAGTAATTAGAACAGGGTTTGGGGGGATCCCCAAAACCCTATTCTTTGCTAAGGCCCCTACATTACCCTAAACCCTATACCCTAAACCCTAAAGCCTAAACCCCTAAATCCTAACCCTAAACCCTAAACCTAAACCTTAAACCTAAACCCTCAACCCCGAAATCCCTAAGCCATGAACCCTAAAACCCTAAACCCGCACGCTGCCACCAAGGTCTTCGAGGCGGCGGCATTTTCGGATCCGTCGGCACGTGCTGCAATGGTTGAGCGAGGGATCCAGGCGCATGTGGCAGAGTCCATGGTGGGAGTTTTCGAAGATAAGGGGTCCCTATTATGGTAGGCTAGTGGTAGGTTTAGGGTTTAGTGGTAGGTTTAGGGTCTAGGGTTTAGGGTTTATGGTTGATTCGATTTTCAAGCAGGGTTACGATTATAAGGGTCCCAATTATAAGGTTTGCTTCGTTGTTTGTTTGCACAGCAGAGACGAGTTCAGAAGGCTCAGGGGCTGCACAGTGCCGCAGGTTCACAAACGGGTGGTAAAACATAAGCTTGGGCTTTGTGGGATCTGCAGATTGCGGACCTGCTGAATCATCAGAATAGGGTTTTGGGGCCCATTATACTATAATTATAGCAAGGAACCCCTCAAATAATAGTATAAGTAATTATTTAGGCCTCGACACCCTCCGACCTCCCACTGCTCCACCGGTCCAGATGCAGCAGCAGCTCCTCAAAGAGAAGCGGGTCAAGAAGAGCGCCCCCTGGCCAAGGAGAAGCCTCAAGCTTTTAGGGTTTAGGGTTTATTGGTTTAGGGTTTCGGGTTGGGCTGAGTGCCAGATACAGTAGTAGTGGCCACTTGCTACATGGGAAATGAGAACGAGGATAACACTCAGAAACTCGACGTCGGAGTCCCCGAATCCCCGAAGTCCTATAAGGGAGTTTCCGAAAATCGGGGACCCTAATATAGTACACCAAATAGTAGAATCCTTATTATTATAGGGACCCCGAAATAAGGTACCCCTACTTTTCGGAAACTCCCCTATAAGCCTTCAGACCATCCTGGACCTAAGAACCATGTCGCACTTGATTCTTTTGTGGTCTCCGGGTTTAGGGATTCAGGCTTGGGATATAAGTGGGTTTACTTGGGTAAGAGATTGGGACCAATAAGCCCTAAACTTCCTGAGCTTTAAACCCCAAACGCCTTCGCCGACCAACCGAGGAAAAGTTGGTTCGGGCGGCCAGCAAGGCTCTGGAGATCGCGAGGGCAGACTCAGGCCGGCATTTCTTTTCCAGAGACTCCAATATCCTTTCAAAAAATGGAATATACCTTCAATAATTATGGTAGCATCCCTAGTTTGAGTTAAGGAATACTCCATAATTCAAACATTTAGGTCTCTGAGTTTCAGTGTTCTGAAATGAAGGTTCCTCAAGTGCTATATCGTACAAGCCTATTAAGCCCTGCAAACTCCAGATCCGACCAGCGTTAAAGCCTACAAGCCTCACAAAGCCTATAGCAAAAGCCAGAAAGTTGGAACATGATTCTCCTCCTGCCCTTAAAGTAAAGTATAGTGGATCCCAGCACTAATCCTCCTAAAGCCATGTTCCAACTTTCTGGCTTCTACTGTAAACCCTAGAAGCCCTAAACCAACCCTACAAACCCTAAGTCCGGGAGCCCAGAAGAGCCTGACCCAAAAAGCCCCACAACCTTCTTGAGCCCTGAAGTCTTAAACTATAGTCCCCTTAGGATCTTTGGTATTTGTTCATATAAAACCCAGGAGAATGCTTAAGATACTATTCTTGTTGTGGTTCTACGGGGGGGTATAGTAAACCCTGAGCCCCGGCATGCTTAGGCGCGTGAAGGCGTTCTAGCAGGTTCGTGTCATTGCAAGTCGTTCTCCGGGGCTTTGCACTTTGGATTTCGCATACATGATCGATATGATGCCACATGCAGGCTACGGCACTGCGAAAGCGCTAGCAGCTGCTGCATTTCTGGAAGTGTGCCCTGGTGAAAGAAAGTCTCTTGGAAGGGCCATGACAAGCTTGATGGTCTGCGGAAGCAGACGGGTGAGTAAGCTGAGGCTGGAAAGTCGCAACATAAGGATATAGTGTGCTCCTTTTGCCGATGGTGGGGGCATCTAATTTAGGGGGCCTAAATAATTACCAATACTATTTGGGGGGTTCCTTATTATCATTTTCGCATAAGGGGCCCCAAAACCCTATTCTAATTATTAAGGCCCCTGTATTACAGTATTGTAAGGGTTTCGAGTCGCTGCTTCTCCGCGACTGGAGTGGGATGTCGTGTAGGGCCAGAAGCGAAGTGGAACCTGCACTAATCTTTTGTGATCGCTTGTGACCAAAGCCCCTACAAGCCCTTAAACTCCTGGGAGTAACAACACTACATTTACGAGTGTGCTTTATTTTGGAAGCTGAGCTCCAGTACAGACCCCAAATGCACTAGATCACGCCCGAACTCGCTAGCGTCCGTAGTCAAGCTCGTGGTCGTGAAGGTTGTTAGCAGAGATCATCGTGTGACTTATCGCCTTGTTCGAGACACTGACTGTGATGTTTTTTTCTGATGTCGCTCGACTGCGAGCGTCGAAAACGGAAACCCGAAATCCGGATGTCTCGGACATTGCGCAGCCAAGGTCCGAGCTGAGAACCAAATGGACGGTGGTGCAGGAGTTTGGCACCGGTCTCAGTCACTGTCACGGCCCTCCTTGCGAACCCTCGAAGTCACAGTGGCAGCAGCAGCAGTGGTAGCAGCACGAAGAGGAGAAGGTTCCGAGAACGAGTTGCGAAAGAACATTGGGTTCGGGGTTCTGAGCGGACCGGGCTCCCGTTTTTGCTTCGGAGCTTCAGCTCGGGCAGCTCCAAAGCCTTAGTCGGCCGGGCTTTGTGCTCCCAGGTACCAAAGAATATGCTTGGGGTTATAAGTCTTTACTTATCACCTTACTTACTAACTCCCATGGGTCTTTAAGTAGGGTGCTCTGAGGTACCAAAGAAGAAGCTTTGCGCTTCGTGCTGGACTGCCAACCATTTGACTACCGCCCGGCTGGAGAGGCTTTCGACGACTTTCCTCGCTTCCAGAACAGCCCCCTGGGCCCTGTGCAGGGGTTGTAGGGCTTTGGGATGAGCCCTGGTTTAGGGTTTAGGGTTTCGAGTTTGGGGGTTTAAGGGTCTAAGGCTTTGGGTTCCCTCCTCAACAAGTTGTGATTTTGTTTTGGGTAGGCTTGAGGGGACTAGCAGCTCCGTGGTCGTTTTTGTTTGAGGCTGCACGGATCATCGTTCTAGGTCCTTGATCCAAATCTACACGCTAAACCCAAGCGCGAACCCCTGAACCTGAACCCTCGAGTTGAGACACTTGGTCTCTTTCCCTCAGAGCTTGGGTTAAACTATGGGCCCTTTTCAGTTCTGGGTAGCTGAGAATACAATGCAGGTTCGTAAAAGAACTGAATACCAGGAACGGGCCAAAGTTCGAAGAACCTCGGTCTTGCTTCGTTTCTAGACGGGCTGGAACTGCTAGGTTCTTCGTTTTGCAAAGCTCCAATCTTTCAGCCTTTCTCACTACTTAAATCATCATGAGACTTAGTAAGTAGGTTGTAATCGGGATGACAAGACCCCTAAGTGGGGATATCCTAAATTATAACCTACTTATAATAACCTTAATGACTTACTAAGTCCCATGAGCCTTTAAGTGAAGCAAGCCGAGAGTCGGAAAACTGAGCTGAATCTCTAAACCCTAAACCCTAAACCCCTAAACCCCTAAACCCCTAAACACCTAAACCCTAAACCCCAAGAAACAGGAAACCGGAAACACGCCCGTACCAGTTCAGGTAAGGACCGCTTGGCCTTCGTCATGGCGCTGGAACCTTTCCCCTCTGAGTTTCAAAGCCGCTTGGATAGACACAGGACGGAAAATGGTAGCATATAACATACTACACTCTACTATACTATACCATTGGATGTATGGCTTCGGGATTTGCTGTCAAGGCGTGTTTTAGGCGGGAGTTGACTTCTTGAGGGGTTTGGCGGGTTTGGGGCTTAGGGGGTATCCCCATGAGTCCTTGCATGAGAAAGGCTCAATCAGCTCTTTTCGCGGGTTCGGGGTTCACGTATCACGTTATCGGGCAAAGGGTTGTGGCCAACGGTTGGGGGTTCATCCGGAAGCAAGCTGTGCGGTTTAGGGTTAAAGGTCTTGGTTGCTGCTGCACTCACGGGCATGTAACATGTACAAGTCTGTGCAAAATGGTTTTGGTTGCCGCCCATGCACGCCGGGGCATCCCAGACATTTCAGGCAACTTGGCTCAAAAACCTACCATTTCCCACTTATGGCCTGTAGAATCAGTGTAGAGTTGAGCTGCACAGACGGCGACTAGAACCACTCTGTGAAATGCATGAAATCTTATGTCTTGTCATTTGGGATCACTGTGGGAAGTGGCGAATCGTTGAGTTGAGGGTGTACGTAGGATCGTTGGGTTCGTGGTGGTGCTTTCGCGGTCGTGCTTTAGCCGGTGACCTTCGCATTTCTATTTATAGCAGCGTCACGCCTGGTACCTTAACACCGTAGCTGTAACACCAGCCGCAGTGGCAGCTTGAAAATGTAGCTCCTGTCCCATGAAATGGGAGTTTCCGAAAATAGGTGGCCCTAATATGGTACGCTAAATAGTAGGATCCTTTTTATAAGGACCCCAAAATAGGGTACCCCTATTTTCGGAATCTCCCAAATGAATTGCTGCGAAGGTCCAGAGTCCAAGAGTTGCAGTGCGGCCTCTGCATCAAGAAGTGACATGACAAATGCAGAACCTGCCCCCTTTGCACAACGCCTGCTGACATACTGTCAGGGTCGAAACCCGAAGCAAAGTTCAGGTTGTGAGCCCGTCTTCAAGCGAAGACTGCGATTGCAGCTCGCAAAGGAGCAGAGCATTGAAAGCTCTGTGTCTTGTGGGTGCTTTTTGTTAGGTGATTGCCACTAGAGTGGTTGCTAGTTTCAGGAGCCACCTGTACATGTGCCCGAAATTTATAGGCAGACTGCACGTCGACACGGGCAGTAACTGCAAGAGCGCACTTCCAGATTGTCGCTCCCTCCGACGGCCCCATCTTCGCACACGTTTTGCTGCAATTGGGGACCAGAGAAGGAGTGCAGGGAGGCTATTGCGCAAGTCCTGATGTAAAAAGGGTTTCGGGAACAGATTGAGCGATATCCTAATTTGAGGATAGCCGCACAACCTGCCTCCTGTTCAATGCTCTTGGCACTACGCCTCCTGCCACATTCCTCAAGCGCCAAATCCTAAAGCTGCCTGCTAAAGCTGCTTGCAACTTCGGTCCTTGAACCTCAAGACAGAGGACCTGCAAGGCCCCAACCCCAAACGCACAAAAAACGACAAGAAGATCCCTCGCAAACTCGGTGAGGAGGGTGAGCAGAAGCCAGACAGCGCTCAGAGGAGGACGAAACCACGGCCGAGGATTCCGGGTAATTACATACTGTAGTTTAAACCGTCACATGGGTGTTTAGGTTTTGGATATGTTCACGTCAAAGGACCAGGAAGCTTTATTTGCCAGAGTCCGGAAAGCAGGGTCAGCATTCATCGGTTTGCGAGATTCTTGGTTTTGGTTTGGCGCTCATGATTTGAGATATGGGTTGTGGGATATGTGATATAATTGATACCCGGCTGCAACATGACAAGTACACCGTTACCCTATAAAACTTAAAAAACTTTAGCCCGCCATATTCATCCCTTATAGGAACTTGTGACAGAACCGTAATTCGTCACAGGACCATGGGCCAGCCAAGCTCGGACGGAGCTCGGTGGCAGGTGCAGGCTGATTCGGGCAGGGTTATGGGTTTTTTTAAAAAACCCCTCAAACCCTAGACCCCAACCTAAACCCTAAATCCTAAAGCCTACACCCCGCAAATCCTAAACCCTAAATCCTAAACTCTTTTTTAAACCCTCAAATTCGAGTCTCCGGGTCCCGTCCTAAACCGCCCGCCAGGCTGCCGGATGTCTCTTCGAGACTCCGGGGCTCCGCACGCTCGCTGAGAAGCCGCCGGGCCAGAGGCTGGGTTTTATGGGGTTTAGGGTTTTAGGGTTTAAGGGTTTAGGGCTTAAGGGTTTAAGGGTTTAAGGGTTTAGGGTGTAAGGGTTTAGGGTTTAAGGGTTTAAGGGTTGAAGGCTTTCGGGGTTTAGGGTTTAAGCTAGGGTGTTTAGGGTTTCGGGGTTTAGGGTTTTAGGGCTTAAGCTAGGGTGTTTGAGGTTTAGGTTTTGGGTTTAGGGGTACAGAATCCAAGCCCATGCTGCTCATGCTGAGAGGGTTCAGGGTCCGTCGGGTTGTGGTCACGGGTTTCGTGGCTGTAGGGTTTAGGCGTGCAGTAGTTGCGGGGCTTAGGAACTGATTAGGGCTTTTATAGTTTGGGCTTCAGGCTCGGGTTTTTCTAGAGTTCAAGCATCAGGGACCTGCTGTTGCGAGTATGGTCGGTATCGTTTTGAAGAATTTTCGGCTCGCGCTTCTTTGTCTTTGTGTTCGTTCGTGAGTTGCTTCACATGTTCATGGTTATCGTTAGGTTGACTTACGCCATATTGGTCTAACTATCCGATCCGTCTTTTTGTTGCATGGCACTAGCTGTCGTCACCATTGCTTGGACTCTGAGTGGGTCTGCTATCCAAGCAGACGTGCTCTTCTTCGTTGTATTCGCGATGACAAGAGTCATGATGCTATGTCGGCCGTTGTACCTGGCGTCAATTCTCAGCTCATGGAATGAGTATGGCGCAATGTTTGCAACCATTTCTTTAGGCATACCACCGCTGGTTTACCACATGCAGTAATGGCACCACCTGCAACTGCAGCATGTTCTTCTGCATGAAGTGTATGTTGATTATGATGGTGGTTATCCTGCTCAGGTGATGTTCAGGTATTGCTCATGCTGATGATGAGGAGGGCCAAATAATGCATGGCGAACCCGGCTGACACCAAAAACCAGATTCGGAACAATCTGCGAACAGCCCCTTAGCACTGCGGTACGGCCAGGAGCCCTGTACTCAGGGTTTCGCCAAAACCCTTAATCGGTAACAAAAACATTCCCCTGCCGGCCACACAGGTACTACATTGCCGTGCCACCGGAGATGGAGAAGAAGGCCACAAGGGCATAATTATACTTAGTTTCATAGGTTCTTGTAATGGTTTGGTACCGTAGGGGTTCACATCGTTGTATTAGGGAGTCTGTCAGGATCGTCTCTTCTATCCGGTATCAACGGGATGAGGGGGCTTGGTTTTTTTTTGGGACTTTGGGTTGCAGGGCTGAAGGGCTGCATTTTTGACTGTAAGCCCTGAACCCACCGCAGACTCTGCAAGCCAAAAGAAAGCCCACAGCAATGGATTTATCTATCATGATTTGTCCAGCCCTCGGGCCTTTGCAATCCGAAGTTCCTGGGCTTACGTGACTGACTTGCCTTCCTCGGATGAACTACCAAGTAGTCTTGGATTTCTGAAGTCATCGAACGACTGTTAAGTTGCGAGCTCTGGAAGTCGAGGGGCTTGTTGCATGCATCCTGAATTCGTCTTTTGCGATGTGGGCATCCACGGCCTGTGGGGGCTGTTAATTTAGCAAAGGCCTCGCACCTTGAGTCGCCCGAAGGAGGTGAGGTGCCGGTGAAGATTTGAACATGGAGCCCTCTGGAAATGCAGTAGGGGTTTCACCTTGCTGAGAAGAAGTTCTGATCCAAGGAGATGGCATCAACCCCAAACCCTGGACCCTATCCCGGCCATGCGAGAGGGCCCATAACCATCCCATGATATACACCAAAACCCAAGTCTGAAAGTTCAGGCCCCGAATACAGGGACCTAAGTAATTACCAATACTATTTTGGGAGTTCCTTGTTATAGTTTTAGTACAATGGGCCCCAAAACCCTATTCTAATCATTAAGGCCCTTATATTACCGTGAAGAGTAGGATCACAGCGGCACCATCAGAATCAGTTTCAGCAGAGCCGAAGTTGGGACTCCAGGAGCTTCCAAAACGCAGAAACCCCCAACCCTAAACCCTAAATTCGCTCAAACCTCAACCACCCAAACGAAAACCCGAAACTCCAAACCCGGAACCCTAAACCCTAAACTCCAAACCCGGAACCTTCAGGTGCTGGCAGAAGGCTACCAGCCCCAGATTCGCGACTCCATCCCTTGCTCCTCTTCGCCTCAAGAGGTGGGTTGCTGGCTTCTTGTTAAGGGGTTTAATCTCAGTTACCATAATACTGAAATTATATTATTCACTATAGATCTATACTGAAATTATATTATTTACTATAGATCTCTATTATATGTTAACTTAATGTAAGTTGCTTAACAGGTTTAGGGTTGGGGGTTCCGGAGCCTTGGAGGGTGCCATAGGCTGCGTTCTTCCCTATCGGGCCCAGAGGCGTGGATACACACTTCGTATGGTCGTTTGTCTATTCCCGTGGCATGCGGCAGGTCCAAACCCTAAACCCTAAACCCTTTCGGAAGTGAACCTTGCTGTATGGTTTGCGAAAGCTGGCCTGACACCAAACGTGCCATCACCAGCGTGGAGAGTAAGCGGTTGAAGCAGAGGCTTGCTTCAGCATCGGCTTCAGACATACGGTTGATGATATAAACCCTGCATTACCTTAATGACCTTAACTGGGCTATGGGAATTGTGGGGTTTTAATTCCTTGCTATGGGTAATGCAGGATATATATCATCAAAAGTAGTTTAGGTGTGTTCCGCTTCGTAAACCCTTGTTTGAACCCTCAGCCCCAGGTTTGGAAACATATTTAACAACAATGTACTATAGAGGCCTAAACAATTACCAAAAGTATTTTGGGGGTTCCTTACTATAAATATAGTATAATGGGCCCCAAAACCCTATTCTAATTATTAAGGCCCCTATATTAGGACTAAACAGCATAGTGATAGTGTGTGAACGCACCTTCGGTGCCTGCTCGATATCAGGCTCTGGCAGCCTTCATGAAGGTGACGAAGAGAATGAAGGAAGAGCGTGAACAGCTGCTCGGATGACGATTTATGCTGCAGGACTCAGGTGTGAAGTTCACGAGACGGTGAACCGCCTTCAGCCTGATACCTTCAGTTTCATCCCTGAAACCAGAGTCAAAGGCTCATGGGACTTGGTAAGTAAGGTTTAGGGTTCCTTTTAAGGTAGTATAGGGTATTATAGGCTTCTCCCTTTAAGGGTTCAGAGTTTAGTAACCGGGCTTAGGGTCTACTTAGAGCCTCATGGGACTTAGGAAGTAGGGTTATAAGTAGGTTATAAATAGGACAGCCCCGCTTGGGACTTATAACCCCAATTATAACCTCCTTACTAACTCCTATGACCCTCTATGTAGCCTCATGACAAACGAACCCCAGAAAGTTGGAACATGGATTTGGGATGAGTACTGCTGGGATTCCCTCTACCTCACTTGAAGGGCATGAGGATAATGAGGTTCCAACTTCCTGGCTTCTACTTTAGTTCTGCAAAATTCACTGATCTGATTCGAACCCTAAACCCTAAGCCCTAAACCCTAACCCCTAAGCCCTAAACCCGAAACCCTCAACCCTAAACCCTAAACCCGACCCGAGGGTGGACAAGAGGAAGAAGGAGAGCGGGGAGCCCCGAAGTTCGTTCTTTCTTGTCGGATTGCCTTCGGTGCTTAGGGGTTTGGGGGATTTAGGGTTTTGCAAAGTGCGGACACATGTCTTTCCCGGTAGAGTCGCTGCAGACCGCATGCAAAAGGGTTTAAGGGTTTCAAGTTTCAAGATGATGCTTCTTCAGACGTCCGGCCTCAGCCCGTGACTCAAAAAAAAGGGTTTCGACACGCACACTCGCACTTGCAGGCACGGGGTTTAGGGGTTTGGCGGAGTCGCAGCAGGCCAGTTGCAAAGGGTTTGGGGGGGGTTGCACGGCGGATGGACAAAATCCTGCATGACCCTAAGGACCCTAAACTATGGGAATTATGGTATATTCCTTATAATGGGTAATGCAGGATTTTGTCCATCAACCGTATGATGGGCTCTTTAGAAGGGTTCTACATGGATTGGGAGACTCGAAGTCTTTCTTTGGTGGTGCATTTCGGAGGGTGCTCCATATGGGTTCTACTTAAGGATCATGGGACTGAGTAAGTAGGTTATAATTGGGGTTATAAGTCCCCTAAGTGGGGTTATCTTAAAATATAACCTCCTTATAACCTTACTTACTAAGTCCCATGAGCCTTGAAGTATTCCTAGGCCCTCCATCTTGCCCCTGATGAGGCCTTTCTCGCCTACTATTAGAGCTAACTTAGTGTACCCGACACCCTATTTGAGGGTATAAGGAGGGTGGGAGCCTGCTGTTTTGAGATTTAGCTTGGGGTTTCTATACAGTTATGCGGGGTTTGTGATTGCAATGGATCAAAAAGGTGCTTCAGATGTCTTAGGTTAAGATGCAATCGAGGCTGAGAAGGTTTAAGGGCCCAGGGTCCAGTAACAAGGATGAAAAAGGTTTAGTCCGATCGTTTTAAGATTTGGGTTTCAGCGAAAGGGATCAGGGCTCACCATGCAAGGATAAGCATGTACTGTACGCGACAGAGTCCGTTCGATTGCATCGTGCCATACCGATCAGCTGTAAAAGTCTGACCGCGGGTGGCTTGCTGTATCTCCATCCCACTCCTCACTTCAGCCGGCAGTAACCCTGCCAACGCAACTCTCGCAGTTTACAACCAGCCTATGATGCACCCTCAAAGGCCAAGTGCTGCAGCAGGGCGAAGACAGCCAGAAGCCCAGCATATCTTTACTTTCAGGACCTGGGTGCTCTGTGTTTTTCATTTGACCGGCTAGATAGGGTTTAATTCAGGGTTCGTGACACTCTTCTAGTATAGCTTGTCCGTCGAACACTGGATGTCACGCAGCGGTTGGCTCGAAAAAGCTGTGTAGCCTCAAGCTGCTCCTCCTGCAAAGCATGGCTTCATCCGACGTTTTCCGCAGCAAGATCGGCAACAAGTGCCACGGCCTAGAGCTTTTGGCAAGACCTGGGGATGGGTTTAAGCTTAGTATTCAAGATTCTTGCGGATGTTCGCTTAAGGAAAAGCGAAACAAGTTCAGTCACAACCAGTAAACCCTGAGTCAAAGTGTTCTTGGCTGTTGCAGCAGGTTCTATGGATGTAGGGCTTAAGATCCCGCATCTTACTTTAAGTATTGAGGCCCCGCATCATAGGATCTTGGTGTCCCTGGGTTCAAGTGGTGTTCATCTCTGTAGGCATATCGAGTTGCTAAAGCATGTAGATCTTCCGTATTCTAAAGATGGCTCGTTTATACCTACACGCATACAGAACACATACATGCATACATACTGTAGACCTATACATATGTTTGCGTGTGTATACTTATTATATATGTATATGTGCATCAAAATATTGTCTGTGTGTGTTTGTGCAGACACATCTTTGTGAGTTCCTCTTAGCCCTCAGTCTAGGGAAACAAAGGCAAATAAGTTCTCAGCTTCTGTGATTGAGTGTACACGACTGCATACTTTAAAATAATTGTGTGGGATTGTGGGGGGGGGGACGGGNGGGGGGGGGCGGGATCTGAGAACAATCGCACTCCCATTGCAGGGGCCGTTGCCGAAGGAGATCTGCCTGCCAAGCATAGCCGACGATCTGCCCAACCCTTATCACCTATATCGCACAAACCGAGAAGGGCACCAGATTCCTGAAGTAACCCTGAACCCTCCTTAATCCCTAAATCCCCAGCCTTGAGCCTTTGACCCGAAGGTATCCGAAGCAGGAGGTGGAGGATCGGCAACTACAGCTGAAAGCGGAGCTCACTTCCTTGAAGAGGACGGGCTTTTGAGGTTGGGCCTGAGGGTGAAAAGAACTTAACTTCGGCCGGGTTCAAGGTTTGGTATTTAGGGGACTTTTAGTTTTTGCAATGGTTCTTCGGGGTTTCGAATGACTTTGTAACGGATTCCTTCAGAAGTGCGTATTTGGAGAAGGCTTCAAGAAGATCTCAGTATTCAAGTTACTGCCGCTGCTCTTGCCAGGTACGCGTGCATCATGATTTTTAGGGATGCACCTAAAGTTTGCGTATTGCAGGATCAAGGGTGTAGGGTTTACAGCATCGCAGGGTGCCAGTTGTTCCAGGCATGCGCTGAAGCTGCTGCTTCAAGGGTCGGTTCGGCTCTTGGGTTAGGACTCATGGCTTCGGGTATGGCGGGTTTCAGACGGAGCTTCGATGTTTCAGTGGTCAGATACCCTTGAAGCCTGAAAGCACCCGAACCCCAACCCGCCAAGCTTTGGATGAACAGTAATGTGCTGTAGCATGCCATGGCAGGAAGGGAGGGAACACGCAGTGCTTCGACTGTGGCGTCGCGGACGTGACTCGCCTGAACCCTCAAGCAAGCCCGACGGTTGGCTTTCGGGAATCATTGTACCCGACCCTTGACAACGTCAGAACAGTGTCTGCTGCGCTGATGACTGTCCCCCCCACGAGCGACCGTCGTTCGGTAGTTAACAGTTGTATGAGCTGTCAGAACGAGATCGCAATCGTGTTTAGGCCTGTGCCGTCCTGGCCTAGGCCAAAGAGGCAAGACATGCAAATCGGGGCGAGTTATAATATTAGAGGCCCCCGACCGAATCTCCAAAATACATTGTCGCATGCCCGGACCCATATTCAACATGGACCCCCCCCCAAGTGACTGAATCCTAAACCCGGTGATCCAAGATCGCCGAGAATGTAATGTCCGAACCCCGAAAGCTCACAAGGTTACCTGGGCCTCACCCAAACTGGGCACGTTCCTTTGCGTGACCTGCTCGGACATCCACCGGGCGGCGGGCGCCCACATCACTTGCGCGACCATGGCTGGAATCGGAGAAATCGAGGTTTAGGGCTTCAGGGTTTAAGAGCTTAGGGTTTAGGGTTTAGGTTTGACAGAGAGTTTAGGGTTTAGGGTTTAAGGATTGGGTTGAAAACGAGGCTGGACCAAGCATGGCCAACTGCGAGGAAAGTGCAGAAACAAAGTGGAAGCACGTCATGGATGAGCATGTCGCAGCAAGGGTTGAAACAAAGCAACGGCGGCGCGAAGAACGCATCGCTCTACACTCATCCAAGTCCAGTGGTAATCAAGCCCAAGTACATGGCTCCAAGGATTAATTCGTATCTTTCAGTCACTGAGGAGAACTTCAAAACTTCAATTGCAAGTTTTTGTGTTAATAGTGTATCCAGATGCCTGGCTCGAAGATGCAAGGCAAGGAGCAACCCCAGGGNTAATTCGTATCTTTCAGTCACTGAGGAGAACTTCAAAACTTCAATTGCAAGTTTTTGTGTTAATAGTGTATCCAGATGCCTGGCTCGAAGATGCAAGGCAAGGAGCAACCCCAGGGCAATGTGCACCGCAGCCCCTGCTCAAAAAAAGGGTTTAAGGGTTTAGGCCTTAATCGTTTAACAGTTTAAGGTTTAGGGTCTAAAGGATTTAAGAGTTTAGGGTTGGGGTCTATCCGCGACCAAGAAAGACACGACTTTCCAAAGGCCCTTCTGACCAAGACTTTGCAGTGCTGGGCTTAATATAGGGGCCTAAATAATTGCCAATACTATTTTGGTGGTTCCTTATTACCCATAGTATACTAGACCCCAAAAGACTTTTCTAATAAAAAGCCCCTATAGTAGGGCGTCCAGTTCGGGGACAGACCAGGTGAAGAACTTCAGCACCTACCTCTGGTCCCCGGACGAGGCAAGCGGGGTTTAGGGTTTAGGGTTTGGCATGTGCATAGTCCACGAATCCTGTTTGGCATAGCGGGCCTGACTCTCTAGACCCTATAAACCCTAAACCCTAACCCCCTAAACACCTAAACCCTAAACCCTATAAGCCCTAAACCCTGAAACCTACATTTGTCCTAGGCACCTTGGGGTCTCAGCCCCAAACCCTGACCCATTCGGGATGTCTGGCAATCGCGCAGGTGGCCATGATGCGCCTCGTGGGCAACGACCGGGCCAAGGACTTCTTCTCGCTGTTTCGGTGTTCACAGTTATGGCCTAAGTATCCCTACGTCCTCATACCCCACCCATCCCTTAACCCCAAAACGGGACTCTAGACACAAAGCCCCAAATCCAACACCCTCACCCCAAACCCTAGTACTCCTTTAACGTTTTTGGTACACTATCAGCTCTTCATAATTCCAAACCTTAATCTGTTGCCTCAACCCTGAACCCGCTATAACCTACACCACTCCTACACCTTGAACCCTGAACCCGAAACCCTACAAACGCTGAACCCCAAACCCTCAACCCCTAAAGCCCTAAACTGGTATTGCCGAGTGTGAGCATCAAAAAACCCTTAAACTTTACCCCTAAACCCCTGAACCCTAAACCTTTGCGAGTCGAAACCCCTAAGCCCCTGAAGCCCTAAACCCTGAGCCCCAAAGAGGAGCTCTACCGATCCTCCGCGCCCCTCTCCTGGTCCCCTCATGACTCGAAAGATCAGAAGGCCGGTCTTTCAAACCATCGACGGGTCTATGGTTTGGAGGGCTTAATCCCTATAAATCCTAAACCCTTAAACCCAAACCCTAATCCCTAAACCGTTTTAAGTAGGGTTTAAGGAGGGTTGTTATATAGGGTTTAGTTATAGTTAACGTAGGGTTTAATTGGGGTTTACTTGCGGTGTTATTCGGATCTGTAGGGCCTAGTTACGTTTTGTAAGGGTTTAATGAGGGTTTGTACGGTTTGATCAGGGATATAGGGTTCAGTTTGGCTCAGTATTCAGGACGTGCAAGGTTTTAGGGTTCGGGATTTACGATGCGCGGTTTCATGGCTCAGGGTTGTTTTGGGGTTTAGGTTTGGGCGATCTTATCCAGTACTTGAAGGTGCCTGATTCTGGATCCGTGCATGTTTTCAGAGCCACGTTATGGAGTATTGTGGCTTCAGGGTTTGCTGTGTCTGAGAAGGGCTTATGGGGAGGTATAAATGTATATCCATGCGGGAGCCTTGTCTCGACTTGAACACGAAGTCTCCGCTTTTTGTCAGTATCGTCTTGTTCTGGCTGCAGTGGTCTCTGCTTCTATGTTGGGTAGTTGGACTGGGTACCACGCCTGTTGCAAGAAATTAGGCAACATACGTTGGTTGTTTCTCGTTGTTCCGACCGTGATTGGCCTGCATTGTTGCACATGGATTCCTTTTGATTGCTTGGATTTCGTTCTTGGTGCTGATGTAGCTGGTGGCTTCCCTAGCATCTTCACGTTGTGATGCTTCAGACGTTGGGCACCAGGGGAACCCAATACCCCTTAATTAAGTAATTTAATATACCTTAAATCATAAAATTAAGCCCCTAATAAGTTAATGTATATTCCTGAATTCCCTTACAGAGCCCTTATAGACCCCTTGAAGGAACCCTTTCAGGTAGATTCCTTAATTAAGGGGTATTGGGCTCTCTGGGCAGGTGCAGCTGTGCACACAGCTTTACGGCAACGCGACTGCCCAGAGAGCTTCGGCAGAGATGATCGCTGCAGCCACAGCAGCGCCACTCGTTTGATCCAAAGGTCTGTCCAACCCCAAACCCATACTGGAGTTTTCGAAAATAGGGGACCCTAATATGGTACTCTAAATAGTGGGATCCTTATTATAAGGACCCCAAAATAAGGTACCCCTAATTCTCGGAAACCCACAATACTTGGGTGGTCTGGTTCAATGATTTGTAGCTCAAGCCATGTTGCTGAGGTCAGCTCTTTCCCAGGATGCCAAAGCACCAGCTGGAAAGTCGCTGCCGGGAGCACCTGACTGGTTTGAAGACTGGTCTTCTCCACCCAAAGAAAATCCTAAGACGACCCAGCGAAGTGTCGACCTTTTGGGAGACCTGCTTGATCTGCAGCCGGTACTTCAGAAAGCAAGCGTGGCGGAGGTGGACGTTTGCTCGGGGCAAGGCTATGTAGACGCTGTCAAGGCTCCTGTCGTCGAGAGACTTGGTCCACAAATCCTTGTTTAACGGATGTTACTGTAGCTATTAAAAGTGGCTGATATTGGTAATTGCTCTTCAGAAGCTCATCATACTGTAGCAGCCGGATTGATGACCAACGCTTCTGCTTGGAAGGACTTCAGGGAGGGTAGATTCGCAGACCCTGGTCTGCATCACAGGAATCTGCAGAATGAGTTGGCGGGCGTCTTCGACAGCAACTGCCAGCAAACCGTAGCCCAACCTGCCAGATGCGCCATGCAAATGGCGAACAAAGAAGAGAATGATTTTTGGACCTCGGTGAACTGGGACGACCTCATGAAGTGAGCTACTGTAGGGTACTGATCCAGTGCCTGCTCCAGCTTCACACTCAGCCAGTAGACAGCAGTCGCATGCATGAGACTGTGCATGTGTACGAAGCTTGCTGACGGCCTGCTGATGTACAGTTTCAGCACGACTCTCCAAGCCGTGGCATCTACAAACGACACCACCCACCAATGTATTGGGCCTTTCCAGCTGCGCTTTGCCACCCACTTCGGCTGCTGCGTTGTGCCATCGTGTCCGGGGTCTAGGACTACTGTAATGGTGTCCTTGAACTGAAGAAGAGCGCCAGTGGAATCATTTTATGTTCCAGGTCCTCTTGGACAGTAGCAATGCGGACTCACACGTCCCAAGACAAGGCACCCCAATAAATCTCCCCCATGCAACAATATCCGCCCCCCCAGCCCTTATCCCTGTCAATCCCATTCAATGGGTAGTTCTTGAAAAGGTCCTTAATAGTACGGCACAGCACCCTCATAAAACGGACCCTAATTTACAGAAGCCTAAACCCTAGGCCCTGCAATGCCTGGCTAAGCCGGACAAGGCTTGGACGATCGAGTGTGGCGCCATTTGGAGTGGACGGCTCGGGCCTCAAAAGCTGGGATGAAGGTAGATAGGATGAAGGATCCCCTAAACCCTAACCCCTAAACCCTTACATATGCTCTTAGCCGGGGATCCTCCCACCAATCTTCATCCCACCTTTGGAGGCCCTTGAATCTAGATAGATGGTTGTCAAAATTATAGCCCCTTTTTGGGGGTACCCTAAATTATTAGGTGCCGTATTATAATAAGGACCCAAAAAGGGACCATAATTTTGACAACCACCCAGATGGGTTCAGTGAGGTTTCGGTCTGGGGGCTCGTAGTCAGATCTCGGGTTGCGGGTTCGCAGGGTAGTGGACTTAGGGTTTAGGGTGTAGGGTTTGGGGTATTTAGGGAGGGTTCGTAGGAATTCGGCTGTTTAGTGCAATCCGTCGACTCGTTGTTGGGACGGCTTTTCTGGCACCACCGGTCACTTGAACCCGTTGGCCTACTCAATTACTTGGTAGGGGAGTCGTACGGCGGAGTCAGGAATGTGCAAGCAATGTTTGCCATGAATGCGCATGTTATAATAAGCGAGCTTCGTCTTGCAAACGACTCATATTGTATTTGATGTGTCTCGGAAGGCCATGGGCTGCTGTAACATTCCCACACGACCTCGTACGATGCTCACGCCACCTTTAATTTGAGTCGAGAAAACTATTTGCTGGAGTTGCTGGCTGGAGCGCTTGACACCAATACGGATGGCGGGCATGGCTCCTGCTTCAGGTATTTACGGCTAGGATGACTTAGGACTGATTACAAACAAAAAGCAACCTCATAGTACACGTTAAAGTACCATTGTAGAAACCTTTTGGGGGTACTGCGTGACTACAACCAGCATCGCTGTCAAAGCTTGGTTTTCAAGGTTTGCATCGGGTGTTTTCTCGCGCCGTTAGGGTTTAGGCTTAGAGGTTAGGGTTTATGGCCCCATCTTTCCCAGAAGCCCCTAAACCCTAAAACCCTTACCAGACCGCTCCTTGTTTTTCATGTTGTGGCAGGCGGCTTCAGAGCTCTACCCCGTTCTCAGTCCGGGGCTTGGATCTTGCATGCGTCTAATTCTAGTTGAATATGAACACGCGGACACTGCTACCGGAAGTTGGTTGAGACAGCGGTAGATGAAGCAAAAGCACGAGACTTTTATTGGGCAATACACTGCGCGCGTGCTGACTCCAAAATACTTGCATCTCTCTCTCGGTCTCTCTCCGCCTCTGTCTCCGTATCGGTGTATGCATGCAAACATAGGGGCCTTAATGATTACCTACACTATTTTGGGTGTTCCTTATTATATATTTTTCAGTATAATGGGTCCGCAAAGCCTATTTTACGTATTAAGGCCCCTAGAGTAGCCAGCCAGCCGCAGCACGAAAGCAACGACCCGCAGGCGAGGACCTGCGAGGCGAGTTCCGCAGCCAGGGACCTTCCTTAGGATTCCTTAGGATTATTGCGGAAGACGAGGGTTTAGGGTTTAGGGGAGTCCGTGAGAGAGAGAGAGAGGATTATTTTTAAATTTTGGCCATGCAAAACCCAAGAGAATACTAAAAGTGGGTAGCTTTATTATGGTTCTAAGGGGGGTTATGGTCCCTGCTCCAGAGCTTCCTTGCAAGGAAGGTTTGGGTCGGGGATTTCAGGCTGTAATATGGAGGCTCAGGGTTTAGGGTTCAGGGTTTAGGGGTTTAGGGTTTAGGGTGAGTACTCATCCAGATTTTTATTCACTAGGTCGCTAGGGTTCTTCATTGAGGTTAGACAGCATAACAGAGCGTATGGGGGCATGGGAGTCTAGTCCATTGATTGATCTGCCTGTATATATGTATAGATTCAGAGAGAGGGAGAGAGAGAGAGAGAGAGAGAGAGGGAGAGAGAGAGTCGGGGGGGCCTACAAGGCCGAGGGGGTTTGACAGCCCCTCATGCCCCGGGGAAGAAGAGAGGGAGAGCAAGAGAGCAAGCAAGAGAGCGAGAGAGGCAAGTAGTTACTTAGTTAATTAGTTAGTGAGCTAGTTAGTTAGTTAGTTGGTTCCTAATTACACTTATCGATGCTGAGATTTCCAGCTCCTGTGGTAAATTCACACACTTTGTTTCTCCATTGGTTTCGCTCAGTAGTCACTGTCACGCTGGTGTCTTATTGGTGGCGGTGATCATGCTGCCTACTGTGACGCCCACTGGGCGTGATCACGTCATGCCTCAACGGTTGGCTCATGCAAGGCCAGGCACAGAACGCAAGAGTTTTCCTGGCATGTTACGACCCCAACCACGAAGTGCATGAAGGCCTAAAGCCGTGACTGCACCATGTGGGAAAGAGCAAGCCTGCCAAATTTACAAACTGCCTTTGGTACTTCGTGGTTTCCTTTATAACACGGAAGTTTACCTAAACAAGTTAAAAGGCTGCCACGATTATTGAGGAGGTCCTGTTGCGAGTCTGCAAATGTCTTAACTCAACCAATGCAATAGCCATGCCTAGCTTTACTTATTTTCAAGTATTACTAGTATTATGATCATTGTGCGCATTATGGTTTTTATGGGTGTTAGTGATCATTTTTTATGCGGGTTATGATGATGAATATCATTTAATACAAACTTAGATTTCCATATGCCCCATAACACTATTCTATTGATTGAGGCCCCTGTAGTACCCCTCGATTGAAGGGATCCTACTTAAAGGCTCGTGAGAATTAGTGAGTAAGGTTGCAAGTAGGTTATATAATTAGGATAGCTCTTAGGCCCAGTAAGGAGGAATATGACATGTCCAAAACGCCTACCTAGGGGACTTCTAATATGCGAGTACTAGTTGCTAGTGCTGCTTATTCAGGACCCGAAACCCTAAACCCTAAACCCTAGGAAGTGCGGCCTGGGGCCTCTATACTCGCAGGGCCATCAGGGTTTGCAGGAGGAAGGCGCTATGTTGGGTACTGCACCCATACAGTAACAGTCTATAATAGGGCTACTATTAAGGTCGTAATATATCTATACTATGAATATTATCCAACTGTTACTGAGTGGGGGCAGTACCCAAGCGCTATGCAACTTCTTCACNGTCTATAATAGGGCTACTATTAAGGTCGTAATATATCTATACTATGAATATTATCCAACTGTTACTGAGTGGGGGCAGTACCCAAGCGCTATGCAACTTCTTCACTTGGGTTGGAGTGCGCCACTTATAACCCCAGTTATAGCCTACTTACTAAGTCCCATGATCCTCTAAGTATCCTAATCAAAACGACTCTGAACCCCAAACCTTAAACCCTAAACCCTAACTCTGAACCGGTAGTCCCATGATCCTTCAAGCGGGAGCAGCTGCCAGGGGTCAGGGCCACCGTCCTTGCTGCTGTTGTTCCCCCAGAGCTCGGCCTCAACCCCAGGATTCGCGGAGAGGATATAGTAGAAGCCAGAAAGTTGGAACATGGCTTTAGGATGATTAGTGCTAGGATTCCCTCTATTTACCTTAAGGGCATGAGGAGAATGATGTTCCAACTTTCTGGCTTCTACTGTAGCTATCCCTTAAAGGTTTAGGGTTTGTGCAGGGTTTAGGGGTTAAGGGGGGTGGATAGCTGCTTGGATTTAGGACTTGAGGGTGTAGGGTTTAGGGTTGAGTATACGTTTTAGGGTTTCGTGTAGCTTTGTGTGAGCTGGCTGGGTTCAGACAGTGCCGCTGTGAGCATGGTTTCGAAGAATGCCTGTTCCGTTTGAGGGAAGTTTGAGGGATAGAGTTGTGGTTGAGGCTCCGCACGATGTTTTTGGCGGTCCTCGTCAGCCGTTATAGCAGACATGTCCTTTACCTCTGGGAAGGGCCCGCAAGCATCCTCGCAGAAGCCCTGGAAGACCGTACCCGCGCCCACACAGAGCGGGCAAACGATCACAAGTTCCCACCACAAGGCATATAAGTGAAGTGAAAAGGCTTTCCTGGCTACCGAAGTTATCCCAGGCCAGGCCAGGCATATCGACAAGGTCAATGCAGCCCGACCCCGCAACCGCCAGCGCAAGGATGGCAGCAACAGACCCACTAAGAAAATCTAAGAAAGGCCCCCCCCTACGGGTTGTCAGTAGGCGGGCAGCGCACAATCCCACAGCCACGGCCCAGTGTCCTGCATTGATTAGGCATCCGATGTCTTGCCTCCTCGCAGCTTGAGAACCCCCCGAGCCGCAGAGGCTTCGACATCGTTGCGTGTCAGAGTGGCGGCTTCATAATCCGGACGAAAGGACCCTTCGCAGCGCAAGGTTTGTTTCCAAGCATTGTCAACTCTCAACTACACAGCGCCGCTGCTGCTGCAAACCCTATAGACCCTACACTGCTTTCTAAACCCTAAACCCTAAACCCTAAACCGACACTGTTCGCGTTCTTCGGTCAGCGAAGACTAAAGCCTGAAAGCCGAACTGTTGACCTCAAATCCTCAAGGCCGTCAGCCCTAAACTCCGCTTGCGCTGGACCCCAAAAGTTCCGAACCTCAAACCGTGAAGCCCTGAACTTTCGAAGCCTAAACCCTAAACCCTTGTATAAAGAACGAAGCCTTGATGACAGGATAGAAACAAAGAACAAAGGCCTCGCAGCCTAAACTCCTAAACCCTGAAACCCGTTAGCTGCCCGTGTCGCGCAGAGAAGAGGGGTTTATAAAAAAAACAACTGACACCCCCCCAAACCCTAAACCCTAAGCCCTTGAAACCAAAAGCGCCCCAAACCCTAAACCCTAAGCCCTTGAAACCAAAAGCGCCCCAAACCCTAAGCCTTTAAAGCCAAAAGCACCCCAAACCCTAAACCCTAAGCCCTTGAAACCAAAAGCAAGCAAAGCTGCAGGAAGGGCCTTACCTGGCAGCTGCTTCTCACGGCTGAAGAGACCCGGGGGCGACAGCTACCAAACTTAGTGCTCGAGTTCCACGAGTCCCGGAACCCAAACCCCGAACCCTATTTCAGGATGTTTGCGGAGGGTGTCGGGTTAAGGCTTCAGTATTCGGGACGTGTTTTGGGGGCAGGCCCTCCGTGCTAAGCCAGCCATAACCTGCATCCCAAATTAAATCCACTCTTCATGACCTAGTCCTACTGTAGCCAGGCAGCAGACCCTAAACCTAAACGAGCCTAAACCGTAACAAGGGGCCCTCAAAAGAGGGGTAAACCCCCAAAGAACACTAGACCGTGGCTAGCCCTCGAACAGCGAGGGCCAGTGCTTGTCAGACGGAAGCACCGGGGGCCGGTTGCGGAGCCCATCGAAGGGTTCCATAAGGCTAAGGGTTCGGTGCTGGTTTTGTAAGGATTCCAGAAGGGCTATGCCAATAAGAGAGGGTTTGTAAGTCCTAAAGGTTCTAGCATACTAGGGTTGAGTGCACTGCAGCCCCTACCCAAAAAGCGTTCTAGCAGGGGTAGAGGGCATCTCAGGTTTGGATTTATTGTGTTGCTGTCTCTAGGAGTTTTGAATTCTAGGATTCCGGCCTTGAAATCCTCCAAGCCCCAGCAGAAAGCCGGAACATAAGCTTAAACTTCGTAAACTCCAAGACCCGGAATGTCTGCAGCAAGCTCGAAGGATACCGAAACCGGACCCCTGCCTCCTGTCTCGCAGTGATTCAGGGCGGACTCTCCGGTTCTGCGGAAGAAGAAAAACACTCTTCCAATTCCAGGCATGCTCTGTCCAACATGTTTGGATTCGTGATGTCGTCCCGTTTAGCATCCCGCGATGTGGCTTTAATCTACATCCACAGACCGAACCATCGCAACACTTGCAGCTGATGTGGCCCGAGCCTTGCCGACACGGCAAGGGGTAGTTTGTATACTGTACTACTATAATGCAACACATTGCATGTTATCATACGATACTTTATTCTATTATGTTATGTTCTGCACACTTACATCTCAACCGGGGCGCCCCCTCAGTCTCAGTCAACCACTTCGAGCCTCGATGACCAAGCCGATTCTCCCCGATGCGCTCTACAAATCAGCAGCCCTGCACGCTGTGAAATATTCGCCCTTGCTACATTTTTTGTATATCTTGTTCTATATTTTGTTATATTGAATGATATGATATCACATTATTTTAGGTTATATGATATTGTAGTATATTATATTTTGTTTTACTGCAGTAAAAGAGTTCCCAGTTCCGGCTTCTCCCCGCTTTGGCGCCATGGCCGACTGGGATCCCTTCGCGGATCCGGGCGATGACTCGAGCCAAGCTCCGCCTTCGCCTCCGAAGCCGAAGCCCGTGGTTGAACCTGGGTTCTTGTTAAGGGCTTAGGGTTAAGGGTTTAGGGTATAGGGGTTCAGCGGTTTAGGGTAAAGGGTTTAGGTATAGGGTTTAGGGGTTTAGGGTATAGGGTTTAGGGTATAGAGTTAAGGGTTTAGGGTACAGGGTTTAGGGCTTTTAGGGTTTAGGGTTTAGGGTCGTCTTGTTAAGGGATTTAGTTTAAGTTACCAGAATAAAGAAACCCTATTGTCTACGATAGATCCCTATGATGGTAGCTTGAAATACATTCCTTCACAAGAACCCAGGAACAGAGCAAGGCGAAGAAGGGAGCGGACGATATCTTCGCGGCCTTGCGATTTCTGGAAGAAGGGGCAGAAGGCCAGAACCAGCAGCCCCTTCCGACGGATGACGATGAGTTCAAAGCCAAGTTGGACGTGCTTTTCAGTACACCGGATGGCGAGATAGACTCATTGCGAAGTGCCTATGCAGAGGTGGCAAGACTGTCGGCAGGAAATGGTGCTCGCACTATGTCCACGTGGCAGAGGGCATTGGGCATGCTGGAGGCCAAAGAGTGCAGCAATTTACTTGGGTTTATGGTTGATGATGCTGTGGGTCTCACCGCCGACCCTTCCAAAACCGGAATCAGTGCCATTCACCTGGATGTCCCAGAGGAAGACAGCGGAGAAGTGGTCTTCCTACTCTCATGGGGGGGTGGGACCTTGCAAGATATGGAAGATGTTGCGAAAATGTATCGTGAACTGCTTCCTGGATGTACGATCTTCATCTCAACCAGCAATCGCAAGCAGAGCTTCGGACTGCGATGCCAGTGCGCTTTCGGCATCAAATCAGCTGCAGAAGCATGGTCCCGAAGCAAGAGTCAGCCTAAACTCCTCGTGCACATGTTCAGCAATTCCGGCATCCAGGTTCTTAGCCATATTCTTTTTTCTGCAAATCCCTTCATGGCAAACTAAGTTACAGGCTTTAGTTCATTATCGGGAAGAGCCGAGGCATGCATGCATGGACGGAAATTCTGCAGGCTTGGGGCTCAATCCGGAGCTCCGACGAGCACTTGGGGGTGTTGGACGACCTGCCACCCCTCGAAGATGTGCTACGTGGCATTGTGATGGACTCCGCCTGTGACAGTGCCGTTCCCGTTGACTCTTGCATACAAAGCTTCGTCCAATCTATGGCCGGCACCGTGGCATTTGCTGCATCTTCCGACCACGACGGCTCGGAGGAGGGCAAAAAGGCGGCTGAGGTGGCAGGCAAACGAGCTGTGGCTTCCTTGATTGGCTCAGCTTCAGTAGCAAAGGCCCATCTCTACAGCAAGCCACATAAGACACTCACAAAGCTGGCCGATGCAGACACCGCGATCGTGCATCGGATGGAGCCTCCCGTTCCCATGCAGTTCATCTACTCCAAGGATGACAACATCATCGTCCCCCAGGGTGTCGAGAGATACCTACAGGAAGTCAAAGATCGGCCCAGCCGGAAGGGACTCTCTCAACCGCGAGTCTGGTGCCTCGAGAAATCCAGGCATTGCTTTCACAAGCTCACCGACCCAGAGGAGTACAGGAATTGCATCGCCCTCTTCGCTTCCAGTACTATGTCTTGACTCTTCGCTAGCTTGCTGTTGCATGTCGTAGAACTGCGCCAGCGCCGGGGAAGGTTGTGAGCTGATAGCTTTTATGCAAGCACCTTGCAGGATTCGACGCTTTTAGCATAGGTCTGGGTTCTGGTTGGTTGTAGAACTCTATGAACTACGAAGCGCTGTCACGTGACATTTTCGCTCTCTTCCGCCGAAGCCATCCCGTTTTCCGCTATCTTCCACCTCTGGCTCGCGAAAAGGATTCCGACCAAAAGCGAAACAGTTTCCCTTATTCCACGTGATCTTCCCAAAGTCACAAAGCCCTGAAGCTGCAATGCTGGCAGGAACAGGGGACTAAGTATGTGCGGTCAGAAGCAAATCAGCTATGCTTTTGGAGCATCTTCGACCTGCAAACCCCACTTAACCCCGAACAGTGTAAGTATCCATATTTTTTAATCAGTATTAGTATTATTAGTTAACTAATTAATTAGTAACTATTAGTAATCGTAGTTTATCCTTTGAAATTGCATCACGGAGGCCCCGGTCTTTGGTTGTTCATCGCCACCTGCATTGGTTCGACATCTGGTCGGCGCGTTGCCAACATTACAGGTATGGCTTTAAGCCAATTATGGTATTTGTACGTTGTTTCTACTCTACTCTGGTTACTGTCATTGCTGTTGTGACTGTGATTCGCGCTTGCATTCTTGCGGTGGCACTGCCTGACTTGCAATACGAGGAAGTGGTCAAGTCACGAAGTGGCGGCACACAGCCGAGAAGTGCATTTGTAGTAGGATCCCACTGGTGAGCCTGTTCACGCTTGCCGAGGCAGAGGTGATCCTGGAGTGTGTCGTGGCCTTGGCCCGCAGGGAATTCGGCAATCTTCTTGCCCTTAGAAGTTTCAGTCGCCTTGCGAGGCTCGACTGAAGATCAGAACCTGGATGTCAAACCATCTGCTTAATGATCCAAAACCGGCTCCATGTGAATAGGGTACGTTATTGGCCGGTGGACTTGAGATTTCTTCTGCCATGGTCGCAACAAGAACTCTGTAGAATGCCCAGAGCTTCGAATGCAAGCAGCCACGATGTCAAATTCAGGGCGTTTCTTAGTCTATGACACGCGCTTTCTCTCGGCCTGCCACTTCCTCGTGGCACGGGCTTTCTTTCGGCCCCGTCCTTGCCACTGAGCTTGCCATGGAGCATGCAAACACGAAGCTGTAATCATGACCAGCATTGACCGACAAAATAGCTGCCCTCACTGAGAGAGCAGGTAGAGCAGGCACTGCCCGAGCAAGTGAGAGGGTGGTATTCGGTGCCCGTCCGCCGAGCAGTCCCCGCACTAGGTCTCATTGGCATCCAGGGGGTTCAGAAAGTCGGGGGCTCTAGGTACAGATGCTAAGTACTGGTACCCGTACTGGTAGATCCTTCGTAGAAAGATCCTCAAGGGCGCAAGCCACGAGCTTCAAGAAATCCTGCGAGGTTGATTTATGTATCAGCAGAGTTAGCCATGGGCGCTTTCGGACTGGGCAGCCGCTACTTCGTGCACCCCTGGTTACCTGGCTGTTAGTGCAAGGGTCCGAGTAGGGTTCCTATTGCAAGAAAGGGTTTTGACGACGAGGGGAACGCAAAAAACTTGTAGAGCAGTTCCTTGTAGTTCCTATATAATACTTATCGTGCAACCTACCCCACAGCCCTGTTCGAATCATTCAGGCCCCCTGCATGTTCGCTACAGCTGAGGCTTTAGATTTTTGGATTTAGATTCTCTCGGCGGCAAGGGAGCGGTGTGTTGGGCCCAGTCCTGAATTTGTGTGGGTCGTGCTTACCTTCTTACGGGAAGAGAGGTAGACGCCAAGGAAATTAGCCTGACATGCCTGCTCAGGTGGACGGAAACAGTATTCCCGTATAGTTCCTATATCAAAACATCAAGAATTGTTATTACATCGTATTCGGGCTTCTACATATTGCACCCCGAGCTCTGGCTGCCAGCTCCTGTCCACGAGCCTGATGTAGGAGCCTGAATAAAAACCTATACTCCTTGCGGTTTAGGGTTCAACATACAACACCCTACATAAGCCCTAAGGGTCTTTATAGGGACTACTTGAAGGCCTAGGTATATACTATATGGGCACCGGACCTTAGGGATGTACGACAAAGCCTGCAAAGGCCTCCCTGTTACACCTGCCGAAGGTTCGCCCTGGCTATCGTTCCGCAGCTTTTGGTGCTCGCCAGGCCCCTCTAGGTGTTTTCTTTTTCCAGCCTGAAGTCTTACTGGTAGCAGGTGAGTGTGCAGCCTTTCACCGTCTTGGGCTGGTGGTAGTAGTAGTAGTACTACTACTGTGGATGGCGGAAATCTTGCACCGCTTATAAGCTATGTTATGTAGCTTCACCCCGCGCCCCCTTCTTAACATTGTTATGAACACGGGGTTTTACAAAATCGTTCCAATGACATAAATCTTGCATCGGCCCTAGAGATCTGTCGTCAATGTTAAAATGGGGGCGCGGGGTTGTTGCTTGGATGTGTACTCGAAACAGTGTGCGTAGGTGGTGCAAGATTTCCTCCATCCGCCGTAGTACTAGTAGTACTAGTACTAGTACCAGTACTAGTACCAGTACTAGTACTAGTACTAGTACTAAGTAGTACAGCACGAAACTAACACCAAAAGGTGAACCTTCAGTTTTTGCAGGAAAGTGGCCAGGTGAGAAATTGTCCCCATCCCCTTCCATCAGTCCCAGGATTCGGAACCAGTGCCCACCAGCACCCATGAACCCTGAAGTGAAATTCCTGAAGCCTAAAGTGACTTGGCATCAGAAATAGGTAGTCACCGTGGTTTCGCCGTTAGCTCGGCTGGAAGTGCCCATGGAGGCCTTTAACCATTCGGAGTTGTTCATTGCGGTTTCGAAGCAAGATGAAGACATCAGATCCGACACCAGGCCAGAGATTTCAGCGTGCCGAGCCTCCCCTGAGCCCTGAACTGACCCCCAGGTATGAGAAGCCTCCGTGTTCGGAGGGCGAGCAACTTGCATGCAAACTGCCCCGTTGTTTCCAACAGCAGCTCAGCTCTAGAGGAAGGCTGCAATCATTCCTGGTAGTAAGGCGAAGGCTTCAGGATCGCTGGAAAAGGATCGGATATAAGGATCCACGGAGTTTAGATTAATAAAGGGCTTAGGGTTTATTAGGGTTTATATAGGGGATAGGACAGATGAGGAGCCCTTAATAGGCTCCATACGTAACTCAAATCATCCTCGCGGAACCCTAAGCCCGAGTCTCTAAGCCTAGCCCGGTGATGACCCAAACCCTGAACTCGAGGCTTAAACTGGGCTTTGGAGTACCATGCTTTAATACTTTTTCCTTAAAGGAACCATTGTGAAATACAAGTTTATACTTTTTTCTCCATGGTTACTTAAAAGCCCGGTAAAACAGAAGCCAGAGGCCGCTTCTACAGTGCCCAGATTGGTATAGTGGAGATACAGTGGATTGTGTGGAGCCTTGCCTGCCTTGTGCGAGTGTGAGTGTCGAAACCAGGACACTTGCCGTTTTCCGTGGAAGGTCGCTGTGCGTCAGCGGCCTCCTGGCTGCATCTGAGACGACACAGGTGGGGGTTTGGGGTTTAGGGCTATATAACACAATCCAAGCCCAAGCTGAAAAGGGTTATTATAGTGCCCTAAATAATAGGATCCGTATAATAAGGACCCCAAAATAGTGTACCCCTAATTTTCGGAAACTCCCCTGTCTGCTCCGCGTCCTACTGTCAGCTCGCGCGCCGGCGAGCGAATTCCGACTTTGAGTGTTGGGACTGCTGGGTCTGTCGTTTGATTTTTGTAGAGGGATGTCCCCCAAGAGGTTCATGTAGAGCTCCATGCGAAGAATGTCAATGCCGACAGTTGCAGTAGAAAAACCTGCGCAGAGTCAATTGTGGGTAGCATCATGTAATATGCGATTCCAGCACATCAGCACGCACCTGTTGGATCCTTCCGTCAACATGCTTCTACTCAAGGGCTGCGGGGACGATGTTCCACCCTGCAAAAGCTTTCATAGAGCAAGCCAACAATCTGCCGCCTGCTGAGACTGCACCGGCGAATCCGCTGATGCATCTGCAGAGTGCCCCCAAGAGAAGCCGAAGGACAAACAAAGTTTAGGGTTCAGGGGGGTGGCTTGTGTTTCGGATCCTGTCGCAAAGGAAAAGTTTGTCAACGAAGCGACAATAACACAAATGACACATGTAGCTAGCGAGCATAATTGCGAAGTAGCAAAGCAAACAGGGAAAAGGTAAGGACTCCCAGAGGGACCGCAGCCTTCACTAACAGAAGCAGATGAATCTAGTGCATGTAGTCGGAAACCATATCACCGGCCACATCTATTGCTCTCGACGCGTGAAGTCGCAGACGCTTCATGTTGACCACGACACTACACGGCGGAAGGTTCCCGAATAGCAGTCGTCTAAATTGCTGTATGACATTCCACGTCGCAGTCACGTGCCCAGAATCAGGACAGCTTGTTTTAATTTGAGGATTCGTGCACAAGCATCTTATTATTGGTGCGAAACCGAGCGAGGAAGCAACAACAATGCACTTGCCGCCGGGTTTATATGAAATCGTGATTCTCGTTTGCCGATTCGTTGTTTGCTGCTGCCTTGCTATCATTTCGGTTGGCAACACTATCCGTGAATAGTCCTTGCTGCATGTTAAAGCCAAGGGCATTGAATCTTGTTGAGCCCTCATCTGGCAAGTCGTGTATGTAAGGAAGTGCACTTATTATTGAACCTATTGCAGCATGTAGTTGAAATTCAGTATCAGTAAAACATTCTTTTAGTGATAGTGCTGTATGTTAACACGCAGCATCATGTAGCCGAAGTAATGTATATATCCATACCCCATGCAACACTGGCACTATGTTTGACGCTGTGTTTTAGGATGCTGCACAGCAACAACACACAAAAATCTTCGCTTTTCCCGTCCTGCAGGTTTGCTGATTGCAAAAGTACTACTGCTAGTATTCGGGCTCCTGAACCAGTGCTGATACTGTGAGAGGGCATGATTCAGCACTTCTGATCCGACCTGAATTTTTCTGGGGCTTATGATGTCGCACCTTGCCACTGCCCTGTTTTCACTCTTCCGGGACAGGATGCTCTGAGCCCCTGCACTGACTTCGACGTTTTTTCCCACGAGACATAAACCATGACAAATTTGAAATTTCAGGATACCTTTGGCAAGCCGGCGTGCTTCATGGTCCCTGCACCGAAAGGGGACACCAGTCACCCGAGCATGCACCCTGGCCTAAGCGGGTTTAGCCCTGATTCCCTTCAGGAATTGAGCCTAAATCCTAAACCCGAAGGCAACGAAGCTTTCGAGCCTCTTAACAAACCCAACACACTAAAAAAACCCGGCAGTCCTCAGTCCTTGCGAAGCAGGAGGTGAGGAAAGAAACCCTGCAGCCCCAAAAAGGTCCTTATTGTAGTTCCGCGAGCTTCACTTCTGCACGTTTGGGAGGCTTCAAGCCGTGAAACTTAGAAAGCTACAGCCGGTAAAGTTTGAATCACCCAAACCTTGCTAGGTAGGAGGGAAAAAACCGTACCAAACTCCGACTTACGGGGCCCTGAATCACTCGCCCCGCACTCCAAGCATACTAAACCATTCCTGAACCTTGGATACTCATCCCACTCAGTAACAGTTGGATAAAATGAATAATATAGATATATTAGGCCCTTAATAGTAGGCCTATTATAGACGCCCTATTATAGACTGTTACTACAAGGGGGGGGCAGTAAACCCCTAAACTCTGAACCCCAGGCCCCGAAACTGATCTCTCACCTCTATTAGTCTATGTAAGACATGACTCCTAGCCTGGGCTCGAGAATCCAGTTAGCCTTGTTCTGAAGATCCTAAACCTAAAGCCCTATCTAAGAGCCCATCTATCTATCTGTCTATCTATCTACATATACATATACCTATGAGATACACTCATAGACATATATGTACATGTCTATGTATATATATATATATATATGTATGAATCCTACTCTTGGACCTCGAATCTGGAAGGCGGCAGCGCTATTGCGGCATCCAGTGCCGAGGCGACAGCTACTGCATCGACCTGAGATCAGCCTCTAAGGCCTCGGGGGTTTTGTGTTTCAGGGTTTAGGGCTATTAGTTTTAAGGGTTTAGGACTATTGGGTTTTAGGGTTTAGGGTTTCATAAGATCCTCAAACGGTTTGAGGGCGACTGGAGTCCTGGGGAGTGTTCCCGATCCTTGAGCCTCAGGATTTAAGAGTTTCAGAAAAGAACTAAGGGGTACCTCATTTTGGAGTCCTTATAAGAAGGATCCTACTATTTAGGGTACTATATTAGGGTCCCCTATGTTCGGAAACTCCCATTTAGGTTTGAGGTTGCGGTCGAAGGCTTTCGGTGGTTGGGGTTGGGGAGGTTTTGCTTTGCATGTTTTGGGATTGAAGGGTTCCCCTAAGGCTCCAGGTACCTATATATATAGTTCATACTAATACTTGAGCTGAAGGGGGTTCGCATATAGCTACTTTAAGCCCCAAGTATACTATACAGGTACATGGAGCCTTAGGGTTCAGGTGTAGGACCTCAGGGTTGACGGGCTTCAGCAGCTCAGCGTTTCATGTAGAAGCTGAGTGGCTAGCCTGAGCACAGTCTTGAAGAGTGTGGGAACTTGGAAACTCGATTCATTCTGCGCGGTCTTTGTGGAGGCTTGTAGCAGGAGGTTCACTTGTCTGCAGCTCGTCACGGTACGAGGTCCCCGTGGAAGCAAATGCACGTTCATAGACGTGCCGCTTGTTAGCAGTGTTGGGAGGAAGGGTTTACGCGGCTTCGTGTTTAGGGCCCTACAATGCTGTCGCATCAGAGAGATCCAGATTCAAAAGGGTTTGTAAGGCCTTCAGGTTTTGTCAGGTTGCAGGGTTGATAGTCCTCCTGAAGAGGAATATTTTCTCAAGTCCAGCCTACATCTGAGCGAAAATGGATGCATGTTTTGCGTACGTCTGCTGCCTATGTGTATGATGCATGTATGTAACTATGTATGCATGCGCGTATGCATCTGCATACATATATGTACATTTAAAGACTTTTCCTCTACATGACACACAAGTTACTGGGCTTGCTAGGCCAATGACTAACCACACTTCGCCACGGCCCGAACTATGTGCAACCGAGGAGTGCAGAAATCGACGAGTATGGTGATGTGAATCCCCTGGCGCGGAATTACCCGCACCTGATCTCGGCCAACCTGCTGCAAGAGGAGGTTGCAGATTCCAGTGATTAGGGCAGGAACAACGAATCAAGATCTGATTCTGGTCGCAAGTACTGTTTGTATGGGTTGCTTTGCATATATTGTGCATTGCAATCGTGTGTGGGGGAGGCTTGAGGCAACGAGTGCCTTGCCGACTGAGGACGATTTGCTGACTGGAGCATCTTGAATGAGTTCTTTCATGCCGCGTCGACCATGATATATACCCATATTTGATGCAAGTGCTTTCGTGGTTGCCCGCCTCCACATTCCGAGCATGCAGCGCTATAGCATTTGTAGGATCCGCTTCTCAGAGCGACTATTGGACTCAGGGCGCATCCATACCCTGGGATGTTGGCAGCAGATTTGCATCCTGCATCCACCAGAAAACACGCCGACACCTGGACACAGAGACGTGCCCACATACACACATGGACGCACACACACACAAAATTCGCACATGTGTATACATACATACATGCATTTATGTGTGTGAGAGTAATTTGTTTGTGGTACAGACATGCAAAATAAGTATGCATATATATATACATATATATTTTTATTTATGTGTATATATGTACCAGTGATGATGTAGCAGGCAGTAGTCGCACTCACCCAGCCTGAAGCCGAAGTCCATGCCCATTCGTATCGAAATGTCTCGAACATGAACTCATAGTCATTACTACTATCTTTGTCTTTGTTGTTTTTGGTGGTGTTGTTGTGACAACCGTAATGGTCATGATTGTAGCTGCTGAAGTGGGGATTAACAGGAGGCCCAAACAGACAGAGGTGTCCGAAGCCGGTCTCAATGCAGTTGCAACGAGACTTTGGCAGTGGAGTTGCGATTTGCGCATGTTCTTGTTGCTGTAACAGCAAGCAAGACTTATTTGAATGGGGAGTCCTCCGGATCTAAATCTTCAATCCAGTTCGTTTTGAATGTCACGGGGGTATGCTTTCTATGCAGCTGACCAGGTGGCAGACAAGCATGGCTTGCCTCTTGCCAACCATCGCCCGTGACATGTGGTCCTGGCTCAACTGACAGGGGCGACCGTCTCAAACTGGAGGGCATGATGAGTAGAGCAGGTTTCTGTGTTCCTGAAGACGAGCATGAGACACCGCATCTAGAACAAGAAGAAGGAGCAGAAGGACTAGTGCTAGCAGCTACCTAGCAATAGTGCTCTGGTTTCTTACGGCTAGTCACGACAAGCCTCATCTGCAGGCGCGTATGGCCTTTCTGTCGGGTTGTATCAACCGGGCACACGTGAGGGTTTTTGTGGGGCCATGTCGATGAGCAGAAGAAGATATCCGGCGATCTTGCCTGCAGCAAGCGGTTTGGTGGCTTCAGGTTGTTTGAATTGCGCAAATCCTAATGCAAAAACGTGGCTGATCTGGTTGAAAACTTTGGGTCAGGCAAGAAACCCGACGATTGAGCAACGTTTTTGGACCTGTGACCTTTCATGACTTGATTTCCTCTGTGCTATATGGTAACAGAACGTTGTCGAACATGTAGTGGAGATCCTGTGGACTTTGTGGAGCCTTGCCTGCCTTGTGCCCTGTTCGAGTATGAGCGGGGGTTTCCCTTAAAACTCTACTATAAGCGCCTACATAATTACCAATACTATTTGGGGGTTCCTTATCATAATTCTAGTAGAATGGGCCCCAAAACCCTGTTCTAATTGTTAAGGCCCCTACACCGTAAAACCCTACTGTTTATTTTTTTATAGACCCCTTTAAGAAACCCGTTAAAGGAACCCTGTTCTAATCATTAAGGCTCTTATGTTACCCCTAAACCCTAACTGGTAATGTGCACGGCTTGGAGCTGAGGGAGCACAGAACCCGACAGCTTCATCCGTCAGGCGATCTCCAGGGTTTAGGGGTTTAGGGCGTTAGGGTTTCAAGAGAAAGCCAGGGGAAAGTTTGGGTTCAGCGTCAAGGAGACGTCTTGTTTCTAAGCTCGGCCTCCGATGAGTTTGCGGGCGGAAATCTTAAGAAAGGAAGCTCGATTCTGGCAAGCTGCTTTTGGCAGGGGGTGACTAATCCTTGTCAAATCCGAACTACATAACATTCCTATCGTATGTTGGGGCCCAAGGCACTCCGGCTCGATTTTCAACTCGTATCGCACCTTTGGCACCTCTAAGTTGATAGCGAGTGTTGCAAGGGTTTGCGGTTTGGGGGATAGGGCTTAGGGTAAAAGCTACACTCAGCTACATTCCCATGTCGGGAATCAGGACACAGTGGCGACAACATGAAACCATGGATTCATGGCTCGGGTGTGTGATGTTTACGAGTAGCCGGTTTAGGGTTTAAAACTTTCTTTACTTGCGGCACATAAGAGAGATCCAGATTCAAAGAAGTTCTTTTGTAGGGGTGCCGACGCACAGAGAGATGGATGGAGGTATAGGTACGTCGCCCGCAGCTCAAAGCATCTTCCGGAGTGGTGCGAATCGGGGGATGAACATTCCAAGTTCTAAAGACCCGAACCCGATCCAAAAGCACGAACCGCCCAATCTCTACACATACCAACTTGTGAGTGTGGCGCCGCCCGTGCAGTGGATCATAGTTGTGTAGTTGTGGACCTTGGACTGTTTGGTCCTTGCCTGCCGGTGCGGTGCGAGTGCGAGAGTCGAAACAGCCTAAATCCGCCGTAAACCGACCGCAGATCGAGAAGTGTATCCAGCCTCAAAACTGAAAGCCTTTTAAACCTACCCCCTGAAATCCTCAACCCTAAGGAACCTCGCCCAGGCATGTCCGAGTGTGAGTGCTGAAACCGAAAACCTGGCTTGTCCGAGTGTGAGCGCCGAAACCGAAAACCCTTAAGCCCCTAAACCCCTAAAGCCCTAACCCCCCCCCCGTTCCCCTCATGGCCCTTTCGTATACCCTTATAGATCCCTTATAGATCTCTTATAGGAACCCTTATGGATTCTTTTTAAAGGAAGCCTAAGCCCTAAGCCCTAAAGCCTAAAGGGAGCCCTGAGCTTTGCAGGCAGGTGCTCCTGAACAGCGCCAACGGCTCAAGGGCCGAGCCCTCAGCGCTGTCTTAGGGCGAAGATCCCCTCTAGGGCTCAGGGATTCTAGGGTTTCTGGGGCGAAGGATGGGGGGTTAGGGATTTTAGTTGGTTTTTCCGGTTTAGGGTTTAGGGGTTACACGGTTTAGGATTGAAACCCCTTGTTATAGGGTTCAGGGATCCCAGGTTGACTGGGTGGGCTTAGGGTGGGAGGTTCAAGGTTGAAAGCTTGCCTGCGTGCTGAGCAGCAGTCATCGTCGTTTTGTACTTGCTGTCCTGCGCCTACGAGGTAGGCCTGTGGGATATTTTGTGGTTTCCCTTATTCCTTAACCCCAAATAACCTACCTTTTTAAGGACTTATATAAAGAAATCATATTAGGGAACCCTAAAAAGGTAGGTTATTTGGGGTTTCCCTTATGGGGCTTAAGAGGATCTTATTTTACTCAGGCATTTTTGCCAGAGGCTCAGGGCGAACCTTCAGCCCCGACCCCCCAAATGCAGGTACAGCCGATGGACTGCACCAGTGTCCCCGAGGAGGAGCAGGATTCCGACTCCAATATCCCTTAAACAAAGAAGAAACCTTAAATTATGTTAGGATCCCTAATGTGATTTAAGATTCCGACTCCCCGATTCTTTTGAGAATAGAAGCGAGATGATCTCGCAAAACCCCGGCGAAGCCTTCGTCGCGGGGCCTGAATAGCTGGAACAGGCTGTTGGGGTATATCATAATGCATTTATATACGGGGACGAGGCGGGTTGAGAGTTAAACTGGCATCCAGTGGATGGAGCTTTGCCTCAAAACCCTGGAGACCCCTTAAAACTTCTCAACCCCGAATCATTATCCTCCCTGCTGAACCGCGCCTAAACCCACTTCTAGGCCTGCCTTCGTTTGCGTTCCGTTTCAGGATTGACTAAAGGGTAGCTAGAGGTACTAGTAGGCCTTTGGCATATGGTATATTTCCGCCTAGTGAGTTTTAAGAATCTTATTTACGAACACTTTGCAGAGGCCGTAGGGAAGGAAGGTAGGTTTTGGGGCTACAAGTAGTGCTTCTCGCGGGAGCCCTAATGACGACGAAGATCCAAACTCGAAGGGACCAATGCCGAATCATGGTTAGGAGGAGGATGAGGAGGATGATGGTAGTAATACTACTGATGTTTTGATAGTTGTCATCGTAATCGTAATCATAACAACAGGAGTTCACAGTAGTTGTAATAACAGTCGAATGGTTCCGACGCGAAGTGCAGGAGTTGTTTGAGATCACCGTCCATCAATGGTGCAGGCAGAGGGAATGAGATGAGCCTGCCCGGAGTCGTGTTTGAAAAGGGGTTTCGAGCTTTCAATCTTGTCAGAAGCTCAAGGATTCAGCTAGTTTCTGAGGTGTGGAAGTCAATCAGTTCATGGAGCAAGGTTTCAGGGAGGACGCTTGCCGACAATCTGACATATTTCAGCATCAGGTTCGGGCTGTGCCCGGAACCCCGCTCCCGAATTCCTCTTTCTTCATCCTTTGAGCCTTCAGCTCAAGCCTCCATAAACCTTGGGTTTTCGAGTCTCAGGATCACATGTCGTTCGGGCTTCAGTTTTCTTTGCTGCTAGGCATATCGAGGACATCCTCAACCGCAGCCACAAGGACTCCGGTTGATAGGCTTGGGAAGTTGGGGGCCTCGCGACTTGCCTTCCATCGGAATCCGGAGAGGCAGGTTTCAAAGACCTCCAAGGCTGTTTCCGACAGACAGGAGCTTTTCTCACGCTTGGATGCTTGGATGCTGGAGAGCCTCGCGCCTGGCCGAGCCACTGGGCATCATTCAGCTGACGTCCCGCTGCCGGAGGCTCTTGTTCGGAGCACAAGAGTCGTAGCAATGAGTAAAACACATGGTTCTATTCGCTAGAAGCTATAAGCCGAAGCAACACCACGAAGCGCACAAAAGCAAGCAAGCGCGAGCACCCTGAAACAAGACTCACTACGTACACAAGCTGTGATGCGCCGGGAAGAGCCTACTTCCAGCTGCAAGCTTGCAGCGAAGTGTACAGCAGCATGGTACGACACCTCCATTACGCCCGGTAAGATGATCCGGGGGCTGTTCCAACTCATGTCGTTTCGACATGAAAAAAGAATCTACAAAGCTGGTAGCTACGACAACCCCCTCCAGGTTGCTTTCTTGGACGAGTTCCGACCTGCGACGTCGAGTGGACACAGCGGCACCCTACCTTCTGAGTTTGGCATTCGGGTATACTATAATCAAAAATCATAGCATAGTCATAATCAGTACTCCTAAGGAATTGTATTGGTATTCAGTTTGGACCATGCAACCTTCATGTTTGCAGAACAGAGCTTCTGGGTTTCCCACTTACGCAGGCCTTTAGGATGTCGTGTTTTGTTTGGACGGGTGGGGTTCTCAGTTCTAGTCAAGGGGCTTCGGAGTTTGAATGAAGGATTTAGGATTTGAGGCTCTGGCAGTATGATATGGCTCAGCTTGCCAGGTGAGTTTCAGATGGAGCTTGTGTAATAGAATAATAGAACCTTGCAGTGAAATCGTAAAAACCTTCAACGCATCCTGTCAAAAACTCAGAAAGCCTTACGAACCATTGCCGAAAAGCATTGTGACAGTGCTGTAAAGCCCTCATGTAGTGCGAAAGCTTTCTATCAAACCCGCAAGATTAAACAGCCTTTGAAGCCCTACATCACCCCTTCAAAATCCTCTAAAACCGCATAGCACCATATAAAGGACCGTTTACAAACCCTCCCCAAAAAGCAAAGGCCGACCGAGCGCTTCGAGCCATGCACCTTCTGAGAGGCCCACCCCACGGGTGCAATTGAACCGTTCTAGGGGTTTGGGGGGTTCAGGGATTTATGGGGTTTAGGGCTAGGGTTTATGGGATTTTGGGGTTCAGGAAACGATAAACCCGAACCCCAATCGTCACAGGCCTCGCCTGGATTGTCTGAGTGTGAGCGCCGAAATCCCAATCGTAGCCGTCTCCAGAAACAAAGCTACATCATACTACATCAGATGTAGTATGATGTAGCTTTGTTTCTGGAGGGGCCTTTGCTGTGATTCTGGGATTTAGATCTTCAGCTTTGAGCTTTAGTTTGGCGGTTTGGGGTTTCATTGCAACGGGGTTTGGGGTTTAGGGCATTTTAGGGCTGCCTTAACATTGCCTTTGATAACGGTTAAGTTCGGTCTACTCATTCTGATTTCAGTTTATACTGATTAAAGCCTTCGCGCTTGTACAACACCGGCAACTGACGAGGAACTTTGGAAGTAGCGAGCGAATTGTGCACTACCTTGTTTATTCCATAGCACCTGGAGCCTGGACTGATTATTCATGTTGTGCATCTCCCACGTCTTCGATTATCGTCATCTGTTGCCGCAGACGGTTGCACAAATCTTGGGGCCTGGGGCCCTCAAAAGCAACAAGTAGACTACACGGTTAGCAACCCTCAGATCTACTATCACTGACCTTCGTGTCGCAATTCGAACTCTGGTATCCCAGGCGACACTCCCACATCGAGTACCAGGGCCGCAAGAGACGGACCAATGCTTGGTTTGCAGTGCAGCCTCGATTTGCTGTCGTCGCGGCTTTAGAAGTAGTGTTGGCGGTAGTTGTTGTTATAGTTGTACGCCGAGCAGGTCACATCTCTGTATATGGAGAAATGTATATAAAGCTAGCTAGCAGCCAGCATTGCCACGACTCTTGCAGTACTCGTAAATCCCAAAACATGTTCAAGGATCTCCAGCACGGAGGACCCCATCGCCAAATTGATGCTGGCCGAGAACACCGAGCGAAGCAGGTGCTCGGCTGTTCTCCTTGCTGTCCTTGCTTCCGTGCGATCCCCAAAAACTGTACGACCACGGAGCAGGGTGCAAAGACCTTTCTGCGTTCGCGCTTGTTTCTTATTGGCGTTAGCGACAGCGACGTTTTGCAAAACTTCTCGGATTGCAGGCCTGTCATGCCAACACTGATACCCGGCAAGAGCAAGGTCTTGGACGATGTTCCTCGGCCGAAATTAACGTCGTGTCATATGAACAACTGAGGAACCACCGAATCCACCGCATCAGAACAGGGGCCCTGAATCCATGTGTCATATACCCAGAGTCCATAAAAAGGTAAAGTCTATAGTCTATAGTAGCTAAGTAGGTATACCTGTACAGACACTAAACCCAAATGTCGTAACCATGTCGGCTCAAGATCACTGTCTCCAAACGCGATTGTCCATCGATCGCGAGTTCAGTTTAAAGTTTGCTGTGGTCCCGTGAAGACCTTGAGATGTCACTTTGCCGGCATACACCCAGAGCCCGTGTTGAAACGGCTTTATCACAACGTTGAAGCATGAAAGCATGCGCAGCTTGCGGGTCGGTTTGGAATTCTCTGCACACTCCAATTCCCAAAGCCCTCAACAAATCGCTAAACCTTAACACACCAGACCTTGAACCCCCTAAAACCGAAACCCTTAACCGTGTTCCTCGGATGTTTGGCAAGCGAGGCTGGACAGAAGCCCAAAAAATCCGTGCTTTAGGGCTTATGGTTTTTCATGCGGGTTCTTGTAAGGGAGCTGTTTTCTACTGCTGGCGGCCGACACTGTAGGAATGCACAGGCACCCTATATATGCCCTAAGGCAATAGTGTAACAATAAAGCATGACGCAAGCTGACAATACCAGATACTACCAGGCCATCGCCCGCAAGGATTTAGGAAAAGGGCGCAAGGGGAGACACAAACACAGAGATAAATTGATGTTGCAGCGTGAACGGATTAATCGGGGCATGTTGCGATGATGTCGAACCCTCTACACCGTGTACCCGAATCTTTCACCATCGGCAGCAAAACGAGCCAAGGAAGAGCACGAGAAGGTCGCCCTGGAGAAGTCCAAGATACGCAAGGAATGGACCGAAAGACAGGGATCGAAGGTGGCGTGTCGGCTCTGACTACTTTTTAAATATGGATTAGGCTTAAGAGAATTAGGGTTAAGGGTATTTGAGGCATTTTGAGGCGGTAACTGCCCATTTGTAAGGTTTAGTGTACTTGGGTAACTGATCATTCATTGCGTGAGCCAGTAACCCAGTATTGTTTAGCTATGTGGAGCCGCAAGGTGTCGTATAGCAACCTAGACCCTGGATTGCACGACATCCTTTGGCTACACATTTTGTCTGCTCTGTTTATGGGATCTTACCACCATAAATGGGTTGTAAACACAAGGTGCTGCAATCCAGGTTGTGAATCATGTTGCTGATCATCGGTTTCCTGTCGTTTTTCATGCTCAGTTTATGCTCGTCGCTTTGCGTGTCGTCATGGTTGCTGCTCTGTGTAGTTGCGTAGCTTACAAGCCTCCAGGGTGACTGCAGGTGTGTTCCAATCGGGATCAATCCCTTCTCCTTCGGGATTGCGGGATCCTAGGTCCCCAGCAGTGAAGCATGGACTATCAAGGAAATGCCGAAGTGAGAGCAATCTTCAGGTGTTGGAGAATTCCTTCGAGGTCGACAAAAATTTTGGTGGCAAGATTTCGCGCGAACTGCCACTGGCTCGCACTCAGACCCGTATCCAACAGACTACCCCAAACTGCGGAGTTTCGCCAGCCTACTCATACAACATACATGGCATTGAAGGAAAACTGGAACCCTGAAACTCAAACCCACAGCAGCAGCACTCCATTCCGAATTCCGGAAACCACGCGCAGGCACAGCTGTCTGACAACAGTCTAAATTGAGGAACTCCACTGATATAGAAGCCCTTAGCATTGGGGAACTATACTATACAGCAATCGTAAACGGATCCCTAGGGAATAGTACCTGTATTTATTCATTATTCATATGCCGATCCTCATCTTAAGATGCTGAAGCCGAGCGTCTGGGCGATAGATGTCTGATTGTTAGTCACATTGCTGATGTCAAGCGAGACTTGTGGAAGACGCAATGATGTTCTTGTCAGCTTCTCCACCTTTGAAAACACAGAGTTGGCTTGGTTGAGGTGGTTTGCTGGCATGCAGTAGACATTTCAGCTGCCGATTCCCAGCTGATGCCGGATTTGAGCCTGGGTTTAAAGATATGCCGGTTGCCCTACTCCTGATAACCCCTTTAGTGCCAAGTCCTTCCAAGACATGAGCAGGCTCAAAAAGGCTTATACCTAGATTGTTGTTATCAGGTTCATGGTGTATATTTACTGCTATTATTGCTATAGTTTACATTGTTTGGTTTCTGGGCTTGCGGGCTCCGAACGCAAATACATTGTCACCGTTAATATTTGCTAAAAAATTCTTCGAAGACCAGTGGCACAGCAGCTCCGTCATCCCGGTCGTCGTAGTCATCGTATAGTTGTGATTTGACCCCAACTTCAGGGAGCGCATTGTGGACTCCAGCCGCTTTGAAGCCGTCTTCTCTGTCGCGCTTCTCACCAATGCGCTCTTCATCGGTGCCTTGCAGAAATGTCTGGTGTCTGGTGTAGGCTCCAAACTCCAGAACGGCCGAGCCCTACCTCAACTCCCCCAAGACCTAGCCCGCAAACCCTAGCCTAAACCCCAATTCAATCCCTAAGCCCTGAACCAAAGCTCAGCTCCAACTTTCGGGTCTGTGGCTCCGCATCAGTTGGCCTCATCCAGGGATGAGCGTTTAGTCCCTGAAACCCAAAATCGTGCAGGGCCCCCAAGTGAAGCTTCGTCTCCGAGGCATCACACTACAGCTTGCTGCTGCAACTCGGCTTCGATTCAGACGGCAGGGAGTCGGAGGGAGAATCAGGGTCCGAGCCCGTCATGTGTAGGGTTTCGGACTCAGATGATTAGGCCGGTGTGCTTTGTCCGGAACGGTGAATACATTCATGAAATTCTCGATGCCAGTTGCAATATACATTCTCATGGGTCCTGTTACGCTTGTTTGTTCGATTCATGTGACAAGTGCGAGTTTTCTGTTTCATGTGCTGTCGCGGCGGAAGCTTCTACGATAAGCATGGCAATTTGAGAAATCTGCACATGCCGGGCGCAAAGGCAGCGAATCGGTTGGTTCGCAGAGGTGATGATGATGGTGATGATGATGATGATGACACAGTGTCACATGAAAGCATGGCGAACCCGTAAACTGAGCTGACCCTTGAAACGTAGATCTGAATCCGACGATGGAAGCATAGACCTTTGACGTTAGGACCTCAGACGCGCGCTTGTCTTAGTACTAGAGTGGGTAACCTTTCATTGTTGTGTGGACATATGACCCGTACGCAATCCCACACGGTAACCTTTCGTTCCCTTGGGATGCACGACAAAGTCAAAGTTGCTGTTGTGGTGTTGTTCAAGATGTGGGAGCTGAACCGGCGACGACGCATTGTTGCAGCGACCACTTGTGTCCAACCGACGCAAGGCCAACCCAAGCCTGAACAACTCCGATATCATTCCTCAGGGTTCTTTTATTAACTATAATTATGCTAATAATGACTTCCCACAAAACCCTATTCTAATTGTTGAGGTCAACTGTTGAGGCCCTATATAAATTACCCTGGTTAAGCTGCTGTGTTGCCAAGCCTTGAACCTCATTCACCTCTAAGACCAGAAGACGGAAGCGAGCTGGCGGTTGAGGGCTTAGGGTCTAAACTTCAGGGAGGTTCCGGCACATGCCTCCTTGAGTACAGGGTTGCAGTCTCAAAACGATATGTACCTTTTTAGGTCCAAAGCCCCCTAAACATCCCTCAAGCTTAGGCAAGCCCAAACCCCAAACCTGCTGTAACTCAAGAATCCCCAGAACCCTAAACCCTAAACCCCAAACCCTAAACCCTAAACAGGACAGATATGGAGTCATGGCGGATGCTTCTTCGGCCTTAGAGGTGGCTTTTCTTGGCGGTTTTCAGGGCTGAGGGCTTTGAAAGCCAGGGTTTTGTGGGTCCTACGAAGATGCAAACAGGGTTTGGGTCCTTGTACTAGCTGCTTCGTATAGACTTTTGGTTTCCTGAAAATATACACAAGCCGAGGGACCACTTAGAGAGAGAATCGTTCTGGGCTACAGGGGCTTATCATGATTTAGAGGCCCGGATACGAATTTGGGTCTGAGGTGGGGTTGGTAGGGTTCTTCGTGATGCTAAGCCGGGGCCTTAATCAGTAATTCTGATTTTTCCATCCCGATAGTTGGACCATGGAGTCCGCTTGGTTGTGATTTCTCTGCACTTACTGGTTCCTTCGTTGTGTTTCTAGTTTGAGAACTTTCATTCACTGAGCAGGTTGAGTTTAAAGTTTAAGGACAAGGCAATGACTCTTTTTTATTGAGTCGGTTTGAAAAATACATCCAGGGTTTGCTCTTGGATTTGCTGTGATGTGAAATTTCACATGTTCACACCGTCCGTTTGCTTCGTACTGAGCATTTCTCTGGTCTGAGGGCCATCTGCATGCCCACCAGAGTGATTTCGGCAAGTCTGATGAAGTGGGCTCTCGTTCAAAATTAAGTTTAAGTTACTCTTTAACCCTGGAACCCTGGTAACCCCTGATATTGAAAAAGCTTCCAGTTGCAGATCAAGCTTCATATGGGAGTAATAGGGGACCCGAATATAGTACCCCAAATAGTAGGATCCTTTTTATAAGGACCCCCAAAATAAGGTACCCCTATTTTCGGAAACTCCCATATGGCGACGGCTGAGCTTCCTGAGCTCGTAGGCTTCAGGCTTCATGGCAGACAGGGTTCAGGCGTTAGGGATGGGCTGGCACCCACATCATGGCATGTCAAAAGACCCTAACCTCATAGCATCTCATAGCGCCCTCAACCCTAAGCCGTTTATCAGGTTTGTCCCAGTTGTGGGTGCTGAAACGGTTTATCATCTTGTCAACATAGACGGAGGCAAGTCATCCTGAGACCTTACACCCAGAAGTCCAGAAAGGAATTTCAGTAATCGCAGAAACCACAACAAGAAGGCCGATGTAGTGCCGTAGCAACAGGGTATACCATACCACTTCTACTGAGTTGCTGTAAACTTGACGGAACGACTACTGCTACCACCAGCAGCAACTGCTGCTGCTGCTACCTGGCCACAAGTTGGCATTATTTGTACGTATACTGGGATCTATCGAGAACCTTAACTCTGCAGTATAACAACTCAACATTTACGGTTCAGTGTCATTCCGTAAAATGTGATACAACAGACATTCGCCCCTGCCGCAGGAAGGTCCAGTGGTGACTACGATTCATGGGATCTACGCAGCAGCTCCGTCAGGTTTAGGGGTTGCGGGTTGGTTGCTTAGGTGTCATGTCATGTGGCTGTATCCGGTTTCTTTGAGGCTTTAAGGACAAAGGGACAAGGGGTTTGAGCGTTTTCCCGTTGGTTTGAGGGTTTGTGCTTGTGGGCTTGGGGTTGAGGTTTTACGCTGTTGCAGTTTGGCTTCGAGTTGGTGTTCACTTTCACTGCGAGTCCAGGCAGAACCCGGCAGGAGTGGGAGAGTCGCCAGTCCAAAGTGCTTGAGATCCCAGGTGGTATTCTTGATCGAGCTGCTGATGCGGATGGGTGCTCAAGGCAGATCTCTCCCTCTCTCTCTCTCGCTCCCTCTGTCTCTGTCTCTGTCTCTGTCTCTCTCTCGCTCTCTCTCTCTCTCTCTCTGACTCTCTCTCTTCTACCACATGCAGGTCGTGCCACCGTTGTGCCTTATACCCTAAGCCGAAGCCTTTCGGCGAATCTGGACTGTCGGCCGGAGATCCGGCACCACCCGAAACCCCATGCTCCAAGCTTGCAGGCCCAAGCCACACATGTAATGATGATCGCAAGAGTGATGCACTTAAGGTCGCAAGCCTGCGGCTCAGATGTGGGAGTTTCCGAAAATTAGGGGTACCTTATTTTGGGGTCCCTATAATAAGGATCCTACTATTTAGGGTACTAGATTAGGGTCCCCTATTTTCGGAAACTCCCATGTAGAACTTCTGATCATCACAATTATTTCGTCACCCCTGCTGCCGGGTCTTGCGATGTGCCACCCCTGCCACGATTGCCACAAATCCCTTTGCATAAAACAGCGATGGTGATATCTGTACATATACAGACGTATCTCCATATATATATATACATATGTATATGTATGAATGTATGTGTATATGTATATATGTATATGTATATGTATATACATATGTGCATTTATAGCCTGTGTGTATACATATACACATGCATACATACATACACACATACATACATGCATGCATGCTTGCTTGCATGCATGCCTACATACTTACACGCACCCATACCTATGCATAGGCTCGCTCCTTGTCGTTATTCTTGAGTCTGCTTACATGTTCAGTGTGTTTACTAGTTGGGTCCACTAAACAACCGACGACTTAACTGATTCAGTGGCCTATCAACTGTATCAGAGAGAGCTGCCGTCTATGTTGTCACCGGCAGGGTTGTAACATTCAGGAAGCACCGTTCCGGTGGCATTGCCAAGCGAGTCTTTAAATACAGGAATAAATAACTATAAACAAATATATATATATATATATATACATATGTACAAACGTACATACATACATGTACAGGCATACATGCAAACATGTCTGTTTATTTTTGTGTTTGTGTACATATGTATATACATACATCTCTCTGTGTGTATACATATACATATATACATATAGACAGATAGATAGTGGGACCATCAAGAAGAAAGTACAATCGAAGGTCAGTCATTCTTCTGCTCCTACGATCGGGCCAACCTGTTCTGGAACTACCTCGACGCTGTGCCTCCTTGCATTCCCAAAAATTCTGAACTTGGGGTTCAAAATTTTGAGATGCAGGCTGGATGGCTCGGGCTTCGAGGTTTGGGTATTCGGCGCGTTCTTACATGCTACTGCTACTACTGACGTAAGCCCCCTTGTGAGAAGTCAGTCCACAATGGAGCGTTCAGTCCGCAAGGCAAACCCTGTAGAGCCGGAACAGCGTATAATGCATCGTTCGCGCTTGGTCCCACAAGGAAAGTGAGTTTCCAAAGGTTACTGACCCACGGCATCCGGTTCAGGGGTCTAACGCCTTCAACTAAACTGACTAAAACCTTCTAGTCTGTGCCCAGGTGCTGGTTGGAGTATCGATAGTGGAGTCGATCCTGGTGCTGGTGCTGGTTGAAGATACGGCCTGCCACCTTAAGCAGACTCCTACATGTTGAGGTTAAGGTTTGAAGCATATTATATATATATACATATAGATAGATAGGTTGCTTGAGAGCTTAGGGTTTGTGCCCGAGTTCAAGGCCTCCGATAAGTCCAGATGCTTGTAAGGACGCGTGAGATGCAAGCCGTGAGCAATGCGAGTTCGATTTTTCCTGGTCTGCTTCTTGCGAAGAACGGATATGCAATCCTACTGTGCTGCGGTCGCGAGCTTCGGCTGCTTTGCCCTTTATTGGTTGTCGGCTTTGTCCGAGGGAAAGCTCATGAATAAGGCTGACAACTCAGACCATGAATGCCCGAAACGATGAAGCACTCAAGGCATCTTATCTTTCCTGTCTGCTCTTGACTTTTGCAGCAACCATAGAGTCTGCCACAGAGTAACATGAACCCAAAACCCGGACATCCTTGGACAGGAAATTGGTATGTCGAACAAGCTGCGTACCATGCGAATCGTGCGCCTTACTCGGCTGGTGCGGCTGCTCCGCGCGATTCGATTCTTTGCAGGCCGGTAGTTTTTGGGAGTTACAAACTATGTGGCCGTACCAGGAGGCTTTGTTGGGAATTAATCCTTAAACTCGTCCGGCATTCTCTTCATAGTTCATTCGGTTCGGATTTCAAGGTGCCAGAGACGTGCGAAATTTTTCGAGCTCAGGAGTCACTAGAGTCAGTAAAGAGTGTATACACTCGGCCGCGGGAAGCACGACAGCGTGATTGCATTCCGCATCATGGCTCTTGGGTTTAGGGCACCCTAAACCCTAAACCCTAGCACCAGGCCGATGTGCTCTCGATCTAGATATTAACTTCGCACCACAAAGCTGTGCGCACCTGGAATTCTAGAGCGGTGACAAGCAGCCTCTCGTGTGCGGCCATGCGCAGGCCTCCGGACGTTAATCTACTCCATCTTTTACACCTTGAAGCTTGGGCAAGCACAGAGCAGTGCGCAGTGGCTAAGCAAGTAACGTCGATGCATCGCACGAGACTCCAGACTCCATGGCTTCATGTCCGGTCGACAGCCATTTTCTTCACGAAGCTGCCCAGGTCTGAAATCCTCGATTGGGGCAATAAGGCTACTGATCACATCGCTGGCTAGCAAGCAGTCGACAATACAAGCCCTAAGCCCCTAGGCATTGCAAGGTTCTCTAGCTCATGACTGTGCGGAAGCTGTAACAGGAGCCATAATATCGGGGCTTGAATGATTGGTAATAGTCTTATCTAGGTTTCCCCATTGTAATGTGATTTGATGAATCCCAACACCCCATTCTAATTATCAAGGCCCTATATGAGCTGGTTTCAACTCAAATCGACGAATCACCAAGGAAAGCTCTGGCATGGTCTTTAGTGCTGCTGCTTCTGATGATGTACGTGTGGCTTTGGTCAGAACTGGCTTTTGTGCAGTTGCTGAGTCAGGGCCGGGGTTTACAGCGACTTAGGCTTTAGAGTCTAGGGGGCTAGACCTACATATACTCTGACCGTTCGATGAGCCCACTTGGTTGCGCAAGCTGGGTCCGTCATCATGCAATGTGGGCTTGCAGCAGCACGAAAATATTTACTTCTAGAGTCTTGACAAGTCTTGACAAGACTTGATAAATGGTCTATTTCTCCTACGTGCAACCCAATGACGACCGAACCGTCAAAGCTGAACTGTCTCAAGGCCTTTTTGACCCTGTGTCCGAATGCCTTGGCGGAGTCTGCTTTTTCTTTTAAACATTACATGGTCCGGGCTGGGTCGAGCCCTAGCTGTCAGCTGCCTGTAAGCTGCCCAGCTCCAACTCCTCTTCGAGACATGTCAAACGCGCAGGAGATGACCAGTTTCGGATCCAGCATTTCTCAGGACTAAATATAAGAGGTTGAATATTTATCAATATGATTGCTCAGGGTTCCTTACTACATAGTCTACATAGTCATACCACAACATCTCCCCAAATCCTATTCTAAGTGTCAAGGGGCCCTTACATTACATCTTGCGCACATGCTCGGAAGCTTCCAATGTCAGAAATAGAGGTTTAAGATTGATTGCATAGGGATGGAGCTCGGGCGAAGGTGTTGCTTGTTGGTTTCTTTTGTCGGGGAACTTAGGACCTTGCAGAAATTGCGAGGTGGACGAATTGGCGCATCGACGCTTTCAGTTGGTATCCGTTCGTTCGTGGTGCTCAGATATCTCTCAGGCTCGCAGCAACGCAACTGCAAATCCAAATCCAAGGTTGGGCATTTTGCTGACGGATGCCACGCTGGCCCACGTGATCAGATATGAGAACTCAACCATGACAGGGCTGACAAGTTGACTCAAGTTTGGGATCTACAGATGGTGGGTCCCCGTGCTTCCAATGCAGCTAAAATTGTCATTGCAAGCAGAGCAGGCGCTTGTCAGGCATCATTGCTTTAGCCTTTGTTGCCCCTCTGCCAATTCTCCCACATGGTGCAAGAGCAAATCTCTGTCGAAATTCAGTATACGTGCAACGGGCTTTGTGAAGCTTCCCGATTGAGACACAAGCAAGAAACAAGAACAAGCAGCAGCCATCATGTGAAACAGCCAGGTGGCTTAAAATTGGAGTTCGAGAAAGCGGAAAGCCCTAAACCCTAAACCGCATTCGGTACTGTCAGTCTGCTCAAATTTCCTAAACCCTAAACCCCTAAGACCCGTCGCACTTGTTGGCTAATCGGGTTCAGGGTTTAAACCCTTACTAACCGCTAAACTATCGTTGCCTTGGCGGCTCGGTGCTTTGTCGGCTGCCCAGCTTCCCGACACAGGAGAAAGCCCCATGTAATCTTCTGGTGTTTATGTTGGCGTTTAAGCAGGATTCCCGATTTGGGACAATCTTTAATTTCCTTCTTTGTGTAATATATAATAGAGCTCTAGATATGAATACTTTAGGGGACTCTTTGTTGAAATCGACACCTGATTAAGCAGGATTCCGGATGACTCAAACGACGGCGTGCTTTACAGCCATTTCGGGACACTGCGCATGCCCCAGAGTCCGCCGTGGTGGCTTTGGTTATATGACATTTATTGGTGCCTCAGAGTTGGACTGGAGTCTAGGTCTTCAGCTGAAGGAGGTTAACAGTCCCGAGGCACCTCTCCATGCACACGCTCTTCCGCAGCATCACAGGAGGAGCTCGAAGATGCGCAGATGCAAAAAACAAAAATGGAGTCAGCTAACACCCAACCGTAGAAGCTCAAGGGCTTACAGTGTACCGTGCTACTGTAAGTAGAAGCTTCTACAGATGAGAGTTTCTAGGAATGCCCTCCTGAGCCTTATACACCTGAAGCCTGCTGGTCTGTATTTGGGGTTTAACCCTAATAACTAAATCCAAACCTTAGGGTTTCAGGTATGAGGGCTTTGGAAAGCATTGAGTTCGTGTTCACTTTCACGCCTCGCGTGGATTCTCACAATGTGACGCTGAAACCCATCTTCAACCCTTTTCAACACCCGGGCACACCCTAAACCCCTAAACCCTAAGCCCTAAACAGCCCTGAAAAAGCGCCAGGAGTTGACTGGTCCAGCTTGGCCATGGCTCTGGCGCCCTTGAACTGGAGACTCGGCTTAGGGTTACAGTAATATAGGGGCCTAAATAATTACCACTACTATATTGGGCATTCCCTATTATACTGATAGTATAATGGGCCCCAAAACCCTATTCTAATTAGTAAGGACCCCATATTACCCTTCCTTTTGAGGTTCCGACTGTTTGGAAAAACGGTACCCTTGTTATTTAGGGGGGCTGAAAGGTTTTAGGCTTTAAGGCTTGCAAGGTTTTGGATTCTAAGGTTTCAAGGTTGCATAGTCTAGGGTGATGTGTTCCTGTGTAGGGGTTGGGGTTGGTACTCCCCAGATACTGTCCACTTTCTGGCGTTCTGAGCTACCTTGAGATGTAACGCGGACTAGGTTACTGGCAAAGGGCGGTGCCCGTCGTCGGCTCCGACAAAGCTCAGTTTAGGAGTTTGATCCTTCGGATGTTCAGGATCCGCGTTAAAGGCACAGGCCCCATGAACTGCACTGAGTGCTAGTCGTTTGACAAAGGGTTTTGGGGTAACTCCAGACCCTAAACCCGGTAAAAGTGTTAAAGACGTTTGGGGCGAGGCTTGGAAAGCTGATTTGTTGTTCGGGTTCTGCATGGTGCTGCCCAGGCAGCGTGGAAGAAAGGGGGTTTATCTTCCTGTCGAATGTGCTTAGAGGGTCATGGGACTTAGTAAGTAGCTTATTATAATTGGGATTAAGGCCCCTACGTGCGGTTATCCTGAATATAATCTACTTATAATGACCTTGCTTACTAAGTCCCACGAGCCTTTAAGTAAGGTCTCTAAGACCTGTGGACTTGCAATCGAACAACCCCAAACCCCTGCAGTTGCTGGGAATCTGTGCATGCATTGTCCGAGCTTGCGGGTCGAAACCATGCAATGGGGGCAGCGCCCTAACTAAGCAGGAGGCAAAACCCTTGACCATAGAGGATGTTTGCTTGTAACTGACCCCTGGAAGAGACCTTGTGCCGGCATTTGCAGCCAGTTTTGCCCACGTCGCCGCAAGGATCTGGGTCTACCTGTTTTCTGCAGCTTGGCTGAATGTTCCTAGGGCGGAGCGTTTGTAAGCTGTGTCCTTAGAGTATCTCCTGCTAATTTTTTCAGTGTGCATTCCTGTCGTAATGTTGCAAAATCTAGGTTGTGTGATCGTTTTTTGCCAACCATGGCATTGTTACAGTGCTGTGAAAATCCAACATCTAGGTTTCAGGAGCCACAACATGATCCGTTTGACCGAGCAGCTGTTGCAGTCGTAATTCCTAGTCGTGGAGTAGGTATTTAAGCTTCTTGCATGGGTCGAAGCTCGTCTCACGCCTCTCGCTGCGATTTGCTGCGTCTTGCTGTAACCTTTGTGGGCTACTTTAACCCCTCCACCTAAAGGTTAACCTTGGTTGCCACCTAAGAAATCCTGCCTTCAAACGGCACCTCCTGCAGTTTCATGCTTGTCGATGTCGGGCCATGTGTTTGGAGAACCTGCGGTTTTCGTGTGAGGCGTACATCGCATTTTGCCTGTTTGCCGTGCTCAATGTGATGACAGGCACGCACCTTCAAGAAGGATTCATTGACGGTTTCTTGCTGTTGGTCAAGATTTGGGGGATCTTGCATGCATCATTGGCGACTATGATGAATTCGGGTGAACTTGATACTTTGCGAGCACTCTCCCTTGATCTCCGATTCGCTTCTCGAAGCAACGCGCCGATCTTTGACTTTGGTGCATCGGTCACCACCGTGCGGCGCAACATGAGTTTTTTACGCTTTTTGGTTTGATCTGAAATCTGAAAAGGCTTTGTTCAAGTAGTCAAACTCTTGTCACCTGGTGTGCCATTGCTGCAGAGCTTCCACGGGGCTTCACCATTCCTGCATGCCCCAGGCAAGTAAAGCAGAGCCGCAAACCAAATTACATGTGTCCCCCTTATGTGCGACATTGCAGGGCCATCGTTCGTTAAGGTGGATGTCACTTCAAGTCAGAGCATTTTCTCTAGCGCAAAGGGCACAGCAAACGCAAGCAGAGGCCAACTTTTGGTTCGCATTTGGAGGGTGATTGGGCTCACTGTCATCTAGAAGACAGCAGGTACGTAGGGTCCCTGCTGGAAGATTCCAAGAGCAAGATCTCAAACCTTGCTGCCCCCGAAACCCTGAACCCGCACGTCGGCACATATTGAGCGCAAGCAAGAGGTGTTTTCTGCCAGCGTGCCACAGAGCTGGCGGAGAAAGACCACGACGCACAGCTTCTGGCAGCTCGGGTTAGACTGTCAGACACTGCAGATGTAGTATAAGGGTCGGCATAGTCGAAACAGTGTCCCCATGAAACTTACAACGATAATGCATCCTCAAACCCTTCTGAAACTAAGTTATTCGGATCAAGGCTTCAGGCTCCATAGTTATACACTCAGTCGGGTTTTCTCTTGGGTTCTCCTGAGCTTTGAGGTCTGAGTCGTGAGCAAGAACCCCAAACCCTGAACCCTTAACCGTAACGCGTAACCTCCCCTTAAGCCTAAGCCTGCCTCAACTCGAAGTCCGAATCTACGAAGCCCGCAATAGAGATCACTGGGGCTCGGTAGAGTGGTATATGACATATAGGCGGTCTAATGAGTCTAATGTAAAGCTAGTGCAGTCTCAACCCCCATGCTAGCATGGTGATAAAGTGTGAGAGCGGGAGAGGGGGAGAGGGGGAGGAAGGGAGGGAGGGGGAGGAAGGGAGGGAGAGGGAGGGAAAGGAGAGAGAGCGAGAGAGAGAGGGACGGATTGTAGCGGGACATCGTGACTCCATACCACCTCAGACCTAGGGCTTGCAGATGGAGAATGAGCGCGTCCGCATGGAGCCTCCGGGCTTGCAGAAAGTTTGGCGATTTCATTTGTTAAGATTCAGGGTGTAGGGATAAGATTGAGGGCAGAGTTTATAGGGTTTAAGGCTTTTCGGATTTTAGGCCTAATTACTTAGGTCTTTTAAGGTTTAGAGTTTAGGGCTTAGGTTGCGGGTTCAGCGTAAGGATGTGTAGGGCTTTTGGGGTTTATACGGGCCCAGGTTTTTTTTATCCTGCGAGATGCATTGCAGTTCAGATGCGAACCTGCATTGAAGGTTTGGGGTTTAGGGTTTCTGCCACGAGTGCGGCGACTCTGAGATCCAGGCGGGTATGTACAAGCCTGTGCAAAAAGGGTTTGGGTTTCGGTTTGAGGGTTCATGTCTGATAGGACCACGTTGGCGCTTTGGGGTTTTAACGTTAAGGCATCATGATTCTTTCGGGGCTTAGATTGGGAATGCTTGGGATGCGTCTCCGTTGATAAATTGTGTTGAGGACAGGTCTTTCCCCGAAGCCATGTCAGCAGCCATTTAACTCTACATCTTCCCCCAGAAGCTACATCAGTCTAAGTCGATTTTTACGAGGGTGTGGCCAGGCCCGACCGAGCAAAAAGGACCGGAAAGTCTTCGGGTGTCAGGCATGGGGCAACTGCTGGTGTAGAGACTTGAAATCAAGGTTTCTATTAAACTAAACCCTGAAGAACTGATCCCCGTAATCGCTATGTAAGCACTATGGTTGCAGGTTTAGGATTTAGGGGTTTATTGGTTTAGAGTTTAGAGGTTTAGGAATTAAACCTTGATTCGTGTCATGTTGGAACTGCGGGGATAGGGGGGTATCGACCCTGAATCGTAGGCAAGACATCAAAAACCATCATCGGGATTGTGCTGCCCAGTGCAAAATACCTGCTAAACCTGTAAAACGGGCCCACAACCCTGAAGCCCTAAACCGGAATGTGGAAGACCCTGATCGCTAAGCCTAGAATCGAAACCATAACCCAAATTTTCAGGAACCGCTCCACTTGGTGTTCCCAAGGTGTCGAAACCTTTTCCGTCGCTTCGATGTGGCAAAGCAAGGACCATGCAGTGTTTAGGGGGAAGGCTTGGAGAAGGTTTTTGAATGGCTTTGCTGATTCTCGATTGAGCTTGAAATGTTTGGGTGGTTTGGTTGGCATTTTCTCAAGATTTTAATTTGTAAAGGTTGTATGTACATACATATATATATATGTATATATATATATACACACTAATGGGGTCGGGTTGTAGAAGCTCTTTCAGCCACGTTACCCGAACCCATAGCCGGAAGGAAGATTAGAATCGAATGTTTTCGGATGCAAGTTTTCTGTGGAACATGGCCCACGGATAGGCCGCACCTGCATGTTGCAGCCAGGCAGAAAGGCTCCCAGCTACGCCTGAAGGGCGAATACCAGGGCCTTCATATTGGGCCCAAGGACTTTATCTCCGAGCTGCACCTGTGCGACTATAGCCCATAACGCCATAAAGATAAAAACCGTGTTGCCACAGAGAGACTGAGGGACAGCCCTGAACCCCAACCCTACACCCTCAACATCCCTCAGCCCTAAATGGGAGTTTCCGAAAACTAGGGGTACCTTATTTGGGGTCCTTATGATAAGGATCCTACTATTTAGGGTGGTATATTAGGGTCCACTATTTTCAGACACTCCCAAATGCCTCACGGTGATCTCACCAGCACCACATTGGAAGCGTAGGCTCCCTCACACTCCTGGAGTTCGAGCTCATGTTCCAGCGTGATGACATCAAAGCGTCCCTGCAAGTCCTGGACATCGCCCGGCTCTCAGCCTTTTCATAGGGGCCTTAATAATTACCAATAGCTGTTCCTTATTATAATTATGGTATAATGGGCAACAAAACCCTAGTCTAATCATTAAGGCCCCTATAGTTCGCTTCAGGGCACATGCTTCTGGCCCTATGGCTTTAGAGCATCGCTTGACTCCGACCGGCTTTGTCGCTTTCGGTAGCCTTATTGTGCTTGTGCAGGACATGCTCTGACCCTAAACCCTAAACCCTAACCCTCCCAGCATTCGTTGAGACATGCCTCAGCATGAAAGGAGGTTTCCGAAGCTGACGCCTGGCGCTGCTCGGCAGTTTGAGAAGAATACTGACGAAGAGTACGAGGTATTGTCCGCAAGCCCTTAACCCTAAGCATCCCGAAATGCCTTGCGAGTGTGTGTGGAAACATCTCTAAACCCTCAGCCTTGTCCCTACGATATTCGTTAGTCGGTTCACATGCATAGCAGCGTAAGGAGTGTTGGCCGGTCATTACTGTTGTTCGCCTTTCCTGGTTTGCCTGTTGTCTTCGAATCAGATGCTCGAGTGATTTTTCGGACCGCTTTCCAGCAGCAAGACCCCAAGCAGCAGCATGGAGGGGGCGCGTCTTGTTGTCTTGGGATTGCAAAGTTGAAGAGCCTTCCTTGCCAGGATTCAACTAATGCAAATGTTGGCCGCAATACCCTGCTGCTATATACTTATGGAGCATTTGGGCACAAATATTCTCGGTACTACGGAGTATTCGGGAGGGACAGAGGGTTCTATGAAGCCCCCTATGACCTATGAGGGTAAATACCAAGGAACCATGTCTTTTGGGTTCAGAATGACTACTGGCGATAGCCTGCCACGACTAGCTGGCTACTAAATGCTTGTCAGCAGTGAAGTCTCCTGATCATGAATGGTCTAAGAAATAATTAGCAAAGTGTGTCAGCAGCAGCGCCAGTGGTGGGGGTGCCTGGTGGCACTGCTGGTGGTGGTTTTTGGTGCCTTCTTGCTGTTGTTGATGTTGACGTTTTTGATGTGGGACGAGGCAGGCTGGGTAGAAAGGCAAGTAGCTAGGTTGGCATGTAGGTGGGTCGGTGGGTGGGCAGGTCGATTAGGCAGAGTGGAGTCCGAGGGCACAGCCGCAATCCCGATAGCTCATGTTGTATGGTTCCCTGATCCAGATATCCCTCATCATGCCGTGGTTTGGTCGAAAAGAAAGCAGTTGCTACAGTGGCACGTGACCCAGATTGCCTCCCGCATTCAAGTGTGCCATGCCAGCAGCTTGTTCTCCCTGCGGGGATTCGGATGAGGGTTGGGGTGCCCTGAACAACGTGGATGAGGTGGAGGTGCGTCGCGCCACGCAGGTCCCGCAGGCAACCTTCTTGCAGCTACAGGATGATCTTCGCGCTGAGGTGGCGCGCATCCATGCTCGGCTACGGCGAGAAATTCAGTCGGATTTGGGATGTATCCATGCAAGGCTGGAGATGGTGGAGACAAAGATGAGCATCGAGAAGCCATTGCCTAGTGCAGATGCTGAGCATCAGGACACAGGAAAGCAGCGAAACAAGTCCAGCGAGCCCGACTTCGACCAAGTGAATCTTCAGGTTGTTCCGGACGGCGGCGCTGCCGATCCACAGCCTACCGCAACTGATGAGTTTCCGGGTGAGGTTTCCGATATTCACTTCGAAGAAAGTGTTTGGAGCATTGCTATGGTGCTTGGTCTTGTTGACGCCGGCTTCTTTGATCGGCTCTTTGCTGGAATCCTTGTGCTCCTGAACTTGGTCATGCAGGCGGCCTTTTCATGGGTTCTCTTCACGGCCGCTTAACGAACACAGCAGCCTGTTTTGGTGTAGTGTTTGTCTTGGCACCAGTCCTGTCGAAGTGTGGTGGACTCTTTGCGCAATGAATGTCGGCACTTGTGTCTGAGCCGAGTCAACAACCGTTACCTTGACAAAGGCGACTTCGTCGCAAGTCCGTCGTGTAGTTCCCATGGAGCCCATTTGTTGTGTTTGATACCATGCCGTTTACGGCAAGGATCAGCGATTTCCCATACACGGTTGGTCCGTTCAACTCAGCTTCCAACCCAGACCTTTACTAGGCTCCCGTGCAGCAGCTATGGCTGCAGAGTGTTGGATGTGCTGCTTGCTCCTAGCTAATCTCGTGCAGTGCTTCGAAGTATGACATGCCATGTGGCTGTCTCTCTCTGTCCGTGTTTATGTGTTGGAATGCTCTCTCTTATTCAAAGAAAGCCCAAGCCCGAAACTCGTAAACATCCCTACACCCCAAGCCCATGTGTTGTAGAATTTGGTTGGCAGTTTCTGTCTGTCGGCTCTGAATCTGCAGAGGTCCTCGGCAGTTGCGGCCCGTCCATTGAAAATAATGCTTCATAAAGATGCATAAGACATTAGGGATACCATGCTAAAGGAAGAGACGGGCCATCGGACAACTTAGGATGCATTCGTTGGCGAACCCTTCGATGGCAACGTGGAAACTGCCAAAGCTTGGCGGACCAGTGTTGCACATGACTACAGGTACATGGACCTGTCCCAAACAAGCTTGGTGTCCAGAGTTTGCTCAGGAGACGGCTCCTTGATTTTATCCACAACCCAGGCCACGTTGGTGGAACACATCAATAGCTTCCTCGGTTTGAGTGAGATGGACTTCGAACACCCAGCCTTCCAGCCTGGCGTCCTCTTGTGTATGCTCTGCATCATTCTCTGGAGCCTGTGTGTCTACAAGGACTGCACGCGTTCTAGTGCAAATGCTCGTTCGTTAAAATCTAGCCTACATAACCCCAATAGGCTCATAGTCAGGAAACAACCTAACCGGGCCTTACCCTGGGCATCAAAATAGCCCAAAAGTATGGTCTTGGGGCCCAAAAGCTTTAATATATGAGTCCTTCGATCCCTAGGGTTACAGGTAGCATCTTGCACAAACGAGGGTTGTTGCGGCAAGTATTGGCAATGCTCACAGGTCAGCCTAGACCCCCCAAAGAAGTGGGCCTAGCGGTTTAGGGTTTTAAGGGCTTTTAGGGTTTAGGGTTTTTAGGCTTTAGGGTTTTTAGGGTTTAGGGGTTTTAGGGTTTAGGGTTCTAGCAGTCCTGTATCCCGCACCCAAAGCCAATGAGCAAAGCTGAGCACACACATACAGATACACAGACACACACACACATGTACATATACATATACATACGAACGCGCATGCACATGCATCCTTACATATACTAACATACATACACATATACATATACACGTTAAGTCTGTGACGAGCAGGGTGAAGTTTAGATCTGACTTTTCAGATGGGTTTGCAGCCGTGTCTGCAAACTACAAGCAAAACTGCCAGTTGACTCGGTACTCCATTTTTCCCTATCTAAGTCCCATGAGCCTTTAAGTACCGCTGCGACGGCAACGGCAGTACAGATGAACCTTGAAGAATATCGTCGCGTGAGTACACGTGAGCTGGCGAGAGGGAGCTGAGATGTGGGAGTTTCCGAAAATTAGGGGTACCTTAATTTGGGGTCCTTATAATCAGGATCCTACTATTTAGGGTACTATACTAGGGTCCCCTATGGGGTCTGAGATGTAATATAGGAGTGGAGTGATTCCTTTTAAAGGGGTCTATAAGGATTACGATAAGGGGTATTATGGGGGCTTAGTATAGGGGCCTTAATAATTTCCTATACTATTGTGGGGGTTCCTTGCTATATTTATAGTATAATGGGCACCAAAACCCTATTCTAATTATTAAGGCCCCTAGTAGTAGTGCACTGTGCATGTGACAAAGTGTGTGACACGTGTCTTCCTTGCTTCAATTGCACTATGACTGAGTGTGACTGTTCTTGAAGTGCCGATGTATCACTGGGCAGTCGACAGCTAAATCCTTGCTGTTCTTGTTTTCCTTGTCAGGTGATCGGTACAGGCTCACCCGGGCCTTTAGTTTCGTCTCGTTGCTCAGGATTTTGCCGTCTTTCTCAGAGTCGCTTTTAGTATTCATTTGGTCCCCTTTCAATTAAATCTATTTTCGGCTTAAATTGATCCAATTTTGTTAGAGGAGAAGTATAAAAATTGAAGCGATAACTGCGGCCCGGAACTGCGGACGCCGACGCACCGAGTGGGAGCCAGAAATATACATAATCTGCATACAAACACACGTGCACACGCATGCATACCTGCATGCAGCCACGCAGGCAGATATAATTATGTACGTACACCAACATATGCATACATACCGTTCGTACATACCTACCTACACACATACATGCATACATAGGTATATATGTCAAAATGTGCCTACACATTGCGCACACATGTATGATATGTACGTGTACAAAGAGCAGGTACATGGCACATTTTGTTTCGGTTGGCTCACCACACCGATTCCGATGTGGGGGGGGGGGAACGTTGTTATGCCAGTTCTGTTTAACATATTCATGGTTCGGTATCAGTGGGTATGTAATTAAACTCTTTACTGGCGCACTTACTACTATTTGTTCATGTTGTAGGTGTTTTCGTTCGTGCTGGTGCCGTGTTGTTGTTTGTTTATGCTGGCATGTAAACATTTATGTACATGCATACATCATATGTATGCAACTGCACAAAACGGAACAAACATTCAGTTTCAGTCTTCAATCACTGCTTTCCTGGGTCATGCCTGCATTGCATGTGCGGCCCGTAGGAGTTCCGCACGATCTGGCTGCAGCTGGAGGCGGCTCTTGGGGTGCCCAAATCTAGCGCAACCGTTTTTCGTGCGAATTCGTTCGAATGCATTTCGTGGGGGCGTTTTATCATGCTTCTGACCACGTATGTCGTTCGGGTAGCGATTGCGTCGGTCTTGCTCTTCGGCGGGATTCTGTGGCTGGCCCGAACAACGTCTATTGAAGAATTGATGTTGAATGCTGTTGCCCTGAATTCTATCTTGGATGTTGACGAGTTTCTCTTCGCTGGCATGGCACCCATCAAGATTCAGCATGCCATACAGAACGTGACACCAATCCGTATTAGGTACAGTCGTTTTCGCAGCCAGCTGGAGTCGCTTGTGCATTTCAGCGCGCTGCTGACTCTGATCCTTTTATCCTATTTTCTGCTGCTTGTACCCTTGAGTGATGCGATGCTGGCCGTCAAGAGCGAGCTTTGTGGAGGCATCCAGCGGTTTGTGGTTTCCTACAATGCAGCTACACAGATGACAATTGGACTGGCGACAACGAATTTCGACGACGTGCAAAACTTGTCCTACAGTCAGACTGTGATCCTGGCGCACAGAGATTCTGTGCCAGGGATCGCCTCCGAATTAATCGGCTTTGCTGCCAACCATGACAGTTTTCAGTCTGAAGTTTCGCGCACCATGGAAGAAGAGGCCACGCGGTATCCGACCTGTATAGAAACCGAAGTGCTGAAAGAGGGTTCACCGTACTACACAGACCCAACGCTGCAATCGTTGGCTGCCTTGCTCATCAACTCAGCAGCAGGTGCTTTGGGACGTGCCGGTGCACGAAGTTGTCAAGAACTACAGGACAAATGCGACGATCCAGACGCGCGTTTGCTGCGGATGGTGTGTGGTGAGACATGTGGTTGCATTGATCCGTTCAGTTCTCCGTGGTACAAAGTTCCAGCACAAGGTTGTGCTGCAGCTTGCCTGGAACTTGGGCGGGCTCAGTTGCAAAACCATTCTTGCCAGGATATGCCCGTGGATGACACGTGGCGTGCATTCTGGGCTCAGTATGGGAATGTCTTGTCCCACTACTTCGGACAGCCAGTGGAGACCACTCAGGCTTTTGCTCTGGTGAACCAAACCCTCCCAGTCTTAGCCATGGGTGGATGCCCAGTTCTGGTGCAGTTTCCTGTAGACCACATCTCTACTACCGTGTGGTGCGAAGGCACCTCTGACCTGGTCCGTCCATTGGCTTCTTTATGCCCGCAAACATGCGGCTGTGACCAACCATCGCCGAAGATTTCTCAGCATTGCCCTCCAAGCTGCAGCGTTGCTCGAAACAACGCGTCTGCGTGAGTCGGCTCTGTCTCACTTCAATCTGCCCCTGAGCGCCCAGTTACCTTCATAATGGGGTACATGGCTGCTGGCCCTTTAAAACATGGCTTACATGATTTACTCATACTCATATGTGGCGTTTCGGGAACAGCAAACCACGATAACTGTGTTCATAGTTTGCGGCACTAGCTTCTGACGGCAACTCAAGATCCAGACAGAAAAGCTTTCCTGACCGGTGGTGCGCGATACGATACTATAGCGACCGTAATAATTGGAATAGGGTTTTGGGGTCCCATTCTACCATAAGTAGAATATAAGGACCCCCCCAAAAAAGAAAATTGTCTAGGTAATGATTAAGGCCCCTATATTACCCCTCAACTTGGAAGCTCCACGGCATTCACCCATCCGAGGCTTCTTCCGACTGCTGGACACGGATGGGGACGGCGACGTGAGAGAACAAGATTTTACCGAAGGCGGTCTTCAGTGAGCTGTTCTATTAGCATAGCACAAGATGTAGTTCCCTTACACAGCCAAACCCGGGTCGTGCCCTTTCATGCGATGTGTGCGGTGTTGTGTGTGTGTGTAGTGTTTTGTGTGTATTGTGTGCGTGTCGGGGTATGTTGCATGAAGTAGAAAAGAAGAAGGAGCAGCCCAGGCAGTTGTGAGGCAGCAAGTTGAAGGGGCTTGTTGTTACACGACCATCTTGTTGTTCATGACCACTAAGACTAAGATACATGCACATCACTACCACTGGCCAAGGTACAGTAGATCAAGACCCAACCCCATGAGGCTGCCGTACTGCCGCGACAATAGGCTCTTCCAGACTTCGTGGGCCTTCGGCCACCTCGAAGACTATTGCTGGACATTTCCCCGAAGAACGAGGGCAGAGGAGAGTGATAGTATTCGGCATCCGGTTCTCAAACTTGTCGCTAGCCTGAACTGCAATGCATCCTACAACCTTGCCTCTGCGTAGACACGAAGCCGTGACCTCAGTGTTGGTGCTTTTGAGGGATTCGCTTAGAGCAGCTTCGCCTAAACCCTAGAACTCCATGCGCTAATTAAGGCAAACACTTCTTGGACACACGTATGAAACCCGTGTAAAAGCTTTTTAAAGCCCTGGTCAGACCTTATAGCGTTATTGCATCCCTAGGCCGCAGCCCTGAATCCTAAGCCCGAAACCCCGATAATCCCAAACCCTAAAACGCATGATCTCGTGGCCAATGTGCTGTTCGCCCCGTACCGGAATCCTCGCCTAGGCTTGTCCGAGTGTGAGTGCTGAAAACGCTGAATCCTAAACCCGAAACCCTGGATGGCAGGCGTTCTACATCTCCGGGGCCCCGCGCGAACCATAGATGTAGCCTGCGAAGCCGAGGCAGGGCAGAGGGTCAAGGGTTCAGGATTTAGGCCTTAGAGTTAAGGATCATGGGACTTAGTAAGTAAGTCATAATTGTGGTTATAAGTCCCCTAAGTGGTGTTATCCTAATTTTAACCTACTTATAACCTTACTTTCTAAGTCCCATGAGCCTTTAAGTAGGGTTAAAGGTTTATAGTTAAGGGCCCAGTGGTAAAAAGAGTTAAGGCATCCTGGCCAGCCTAGTACAGGGCTTTACAAGGGCATATGGTTGTGTTGAAGCTTTGGGTATCGGGTGTTCTTTCGGGCTTCACGGGGGTGTCCGACCTTATTGCCAGGTTTCTTCTAAGGGTTGCTGGTTCTCTATCGGGCTATCAGTGGCGTTTCGGTTTTCGGGTGTGGTTCAGGGTTTCTGATTTAGTCCGGTAGGGTTCTTGGCTGTAGGAGAAAACGGCAACACCCTCAGGAGGCCTGGATGCAGAAAGGAGAAAGCAGACAACCGTTCGTAACAGGGGTGCATCATACAGAAGACTTACTGGCTCCTGATATATATGGGAGTTTCCAAAAATAGGGAACCCTAATATAGTACCCTAAATGGTAGGATCCTTATTATAAGGACCCCCAAATAAGGTACCCCTAATTTTCGGAAACTCCAATATGCTAATACTGTTCCGTAGGGCTCCCTAATACAAGTATTCTAATTATTCATGCCCCTATCTGCATAGACCCTAGACTCCAACCATGCCTGAATCGAAGGTCCCTTGCTACAGGGTTCTACTGGGCTTCACAGGTCTTCATGGTTCTATACGGGCGTATTTCTTGTTCACAAGACCCCGTCACTAGCTAACTCCTAACCCCTAAACTTAGAGTGTGAGCGCCGAAACCCTAAGTTGGGGGGTCCCTTGTACAGATTATATCGAAGCCTTTCACTTTGATTCTTTCCGGGTGCAACCAGAGGAGATGCATGGGCTATCAAAGGAGTCTGAATATTTACTACCCCCTTACTGTCCCTAATGTAGCTGTATATAATTCCTGCAGCAGATTCTATCCTAACGCTGAACCCGAAACCCTAAACACTCTACCTCGCTCCCGGTGTGAGCGCCGAAACACTAGAGTAGATTGATTGTATACTCCTGGGGGGAAGCGACTCGGGGTTCCATATAACAACTTGCAGGACACTCCAATATAGAACACGAAACAGTCGGATCCTTATCTTCAGGGCCGCTACATAAACCCTAAACCTCTGAACCTTAAACACCATGTGCCTCGCCTGGATTGTCCGAGCGTGAGCGCCGAAACACGTGTTTGGCAGAAACTTCATCTCTGATCCCTACATGTAAAAGCCAACTTCATGGCGGCAGATGCCAGCTTTCAGAGATATTGCTCAGCATGTTGCAACGGTACGTTGAGTTGATTAAAGCTGAAAGTCTAGCCCTAGAATTAAAGGGCTCCGAGGCTGGGATGGAGGTAGGTGGGGTGATCCCAAAATACGAGTTCTTACATAAGGGATCCTTAATCCTACCTACCTTCGTCCCACCTCCAATAGAAGTACCCGAACCGCCAGAACTCGAAGTTTGAACCCCAAACCTGAAGCTGCCTCTTCCGAGTAGGGAGTGGCAAAAAAAGCTGCCTAAAACCCTCAACCCTAAACCTTAGTAGCTGAGCAGGTAACCTTTAACCTTTGGGCTTTTTATTCCTACCATAATCGAATACGTAGGTTAACCTTTTTTGGGCTAGGGTCTTCGTAGCTGAGTGGATACACTTTACATTTTTTGGGATAATATCACCCACCAGAAAACGAAAAGTGTACACTTTTGGGGGCTTATGAACTCAGCAACTAAGGGGTACTCAGCCCCTAAGAAACCCTCGTCTCTGTCGTCTCTGAGCTCTTTCTCAAGTCGCGCTCCGCGAGGACAACCGTCGGATGAAAGCCAAGTTGGGGCAGATGGAGGCTCAGGACGCTTTGGGTCGGAGGTTCCTTGGGGTTTCGCTTTGGGTCGGAGGTTCCTTGGGGTTTCGCTTTGGGTCGGAGGTTCCTTGGGGTTTCGCTTTGGGTCGGAGGTTCCTTGGGGTTTCGC